>CM046470.1:31278071-31725571 GCA_025506415.1 Flaveria robusta | reverse complement strand
AGTCATGAAATTGCTTTTGGATTTGTATGTTCATGAACGTTAGTGAAAATTAATCACCAGTGGTAAGTGGACGTCGTCCTGGTAACTAATCATGAGTAAGTGCGGTTAGCAACAATTTGGTTCATTAGCACCAATTATGTTATTAGTAGCAACTAGAGTAACTATTCATCAACTACTTCTTGTGCGACCTATAACAATTTTATGCAAAACTTGTTCATATTTCTCTTTAAAAATTTAAATTGAATTTTCAAGGGTGCAATCGAAATATTTCAATTTAAAATTTATTTTTAAATGATTAAAAGAGATTACCTTGCCTATTTCAAACTATAAACAGTATAAATTGTGATTTTATAATCTTTAATTAAATTTGAAGAAAACTAGGATTGAACCCCCGGGCGTTGCCGTGGGGTCTTCTCGTAATATCATGAAAACCATATAAGCACAAAAGAGCAAGAAATCAACTTGTTTTGAGTGTCGAAATGTCATAACAGTTTTAACGTAAGTGTACATCAACGTCATATATCGACCAATAATTATACAAAAAGATAGTTTATTTGGTTTGATATATACATAAACTACGTGATATACCGACCAACGGATGAAACAAAAACATATGTATCAATTTTCATAAAGTAAATAGTAGTTTGTTTAACTTTATAATTTTAATCTTTTTTTTGAAAAATGTTTTCTTTAAATACCCAATTATGACACAATAAATTATTATTATTGAGTACAAGCCGTAAGGATGCTAGTGCCTATGCACGTTGTTGGATTTTACAAATTGTATTTAACTAGGTGATTGCATAACGCGCGTTAAGCGTTTAATAGATCGGGCTCAGATTAGGCGTTTAGCTGCGGCTATTAACCATAGACGATGGTCATGCCAAAACAACCTATACTGTTGTGGTTGACCATCACAGCCCTCTTATCAACAAAGTATACAAATGCACAATATAAATCATTACCAAAGTCACCAAATGAACATCAGCATTGTTTCAACACATAAAGAAAAAAAAGACAAGGCTCGGAAATGGTGACTCGTTGCGGCTGCAAATTTTCATTCGCCACGCCTAAACAAAGAACACAACATGTGTTTGGTTATCATCATAGCCTTTAAACGTAAGTGTCCCGTATGGTTCAACAGAAGTGGATGTTGGCTCAAATGGCAGCCTCATCATGACAACTCATAAACACAAAGCACATCCTGTGAATAACAAATCTAACCATCATCAAATCAGCAGTACAACCAAACCAAAACAATGAAACGTACATGAAAGTGAACCCAGAAACATGATAGCCTGAATTGTAGGCTAAATCATGTTACTTTAGGCTCAGATCTCCGTTATGGCTGCAAAGGAGGTTACCACGCCAAATGGAAGAGATGCATCATAGCCTGAATTGTAGAGAAGAGACAACAACAATGCCGGAAAGCCAAGCCAAAGGAAAACCGACAACAACAGATCTCAGGTGAGCAAAATGAACCATCATCGACCTAGAGCATAAAGGCCCTTGAATACACCGTCATAAATCGACGATTTGGCTGACGGAAAGGGGCGGCAAGTTTAGGGCTTCTCTAGGGAAGAAGAAAGGCATGCAAACCGAACCCATATCGGAGAAGCCAAAGCCACCACCACGCTTAAAAACCGACAGCGTCCACAGGACACTCCGCCTCCGCCAGCAGGGCCTGGGATCTCCTCAACCATCGTCGGAACCCACCCTGCTTAAAAGGGGCTTTAAAACAAACACAATACGGCCGACCGATACACCGTTGGTTTTACTCCACGGTAATGACGGTGCAGACGAAGGACGGCGGCGGGGCAGCGGACGACGGCGGCGCGGCAGCGGACGACGGCAGCGATGTAGTGTGAAGACGATGGCGGTACAGTGATCCCTATCTCTGTGTACAAACGAATTGAAATCAGAGGCAAGACGGCACGCGGAAGGCGGGAAACGGCAACCAACTGGCCACCGCCTCTTCCACCGGCGGCACCATCCCCCAAGGGAAACCAGAAACCCTGTCTGCAATGATCAAGAACATCACCACGGCCACAAACCCTAACCCCCCCCCCCCCTCCGCCGCCGTTGGTACGGCCGGCGAGAAGACCACGGCCACAACAACCGTACGACGGAGGAGAGACAGAGCGGCAAGACCACTCCGGCCCCCAACCGCCTGCATGGTGCCGACCATCCCCCTCTAATCTCCATCTCAAACCTGGAGAAGAAAACCCTTGTTTTAAAGAATGCAGAAGGGCAAAGCATGTAACCTTTGAAAAGATTTGTAGCCAATATCCAAAAAATAAACAAATACTATTCCTCATCTTCCTTTTTTCATATTATAGAATTGGGGAGAAAAGAAAACAAAAAGAAAGGATGGGAGATTCGAACCACCATCTCCCTTGTAGAGACAATGAGAACAAACCAATTGGGCTGTTTGCCCCTTTTGTTAAATTTCTGAAATTTAATATATATCATATAAGGCTTTTGTAGAAAATAAAAAAAAATCTCGATCGGTATCACTGTAGCTACCGACATAACATTTTAATATTATATATAATATGAGAAAATGAATTATTTTTGGTTAACTGTCATCTATTGACTTCAACCTTGAAGACTTTAAGAAAGTGCTGCTACTTTGTTTTGAAAAATTACAATAGTTCTAGAAGCGAAGTTCAAAACAATTATATTTTCATAATCCCTCAAATGCATTGCAAAAGAAATATAAATGTATTGACAACCTCTTAACAAGCTGTTAATATAATTCACTACAAAAGATTTGAGGACGAAACGATCATGATTGCAATAAGAGATAGAGTAAAACGATTTAACCATTACTGATTATATTCTTATCAAAACTGATTAAACACATATATCTTAGAAATGTTAATCCGACAACCCTAATAGACTAATGTCATAATGTTCATAAGGAGATCCAACCACATAGGATGTTTTAATTTACGATAGACTTATCGCATGAGAGGTAAATCAATATCAATAAGCATGTCATGTAAAGAAGATTTACCAACATAAGTATTTATGATAGATTAGACTGTTTTCTTATAGTAATAAAAATTGAACCAAGGTTACTTTTGAACTTTTATTTCTTTAAACCCAATTACATTACACATTAAAATTGATTCAACTCTGTCCTCTAGATGCATTAATACCGTACATTACTATACTAAAACTAACATTACTTGAGGAACTTAAAAGTAAACCATGTATTATAATAAAGTTTCTGAAGTGTTTAGCATGGTCCCCTTTGGGGTTTTGACTTTTGAGTCAATATCATTGAACGAAAATAATTGTGCAAGTTGGAGATTTGGTTGCCCACGGCTTTAGAAAGTTAGCAGAATGTGTACAACTTGATATTACAATTTTTCTATTTAAAAATAATGTTACATTTTTTCTCATAAAATTGTTGAAAATAGATATCATAAATTATATGTCAATTGAAAATTGTATGTTGTATCAATATCTTTCTATCTCTATATTCTAATAAAATAGTAATTAAAAAAGACACGCGTCATCTTCATATTTCTTCTCATCAGTTTTTTTCCGTTTATATTTTTTATTAAATAATCAAATTAATTACTCATAATATTATTTGATACTTTTCTAGATTAAAGTAGTTTTTTTTTATAAATTAAGAAACAGATCTTCGTAATAAATAATTAAAATTTTATAAAATAAAAAAATTTCTAAAACATCAAACTTTTTTAAAAATACAAAATATTTCAAATTTTGTGATTTTAAAAAGTAAATGTTTTTATAAATAAAAGAAATTAAAATAAAAAGTTATAATAAGAAAGTGTTTAAAAAAGCTATTTTTTAAAAAGTTTGTTTTGAATCAAAATTTTCATTCTATTTATAGTAAAGGAAGATTTCAATTGTATTTTTTCTTAAAATTACCTATATATATAAATTGGTGAAGGATTCTACAGTAAAAAATTAATAAAATAATAATAATAATATTCAAATGATAATAAAATATAGAATTTGTTTATTAAAGTGGTAAACTTTAGATTTTTAAAATTCCGGGTTTACGTAACGGTACGAGTCGGGTATAAAACGTTGCCGTGCATATTTATATATATGCTTAAGATGATATACGTTTTGAGTTGTACTACGTTTCGACATAATTTTGTTTGGATAAAAGTCAGGTAAAGTATAACACGTTTTCGTTAAACGGTAAAAATTCGAGTGACTCTACGGTTTGACGTAAGTTTAGTCCAAAGACAAATCGGGTATTGTTAATCTATACGTTATCACATCACGTACAATGTCGCCACAACGTATTGTTGCATTCGTATTTTGATATTTGAGATCACTGTGAAATTATCCGCGCAACGCGCTGGTTAGAAAAACCTAGTATCGTTTTATAATTAATAAATTTTTGTAATATTTAATATTTTTTTAACCCATATAATATACGAGTATATTAAAGCTAGAGGGTGCTATAATTCGCTTTCGCAATATTTGTTTTAATTACAATATTTGTTTATGGTATATTGCTTGTTGAGATATGATTACTCTTTCAGCAAATAACTAGTTCATATGCACTAAATTGACCAAACAATTATAGAACACATGTAGTAAATTCGTGTTTACAAGAAAAGATTTTTCTCTTTTTTAATTGTTTAACTTATTTACCTATACTGTTACATAAATGGACAAAACTAATAAAGGGGTTCAGGGTCACCATGCGACAAGTCAATTTTTTTCTATCATTAGAAGTATTAATGTAGACATTGTTAATTTGTCATTGTCTTGTAGTTTGATATTAAATTGATGACAGTAGAATAGTTAAAGTTAATCGCAAAAAGAAAGTTATCCTGATCTCGTAGTAAAACATATCGTGATAGAAATATCATAACAATTATTTATTTTTAAATATGATGAAAAAAAGTAAAGAGTTTTGAGTAAATTATGAATTCGTGAAATCTGTGGAAGGTTCTTCATCGAGTCTCTGCATGCTGTAACAGTAGCGGAGTTTGAACTCTTTCGTACGGGGGCGGGGCGAATTTAATCTTTCTAGGGGGGCGAACTCGATATTTATACAAAAATTTACACTACCTGGCCAAGAATTTACACTATCAGACTAAAATTTAATACTACTGGCGAAAAAAACAGGAGGGCGGCGGCCCCCCCGGCTCTACTTAAGCTTCGCCCTTGTGCTGTAAATTATTATTTATATATTTTATTAAGAAATTTTTTTATTTAATATAAAATATTTGTTCAGACTGACTGCTTTGGAGCGTATTCCGAAAAAGGGCATATCGTCACTAAAGCTTTATAAGTCAATTATTATATAGAAAAGTGAAACACGTGACGTCATCTTTCTAATCTAATGAAAAGATATTTATGAGTGGCAATTCGTATCATCACATACATTTTTATCAAAATTTTCTCTGTTCTTTCTCATATTAAATATTTACATTAGTTATTAATAATATTATTTAATTATTTTAGATCTAAATTAATTTTATAAGTAAATAAAGAAATATATCTTTTTATTAGTGTTATTTCTAAGGAAATAAATTTTATAAAATAAGAAATTTTTCAAAAGAACAAAACTTTTTTAAATATATTTTTTATAACGGTTTGTTTTGAAACAAAATGTCTAATTTATTTTTGGGAAAAAGTAAATAATAGTTTAAAAAGTTAATATAATTTTTTTATTACTTATAGTTCATTAAACATATCTAATATTAGAATATAGTTTTATAATTAATAAATTTTTTAACTATACAATATTTTATTTGATCAACCTGTGTAATATACGAGTTTGCAAAAGCTAGTTATTGTAATAAAATACAAAAATAAACTGAAATTACGAAACATTCCAAATCGAATTAAACTGTGTTTTTTTATATTTTTTAAGTGTTCACATAAATCACATGTAGTTTCGTCGTCGTCACGTTATGAATCTCGCTAATAACCTTTCGTCCATTAAACTTAATTTTTTTGTTTTCATTAAAAAACTATTCTTTATTTAACATATTATTTAATTTTTTTTAACTTTTAACGTGTAATGTATTCTTGTAAGTTACAACTTTTATTTTCAAACTACTATTATCTTCAAACCCATTTCTCTAGCGACCAAACAACCCAAAATTGATCTTAAAACCCTTGTGATCAAAATCGCCCTTTTCTTAAAACCATCACAGCATCACACTCCCACCCTCGACCGCCCCTTGTTCGTAGTCCCACCATACACAACAGTCACTAGCGACCCTCTATTGGTCAAATCTATTACCCTATATATGCAGTTGCAACATTCAAGCACATCAAAGTCGTTTCACTAATGGTCGCGAGTTCAAGTAATCCTCGAACGGTGTTTGATCTTTAAGTGTTGTAATTGGGGGAACTTATTGTTGGAATTTTTATGAAAATCTATTTATCACTCACTTTGAGCACTAATAATTATTTGTATTTGTTACTAATATAACTATTAAGTCATTTCGTTTGTGTTATACTATATGAGAAGATCATAATGAACCAAAGCAAGTCCAAAACAAAACTATGATAAATGAGATATCGACGCTCGAAGTTGTGTGGTTGAAACATTTAAAATAAGAATATGTTGGATGCAGTAACAACAGCTAACACAAATCCGAAACTACAACATCTTGAGGGTGACCAGAATGAGATTCGTGATGGATGAGGAGGGTTAGCAATAGCTTTTTTTGTGTTTTAAATAGAAAATATAAACTAATTATTTTAGCTGTCAATTTGAACATTTAATCATTTATCTTTGAACCATTATACGTACCAAATAATTGAGATTAAATGTGTAAGTTTAAATGGTATGGTATTAAACCTAATATCTCATCAAATGAATAAACCATATGTGTAATTTTGCCTTTTTGTACATCATTTTTGCCAATAAACTCACCAAGACTTGTCAATACTTTGCTAGATAACACAATTAGATAAATCATAGTTTGTATTGAACATTAAATAAATCATAGTTTGTATTGAACATATAGATAAATCATAGCATATTGCACAAGGGTTGATGTTTACACAACAAACACGATATGATTTGCATTTGGGACCCAAACCATTGACATGCTAGGTTTATGGAATTCCTTTCCAAGGATTAAGAGGGTTAGGTTTTAAATAGATTAAATTACACGAACAGTCCCTGGGTTTGCATGTATTACAACTTTAGTCCTCATTTTCAATAAATTACAGATGCGGGCCTGAACTTTAAATGTTATGCGCATTGGCAGTCCCCGACGCTAACAAAAGTTAAATTTCTCTGTTAAGTCAATGTAAAATTACCAATATACCCCTAAATTTAAAAAAAATAATAATTTCTAAATAAAACCAAACTTACCCCTCCCAAAACCAACCACCTCAACTCACCCCCTCCTTTCATATTCTTTTACCATCTTTATCTTCAGCTTCTTCTACCATCTCCATCTTCATCTTCATAAGCACAACCTCTTCACTGACATGTGAGAAATCAAGCACCACCACTACTCCATCATCACCACCACCCACACTCCAGCTAAGTCTCTCTTTCTCTCTCTCTCTCTCTCTCTCTCTCAGACCATTGGTCATAACGTTGTCATCGTGTATAGTGGTAGTAGTAGTGTCTAATTGTGTGGTGGTGGGTTGAGGTGTAGGCGGCGGCGGCGGTGGCGGTGGTGGTGGGTTGAAAGTATAGACGACAGTGATTGTGATGGGTTGAGGGTAGAGGCAACGACAATGGTGGTGGGTTGAGGGTGTTGAGGCGACGTTAGTAGTGGGTTGAGGGTGCAGGCATTAACGGTGGTGGTGGGTTGAGGGTAGAGGAGACGGTGGTGGGCTTTAAATATGGAGAAGAAGATATAAAAAAAGGGATATTTTGATCTTTTTAAAAAACTAACAGAGAAACTTAACATTTGTTAATGGCAGGGACTGTCAGCATGCACTCTTTGTATAGTTCAAGTCCGTATCAGTAATTTATTGAAAGTGGGGGACTAAAGTTGCAATACGCGCATACCACAAGGAATGTTCGTGTAAGTTACTCTTAAATATCTTTTTTTTTTATTTTAATGTAAATTATATCAATAGTCTTTTTTGTCGGTAGAAGAGTAAACTAGTTATTTTAGTAAACTTAATAGATTTTTTTGACAAAAGTTGATTCTAAAAACCAAATATGTTTGAAAATTAAAAAAAAAAAATAGGATACCCGGTGCAGGGCATAGGGAGGGATCGCATCGTTTCGTGATTTGATGTACGCAACCTCACCATATACTTTGTGTAGAAGACTAATTCTCTCTATCAAAACCAATAACCTTAAGGCCGCTAGCAGGGACCTTGCTAGTTGTTTCAAGCCCCACTATCAAATATTTTAGAAAATGAAAACAATATAAGGCAAATATATATTTTTAAACAGACTCCAAATGCCTGACTAAGATTAAAGTCATTAAACTAAATAAACTATTTATGTAATTAAGTATAAGTTTTATGACATCCTGTATTGTGTTCAACATATTTTTTTAATTTTTAATATCATAATGTCAACTTTTACTCTATAAGATAGATCTTTGTTCGTGGAAAAAATAATAATAATAATCTAAATAAAAATGATTATGTTATAACAATTTCTTCGTATGTATATAGAATAGTAGAACTGAAAGATAGAAAAAAAAAAAAGAAAAAAAGCTAAACTATACATCAAAAGAAAATTTAAAATATGAAAATGAATGTGATTGAAACTTTGCTATAATGTTTAAAAGTTGTAACAAAAAAAAATCTACTTTATCAATGGAGTGACGGCTAGATTTATTGGAAACTCATTACACCATCACCAATGGTGAAATAAAAAAAACCTAAAAACATGCCTAGTCAGCAGCCACATCAGAAAACCACTCATTCTTCAAAAACTTAAAAAACCTTTTCAATAGTAAAACTTAAAAAACACCTAAAAACATTGCCACATCATTATCACCTTTCATATTTATTTTTAATTATCAATCTTATATATTAATATAAAATATAAATAAAATATTTATATGTCTTTTGTTGGATGGAGATTTTAACACTTTAAAAAAAGTTAAATACTTTTTAGAGGGAAATTTTAAAAATTAAACTTTAAATTTAATAAATAATAATTTATTGTAAAAAATTAAAAATTAAATTTTAAAAATTAAATTTACTGTTTAGGCACATGAGCACTGTTCAGGCGCCCTGTTCAGGCGCATGAGCACTGTTCTGGAGCACTGTTCTGGCGCACTGTTCAGGCGCATGAGGTTGACCTGAAACGCCCAACACTTAAATTAATATTGAAAAACTAAATATTTTATTAATATAAATATATTATTTTCTTTTCTTTTAATATTAAAACCCAACCCTGGCCCACCTTTGAAAATGTCAGATGTTTTTTGGTGTTTATCTCCATGACCAATGGTGAAATAAAAAAAACCCAAAAACATGCCTAGTCAGCAGCCACATCAGAAAACCACTCATTCTTCAAAAACTCAAAAAACCTTTTCAATAGTAAAACTTAAAAAACACCTAAAAACATTGTCACATCATTATCACCTTTCATATTTATTTTTAATTATCAATCTTATATATTAATATAAAATATAAATAAAATATTTATATGTCTTTTGTTGGATGGAGATTTTAACACTTTAAAAAAGTTAAATACTTTTTAGAGGGAAATTTTAAAAATTAAACTTTAAATTTAATAAATAATAATTTATTGTAAAAAATTAAAAATTAAATTTTAAAAATTAAATTTACTGTTTAGGCACATGAGCACTGTTCAGGCGCCCTGTTCAGGCGCATGAGCACTGTTCTGGAGCACTGTTCTGGCGCACTGTTCAGGCACTTGGGCACTGTTCAGGCGCATGAGGTTGACCTGAAACGCCCAACACTTAAATTAATATTGAAAAACTAAATATTTTATTAATATAAATATATTATTTTCTTTTCTTTTAATATTAAAACCCAACCCTGGCCCACCTTTGAAAATGTCAGATGTTTTTTGGTGTTTATCTCCATGAACTTCTACCTTAAAAAACAAACCCCCCGATGGTTCTTGTTCTAAAAAACAGATGATATGGTGTTTTTAAGGACTTAAAACGTCCTATTGGAAATGCTCTTAGTGAATGTGGGTGTCCATCAAGGATAGTTGGAAAACACGCCTTACATGTAACAAAATCAACCACAATTAATTCAATGTCATTAATCATAGCTTTTACATTGTCAAACTTGCTTTACAAGGATACATCTTCTAATCCATAAGTATACCAAAACAAAATTTATATCAAATCATATGATGTTATGGCATATCATGTTTTCATATATGAATTTCGTCACATCTAAGCGATAATATATGTAGACGCGCTAGCACGAATGGTACTTGTGGCCAATAATGCAAGTAGGGTTCGATGGTGAAGTTTCATGGAGGCTTCGGGGATTATGACATTTGGTGTGTGGCTTGACTAGATCCATATTATATAAGGGTTTTTGGTCCTTCTAGACTGCTTTGTTTTTCTCCGTTAACGGTCAACTTCTCTCGCCATACATTTCAAAAACAGCCCTTTAGTTATGCTCATTGTTCGCTATTTGCCTTTTCAAATGTATTTTTTGGAATTTGGACCACAATTTAGATATACTATTTGGATGAAAAAAAATGTATTTGTATTTTAAAGATATGTTAGAATTTAGTATGGACTTGCTAATGCTTTTCTCACATACTTAATTTTTATAAATGACTAATATTATATGTATCATCTACTTGTCTAGTAAATAAAAATACACAGAGCATGAGTTTCTTTCAGCCTTTTTTTGTCTCTCCCCTATTATTATACTAAATTTTCAATTTTTTTATAATTTTTTGTTTCTTGTATCTCTCTCCTATTAAAATAATAATGATTTTTATATAATACTTTTGATTTCTATAAAACGTTAGGTTGTTCATAAATATTTTTATAAATTGAACATGTCTTTAAATCTTTTTCATAAAATATTTTTAAAAAATAATAATATAAGTTTTCTACAAATTGTATTAAAAAAAACTACACAATATGTTATATATATGTAATATGTAAATCTTTATTACTAAGTATATAATATTGTATTTATTCAACTCGTTTAATACATTGCGTTTCTAATCTAGTATAAATATAAAAATCGCTATGTATCTTCTATAAATAAAATATTCTAGCAATTTGGATTAAATATGTTTTACTTGACTTTTAGTATTATACAAAACAAACGACTTTCACTGATGCACACTTCAATATATAGGTGAAAGTAGTTAGCAACAAGAATCCATTGGTGATTCCCTGTTGGAAATATGGCCTTGAGTAATATGATTTCCGAGGAATTCGTGACATAATTCTTAACAAGAAAATACTGTCAAATCTTTTGAAAGTCATAGTTTATGGTTTCATCGACAAATCGTTGAAAGTTATACCATTCCATTATAGCATTGTAGTTGTGTTTTTAAACTTCACTTAAGCTAAGAATGAATCCTAGTTCAAAATTAACCATGTTTTGTTTATTTATAAACTAGGTTACAATCCCATGTAATACACGGGCTAAATAAATTTACTATTACATGGTTAATAATATAAAAATTTATGTCTTGAATATTATATATTATACGGATTGAATAAACCCATGTATTACACATTTGAAAATTTGAAGTTAACATATTTGAAATTTTAATTATGGATAATTACTAATTAATAAATAGCTATTATAGCATTTATAATTAAAAGGATAGATAAGCGGAAAAACCAATTATTAGATAGTCTAAAATGGTGACAAGTGTCCGGATTTATTTTATTTATTAGTATAGAGATCAGAGACCTCTTATTTTAATGAAATTTTGGGTATTTCACCTCAACTATTCATGTTGTGGATCATTAACTTATGCGTGATATATTTATATATACACACATTTTTAATCAAACTTAGCCTTTTTAACTAGGATTCATAATTATAAAAACTTAGTTAAAATATTAGAATCAATACACTGTCACGACTTCTTATGATAAAAACATGTATCACTGGATCGACATCATTTATATATTCTTCTAGTGTTTCATCGTCACATTGGTTTCATATTATCAAAACACACAAAAGTTTTGACAAGTTTTATTTTAGCAATGAAGCTATAAAAACTATAAACGACAAGACACACCATCATACATTGATAACAATGGACCAGAATGTGAAAACAAAATTCTAAAAGGTGAAAGTTGAACATCTAAAGATTGTTGAAGGAAAATATTGGCAATTGACTTTACTCAAGCCCCTAAACCCCTAAACCCTCGTTATAAAGTCTTCCTCAACGCATTCCTATATAAACCAACCAAACAAACACATTTTTATATTCATTTCTGTCATCTTTTTGTACTTTGCTTCGTATAAAGACTCATTTCCATCACACATTTGGTCTTTTTTTCATTTAAAGTACCTTTCCTTTTGCACTTTGCTAGCTTCATATAACCCGATCGCCCCGATAAGCGATCGAGTCAGCTTGTTTACACACGCTTACGAGTCAAGAACCATATATAATTATGTCAAGATCAAGAAGAGGAGAGCCCGTGAAAGTGGTGATCATAAACACCGAGTATATCGAGACCGATGCCATGAGTTTTAAGTCTGTGGTTCAACGTCTCACCGGAAAAGATGCACCCTCCCCCACCTCCTCTAGAAAGAAGTTATCACACGATAGTGCTCGTGGTGGTGGTGGCGGCGGCAGCGGTGGTGGTGGTCGTCGTGGTGAGAATTCACCGATGTTGGAGAAAGGTATGTCGTTTAGAGACCTCGATAAGTTGCTATTGGAGCTGCCTACCATGGATGATATGTATAAGTTTATTGTTGATTAAATTTAATTACTTTTATTTTTTCCTCTTTATAGAAAAATATATATACCTTATATGTATATAAGCTTTCGTAGTTGTATATCCTATCCATGTATTTTTTAATACATATCTTAATTATTTGTAAATTTTGATAATTCATGTATGTTTATGATTTTCTATTAGTTGATTATACTTATTTTAAAAACACATATACACGGCCCAAGCATGTTCACGAGTGTCGTGTCACGTGTGCTTTCTAGATAGTTTTACGTGTGACGAATAAGATAGTACGCGTAACCCGCCACGCCACTCGTTAACGTGTTTACTTCTTACGTTATACATTTATTCAAGAATGAAATTTTACAAGTTTACTCAACTCAACTATTATTATGGGATATACGTGTGTTTGACTCAACAATGTAATCATGTTTTGTTAGTATTTTCTTGTGTTAATCTAACATATTATGAATTTAAAAGAAGTTGGAGGATGTTGCTTGGTGTTACAAAACACATATATTATTATATTAATCAGAATTCTTATATAATCTTATCTCTCATAATTAGTCAACTTGCAACCCTTGATTTCCCTTTTTTTTTTATTAGTGTTGATATCATTAGCAATTATGTCATAATTATCGTTCGGTTACTACAAAGAACAAAGAATTTCGCTTAGACTATGTGTTATCATCGCGTCTCAAGCTAGCACAGGTTGGAAGCCACGTCAGCCAACAACGTCCCTGCACACTACCACACCTCGGCACAAGTACGTGCAGGCTCCACCCGAAGGGCTTTTCACGGTGTGAATGGGGAGTTTACTGTTTGAGCTAAAGGGCATTGATCGGGGGATTGAGTTTTTTCCATGAGGGTACCGTTTGAAATAAAAAGAAAAAAACCAGAAAGTTAAATATAAAAATTAATCTTAAACATTTATAAAAACCTGATAGTTTATAATTTAAATCCTATTACATTAAAATATTCTTCTCCTCTCATTCTATTCTTTATCTTGAATTTTTGTAAAAAAAATTATGGATTAAACAGGTGACTACTAGCACTCGTTCGAGTTCGACTCATGCAAACAATACTGAGCTGACGGTTGTGATTTTTTGCACACGAAGCACTATAGGAAACAGACCAACAACGATTAGTTATCTATTTTTTTATATCAAGTTATTTGTTTTTTTTAATTGTTGGTAAATTTTTTTCAAGTTATACTATCTTTTTTAAATCTTATGAAACTTTAAATTTTTTAATTTAAGTGTATTTAATAATATTTCATTACATTTGTTAATATATAAACTAAACAAACAATAATAAGAACATATATTTCAAAATTTTTAAATATGCGAGTAAATTATTTAAAAGTTTTAAACAAAATTAAGGTTGTTACTTTTAGTAATATGTTTAACTATTTGTATGGGTTGTTAATTTATGTGTCGTACGAAAAGACACTTTTAAAAGAAACTATTTCCCAATAATAGAATTCAACATACGAGACAATGAGGCCATGCGGTATGGACTATGGAAGCCGCTCCAACGTAAATGGAGCTTAGGTGGCACGTGGGGTACACCACACCCTTGGGATTCTTGTCGCTTAGACATCACCGCTCGACAATTCAAATGTTCAGCCAATTGTTCACTTTTCTCCTTCAAGATTTTTACACTTTCCCCCTTGATGCGTATAGAGTAGTTTCACTTGGCTAAATGACGTAGATGAGATAAAAACGAAGAGTGATGTGACGTTGACGTGACATAGAACAGAGGGTTGGCGTGACTGTATGAGCAACGTTTTGGTCCTCCAAATTTATACAGGTTATTGATTTTAATAAAATCAAATTTTATTTATTGGTCGGGATTGATCACAACTTAGAAAATGTTTACAGATACTCCCAACTTTGAGATTATTTTCGTTCAACGATCCCTTAGTAACGGAAAGTTAACACCGTGGTTTTTCGACAACATGGATTGTTTATATTGCCAAAACACTAAGCAGAAAGTTGAAATCAACCATCTGGTCCGTCAATCTGAAACTTCTGCACCCTGAAACACGTTAATCTTTACCTTCTGATCTGAACCACTTAACTCATTGTAGGAAGATTTTAGGTGAAGTTGAAGGCTAGATACCAAAAAAACAAACTTAATGGAGGCTGGGCGGCGACGTCATAAAAAATGTTTCAATGTTGGCCATATTTCATCAAAAAAAAAAAAAAAACTAACTGAGGTTAACTCTCGGTTGGTAAGGGATCGTTGAAACAAAATAAATTCAAAGTTTAAAGTGTTTGTAAGCATTTCCTGAGTTGAGATTAATACAAACAATAAATGAAACTTAAGATTATTAAAATAGAATAACCCAATTTATACAATTCTTAGTTTCCCACTAAAAGATGAAAATGGGCCGGTCAAATTTAGTTAGGGTCGGGCTTATATTAAATTTTGGGCCCAGTTATTTTATAACTTCTTATTTTGTTTTTTATTCTCATAGTGAAGAGTTGTAACTTGTAGCGGATCCAGAAGATGGCCCAATAAGCTCATTTATTTGTCATTTTTTAATGAAATATGTTTTAAGTCCTAGATTAAATCGATTTGATATTTTTAACTAAATTTTGAAATTAGCATCACTTTCTATGCTTAAGCCACAATTTCATATACCTTGCTAGTTTTAGTTATAAATTTGTTTATTTTAGAATACTAATATGTATAAGATTTAAAAAACTAGGTTAAACTATTGTTCCTCCCAACCCAAAAAAAAAAACTCATGTGTGTTAGGGTTTATGAGTCTGAAATGATTTTTGAGTTGTCAAAATTTCATGTTCATAACTAAATACAACCTATTTAACACTCCATGGCTAGGTTAATCCCAGCCAAACCCAATGACCCATATGTTTTTTAACAGCATGACACATAATTACATCAAACATGTATCCATTCAAACATGAAAATTATAATATACATTATCTAAGAATCTTATATTATATAGTAATGATTTTTATTATGATGGTTTATGGTACTAAACTACTATATAAATAGAGTGCGGGGCACACTATTTGATATCATCAAACCTCTTTTAAGTGGTTAGACCAAATAGAGAAGACAAGACAATTTATTTATGATCATGTTACTTATACTAAAAGTTAAGACTTTAGTAGTTATGTAGAACAACCACCTTATTTGGTTAACACATAATCATACGTATATAGACAATTATTTAAGAGAAACATCTTAAACCTAACCTTTTCTAGGAGTTTAAAATCATTAAAAAAAAATTTGCCTTTCATCATGATTTTTTGAAAAATTAAAATAAAATGAAATATCGAAACCAATTTTTGTTATTTTTTAAAATCAAAAAGTTCTTTCAAGATCCATATATATCAAGAAATTAACATTCTTTATAAAAAAAGAGTCGCATATTCTATTTTCAAAAAGAACTTTAACCGATCATAAAAAAGTAATTTAACATGTACTTCATGACTTCAAATGTTTTATATTTTCACACACATATAAAGAGAAGAACAGTACCTATACAAATAAATAGTCCATACTAATCGTACAAAATGAGGGAATAATTAAACAATACATGTATAATAATCACTCATAACTATGCCTATAAAAGTATAAATAACGCAATCTATATACACATTTACGCAGCCTTAACCTTATATGCATGATCATGTAATCTCTATGTACGTTACAACAAAGTCGAAAAAAAAATTATAAAAAGAAAAAGTATACAAGTACTATCCTCAAACTAAAGTGAATAAAATGCTCGATTTATAGTATAATGTTTTAATTCATAACAAAAAATATAAAAGTTATATATGTTTGAAAATGATAAAAAGTAAATAAACAAGACTTTTTCTTTTAACCCTATATGATCCAGGTTTTAAATTGACTTTGCATATTTAATTTACACCATTTCTGAAGAAATTTTTGGTTTTCTTTTTTTTCTTTTCTTTCTAAATATAAGTACCTAACTAGTATGATTTGGAAATCTAGGATTGGGTTTTTCCTAGGTGAACAAGTTGGTGAACAAAACCTTAACGAGAAAAATTAAACGTATCTTTCTAACACAGTTACAAGGTACACATTTTTAAGGTTTTTAATTTGTTTTTAAAACATATAATAAATATAAGACGAATAGATTAGAGAGTCAAAATCTAATGTTGACGAACAGAATATGTGTATTTAAATAAAGTTATTTGATAATTAATATGGACTGATGTTACATTTGTATCGGACATTGGTACCCATATGTGTTTTTGGTAAAATTCATTACAAAACATTAAATTATTGTAAAGACAACAAATAAACATAAATTGTTTAATATTTTGACTAATGGTTTATATTTTAAATTTTATACTTTTTACAAAAAAATATTTATATTTAGTATATAATAAATCATCAAACTTAAGTGTTTATATATATTTTGATTTTTAACCTCATTTACCTAAGATATATATTAGTAATATAATCTACACATGATTTACACATATTTAGATTATATATAAAATTCACTCGGCAATCAACATATTAAACCTAGACCATATAATTAGCTAGTTAGATTATTTTGATTTAGGGTTTTGCTGATGGGATGTCCAAACGGCTAGTTGTAGAAAAACTTTTGTTACAACCTTATCGAATTACATAAAATTTACTAGGCAATCAACATATTAAATCTACCCCATATACTATAAATGTGAGCAGCAGTCATTTTGTTTTTTTTTTTTTTTTTGTTTTTTTTTTTGAATGGCGTCGTTTCAATTTAGTTAAGTGCCAAAATAGATCTAGCGTTTGACTTTTAGAATTTTGATAACCTGTGAATTTCGACTACAAATGTTTTGGTATTTCGGCTATAAGGGAAGTCGGTTTGGTTTACCATCTTTTTTGTACAACGGAGATTACACTATATATATAACCCAACTAGCAAGAAACTAGCAGGATCGAGAGAAAGCAATTGCAAATACAAAATAGGATTATGCAACCACACGACCCAAGAAATACGAGCCTCACCATTCCTATATTTGGTGAATGATAATTTGAATTAGCTAATTATAGAATCAAAGATCATCTTTATGATCAACTGCTTTCTACTTTAGAAAACAAGGTTATTCCTGTAACGTCAATTAATAACACACCATGTCACCAAAGAATAGAATCAACCACCACTTTCTTAGAAGCCTTCAATCGAAACGAGTCAAACTCAAGCTAAATAAGCTCTCGGCTTTGTGCAAACTGGAAGTGAAGTTCTCTCCATCATCTTCACTTCAATTGCTTTTTATGTCATTACATTACATACTATTAATAATTGAATGGAATAAATAGTGAACTTTTCTTAATTTTAAATTTGACCACAAGATATTTTGGATTAATTTACCTATATGTTAATTTCTAAACTAAATGGGCAGTGTCTTGTACATATTCTTATGCATTGGTACAAATTGATGTTACGTGTACATATTTGTATGCTTATGGTACAAGCTTTTGATGCATCTTAGTTTGTGTGCCTCCCTTTTAACATCTTTTCACATTTTTTGCTCTCGATTTTGTAGAGATGGATTTCATCTCCTGGGATTGCTTATGAAAATCAAAAGTTGCTTTTCAAAAATAACTTTTGAAAAGTTACTAATTTTAACTTTTTAAAATCTACTTATTTACCCTTTATAATCTACTTATTAACTTTTTCTTCTACACTTTTCAAACATACTTATTAACTTATTAACTTTTCAAAAGTTAATAAGTTAAAAGTTGGCTAAAAAGTAGCAATCCCAAACACCCACATAGAGAGGGGAGGTCTCGGTGGTTCCTTTGCCACCGCCATCGCCACTGGTTGTTGGGGGGAGGGGGTTCTGGGTTGTGGTTTTGTCTCTGCCACCGGTTGTTTTCTAGAGAGAAGGGGTCTCGGTGATGGTTTTGCCACCGCCTCTGCTGTCGGTTGCTTTCTAGAGAGAGGTGGCCTCGATGGTGGTTTTTAATCGGATTCTTGATAAAAATGCTTGATTCTTTGATCATTGAAGCTCTTTAGATGAGACTATTCATGTCATGAGTTTTGTGCTAACCAAGTGATCATCTATCTCTTGGTTTTGAAACAAGATAATAATGTTGGTTTTGAAAGAAATTTCAAAATTGTGTTCTTTGACTTTGTTGGTCCATTTGCAGATGATTTCAAATTATATATGAACTTTATTGGTTTGTATATATGTGGTGATCGGAGGAAAGAGAGGAAAGAGTGGGTAGAGAAAAGTCTTCAACTTCGGCGATTTGGTCGAATTAGAGTTGCGTTGGAGGGTGTAGGAGATTCTATAACATTGAGGAGGTTGTGGAGCTTCTTGCGAATAATCATCTTTTATTAAAGGTATATTGTTTGTTTTAATATCTTTTTGGTTAATCGTTTAATTGATGATGTTTTTAAATTGGTAAGAATCATCTTATATCCTTTTTGAAGAATCTAGGACTTTTATATTACATTTCATTCTATGAATCATGGGTTTTACTTTTTGTTTGTTTTTCTATAACAATTTTGCAGATGTAAATTAGTTTATGAATTTGTGGTTCTTCAATTTACAAGTCTGCTTATTACTATTGGATTAACATACTTTATCTTCTACAAAAATCCTAATGAAAATGTTTTTTGTGGCAGGATAATGTCAAATGATCTAAATTGCTATGAAATGAATGAAATGATCTTGATTTCTAACTAAACAACCAAGTCAATTGCTTTATCTTATTCGCATTTGATATCTGTTTATCGATCACGACGATTCTGTTGTCGTTTTAACTTGAGATTCATGGGTCTTTAGGGCAATGATGGTGATCCGTGTTCATCTGAGCCCATGTCCAATTATAGTCTTTGGTTTGAGTCACTGTTGTGGTGACGATTAAAGGCGATGATGGTAAACAGGAGGTTGGTGTGTTCATTGTTTTGGCATGACATAAAAATGTTTGTAGCCACAATAAAACATTGTTTCTGAGCCTCTTTAAGTGATGTTTTTTCATTATTCAGCGACCTCTACTACGGTTATGCTTATCTATTGTTGAGAGGCGTTATATACAACTTTGATTGGCAATTACGTTTGCCTATATGTTAATTTCTAAAGTGAATGAACAGTGTCTTGTATATTTTTTTATGCCTATGGTACAAGTTGTTGTGTGTATACATTTGTAGATCTTTAGATGTAATTATATGAACAGAGGCCATAATGATGTCAAAAAAATCGTTCGTTGTTTGGTATGGCATCGTTACTGCTTTGCAACCACAACCGGTCATTAGCTATAAGCCTTGGATAACTACAATGTATATGTAATATACAGCCTGGAAATTCACATTCGCGCAACGCGCGATTTGGAAAACTACTAGTTTAAACAATTTATATGTTGATTAGATGTAAACATGATTAAATTAAAGGCATCAAGTGAATTAAGAAGTAAAGCTCCGTGATGGGCTCGTACTCAAAATATATGACTTTTAATTATTATGGTGCCTGGTTTGGTTAAAACATATTGCTTGTTATGATAATTGGTGATGATGCTTTTCTTTTACCAACCAATATTTTTAGCATAAACAACATTATTATCACTAGACAACGTGATATGTATGAGTCATGATAAGCTTTTAGACCATTTACATGCTTTATTACATATACTAGCTTAATAATTCGTGTATTACACGGGTTGAATACATAACATATTAAATAAAATAAAATTTTGTTAATTATAAAATGATATTTTAAGATAAAATACGGTTGAAATTACGTGTAATGACCATAGGTAACAAAATAATGATATCAAGTTTTTAAATTTTTTTTGTTTAAAAAAACTAAATATTTTGCTTCAAAACAAAAGGTTTTATAAAATTTATTTATAATTACTTTTTATTTATAAAAATTTACTTTTTAAAAATATTGATTTTTAAAATATTTTATATTTTTAAAAAGTTTGATGTTTTTGAAAAGAAGATTATTTTATAAAATTTTATTTCTTTATAAATTAATATTGATTAAAAGATTTCTTTCTTAATTTATCAAAAAATATTTTTAGTCTATAAATAAATTAAATAATATTATTAGTAATTATAGTAACTATTAAGTAGGAGAGAGAGGCGGGAAAATTATGATGAGGATAAATATGGTGCTGCAACGTGTCCCCATTAATTACTCTTTTATTATAATATAAAGATTGTTTTTTTAAATAATTTATATGCAACATAACTATTAGGAAAAAAAACTAAAAAAACACTTATATACATATAAGTTTAGGTAACGTAATGATGAAGGGGCAAATAGATAGGGTATAGTGGAGCACGCTCTCTTGCACGTGACCGGGTCTATCCATTATTTGAATAAAATAAAAACATATTGATTCTCTGCTACTCAAGCTTCATTAAGAATTGAAAACTAAAAAGTAAGAAAATAAAACAATATGTACTTTGTAGTTTGTTCTGAAAAATATGTAAACACCGCTGCACTAGGTACCGTTATATAATATCAAATGTATTTAAATATAGATAATAATACTAGTACCAAGCATCTCGCTTTACAGCGGAGGGCATAAAACCGTTTCAAGTAGCACCAACGGCACACCACCGTCAATGACCACCAACACCGAAAAATCAAATATTATAAAAGAAATAAAAAATGAAAAAAATAAAACCGAATGAATAGTAAATGTGAAACCATTGAACCACACATGAGAAACGTAAAACATATAAAATAATAAGTAAATCGATCTATGACCAGCGTGTACGACGGAGACGTTAAACAGAACTAAAATAGGAGTAACAACGTTTTACGGTTGTACCACACAATCACGTTGAGGCGTGTTAACTCGTAAAATTTAAACAGAAAAATTTGTAAAATATGAAAAAGTATAGGGACCAAAGTTGAAAGTTTGGGGCTAAATTGCAAAAGATGTAAAAGTTTTGGGTGATAATAAAAAAGTTAAAGATAAATAAAAGGACAAAGATAAATAAAAGGACAAAGATAAGTATAACCCACTAATACATATATACAACTCATAATGCATACTAAAGTTAATAATTAGTATATATATGTATGTATATATATATATATATATATATATATATATATATATATATATATAATGAATAAGTAAAATTTAAAACATATGTGCTACAATGTAAAGTTAATTACATGCATGGACTGCATGGTTCTTATGTAATGTTTATATTATTTCTATAGTTTCAAACTTTGAGAAATTATAGATATTGTTTTGATTGCTTATCGAATTCTAACATTGATGGCTCTTAACATTGATAGTCATTAAGTTTTTTAGTTACAATTCTAGTTGATTTCGTCTTCGGAGAACTAAAGCCTTTCGGCCTTCGATTTCTTCTTACGACCTTTAATTAGGGTTTTAGGCAATGGGGGTCTTCCATGGGGGCGGGGGCGGTGATTTGGTCTTCAACATTTTTAGGCGATGTGGTTGTAGGTGGTTCGGTCTTGATTAGATTAGGGGTTTTAGGTGGGAGCCAAAGTCGCAAGGACAGTGGTTCGGTCTTAATTAGATTAGGGGTTTTAGGTGGGAGCCAAAGTCGCAAGGACAGTATGTGGTATGATTTGAGAAATAGTTACGATCGTGTCTGTAATTTATTAGAGTTTGAAACCATGGATGTAGTATGAACATTCTACATGAACCATTTGTGTATTAAACTCTAAATTGTATGTATGAACATGTCAAGTATGGTATATGTGTATTTTTGAGTACACAACTAAGATTGCGTCATCATTAAGACTTTACGCATTTCATCCGCAAAAGTATCCAAAGGTTTGGGGGGTAACGATTATGTTTACTACTAATCATAGGATCCTTTTTCTAGAAAATTAAAATCGTCTTAATCAAGGATCCACTTTGCATCCATTAATTTGTATTAATGCATATTCTAAATTTCATTTTCCTATAGACAAATCCAATTACACTAAAACGACATTCATGATAATAAAATCATCAACAAACAGGGTGTTAAATGATGTCACTCTCAAGTGGTGACGATTTAAGTCTCATAGATCATTGTGGACAAGATAATATAAATTTATGAGTAAATTTGATGTGTGTATGAGTTAACCATGAAAAATCCTAGCATATTAGCATTTTCAACACCAATAAATGTTAACATTTCCTTTTATAAATATATACTTTATACTAAATACTAAATAGGATGCACAAGATACTATTATTCATTTATTCCCGTTTAAGTATGTATTTTTTTTTTTCTATTATTACTGAAACATATTAAATGCACTTTCTTCAAATAAAAAAAGTATCCCACACTAAAGTATTGAGTGTTGACGACAATGATGATTAAAGCCTAAAGGCCATGTATTGGTTGTTTTCGAACTCAATGTGCACACCTTGACAATTAAGGAAATATTAGTGTGCACTCTTAGTTTATAAAGCAACCCATGTCTTTCGATATACCAAGCTAAATAAGTCAATAAAATAAGTAAATAGCTCCATCTTTAAGCACGTATTTAAATCATATGTACAATATCATTTAATATAAAACGATTATTAGTATATTAAATATCAGTAAAATAGAATATGTAAAAAGGAGGGAAGTTGTCATCTTTTATTAACAAATTATTCATTTTCAAATTTCTTAAAAAAATGTTAATTGTAGTTATACATTAAATTCTGGTCTCCTCATCTTATCTTTCACACACACCAACCATACCAAAGATACCTTTTATTTGACAATTTGAAGTTAGAAGATTCTTTTTGACAAATGTACGATCATGCTTCAAATAATATGAATAATATGTATTATTTTAATTGAGTACATCTATGCGTTTTTTTTCAACCGGAACTGCATCCTTGGCTGAAAAAATGTTCTCTATGAAGGGTTTTGATTTGTATTTTGATGAAAAATTCTCTATGAGAGCGAAAAGTTCTCAGAAAAAAAAATAAAAATAATAATAGCAATAATAATAAGTAAAAAAACATCAACATTACGTAATAGAATAATTAATTACATGTTGAATGGCAACCAATTTCTTGGTTATAAAATGGCATTGGTGAAACACTTGTATAATAACATAATAAATACAACACTTCAAATATATTTAAAAAAAGTGTTATTTTTATGATTTCAACATTTGGCATAAACCTGTCAATTTAAAACTCTGTCCCGATAGTTTGAGCATAAATTTTAAACTATCCGTACATAATTTAGAGAATATCTTAGAGGTGGTTTTAAGTAATTGTAGTTTCCAAAATAATAATAATAATAATAATAATAATAATAATAATAATAATAATAATAATAATAATAATAGTAAACAATGATGTTAATACAAAACTAATTTTAAATAACAATTAGAACTATTACTTAAATATGATAATAATACGATTTACGTAATTATTATTTAACATTATTTATGTAACAATCTACGTATTATTAAAACCAATATTTGTATGAAGAATAATAAGCAAGTGGAAGAATCAAGCAATTGTGTGGAGTAAGCAAAGGTACCGTACACGCATCTAAAAGGGGCGCGTGGGCAATTAAAACTTTTTTATTCTTTACTTTGTCTCCTTCTCCTCTTTTTTTATCTTTAATTACATATATTATTGATCTTTTTAACGTCAACATCTAATTAACTATTCATTTTCAACGTAGGTGACGTCTTTTAATTGGTTAAGAATTTTTAGACAAATGTGTCTCTGTCACGCTAATATTTATAAAACTTTAGATTAGATTATAATTATCCATACATAAAGATACCTAATTTTATATTAATAATATCTTATATCTCTAATTTATATACACTTGTATCTTCCTTTGTTCTATGTTTGGTTTCGGTACTATCGCCTTGCTAGTTGTAAATTGTAATGGCATAACTATATTTTGCTGGCCAAAAAAATGTTAATTTGAAACTAGTAATATTTATATGAAATTGATTGCTTAATTGAAAATAGCATTGAGGTTTTGATAGGATTTATGTTCCTTATATAAAACACTAGTTTAATAACCCGTGTATTACACAGGTTGAATATATAAAATATTTAAATAAAATAAATTTTGTTAATTATAAAATGATTAAGATAAAATACGGTTGAAATTATGTATAAGGACTATAGGTAACAAAATAATGATATAAAGTTTTTAAATTTTTTTTGTTTAAAAAACTAAATATTTTGTTTCAAAGCAAAAAGTTTTATAAAATTTATTTATAATTATTTTTTATTTATAAAAATTTTACTTTTTAAAAATATTGATTTTTAAAATATTTTATATTTTTAAAAAAGTTTGATGTTTTTGAAAAAAAGATTAGTTTATAAAAAATTATTTCTTTATAAATAATATTGATTAAAAGATTCCTTTCTTAATTTATTAAAAAATATTTTTAGTCTATAAATAAATTAAATAATATTATTAGTAATTATAGTAACTATTAAGTAGGAGAGAGAGGCGGGAAAATTATGATGAGGATGAATGTGGTGTTGCCACGTGTCCCCATTAATTACTCTTTTATTATAATATAAAGATTGTAGAAATTACTTTTCACTTATTTTTCATGAATAGTGCTATACTATTTTTATATTTTTCTTTCATATATTATAATAGAAAAGCAGTTAAACGATAATAACAGTAAACATCATATAGTGAATTTCGTATATGTCTCTCTAAAGGAATAATAATGATAATAAAAATTACATAACTAGATTAGTGTAAAGATAATAAAGAAACATAATAGATAAGATAAAATGAATAATAATAACAATAAATTTTATATGATGAATTTTATATATGCCTTTCTAAAATGAATAATAATAACAAGTATTCTATTAGTATAAAGATAACAAAACAAAAGTATTAGTCTATTTGTTATAATCAAACTTTCATCTTTGACTTTAGGAGATATTTCTAATGACCTATATGTGTTGTTTTAAAATTTATATTTTTGTTTGATAAGACAAAGGAAGAGCATTCACTGTTTTAAAACTTATTTATTTTGTTTGACATGACAAATGATGAGCAAAAATTATTTGAACTAAAGAAACAAACAAAATTATTTGATATAATAAATGACAAACTTTGTACAGGGAAATTAACTATTCATTTAAATTGTAGCTAAATAGTCTTATGTATAATGTTTAGGGTTGTCATATATACACGAACTTGCACTCTCTCAATCTTGATTTTTCATTATCTATATAGATTAAAAATGACGAATTGTAAACATGGCTGTTTACGATGCAAGTTGTATATGCAACCTAGATCCTTTTTAGAGAAAGAAAGATTGAATTCATACAATAATAATTAAGCATTCTACACCATTGGCACACTGTAAACGACTGTCTACATTAAATAAACTTTTAAACTGTAACTTACAGTGGAATTAATGTATGTAACTTAGATCCCTTAGGGAAAGCATTAACAATCAATCAAAACCAGTTAAGTATAACTTGGTAACTTGATTGGTGAATATGTAGTTTATAACAAGCACAAGGACCACCAATTTTAAAATCTAAACTCCTTAAAATTAATCGCATCAATCCATCAACTCAAGATGCATATAGGCGTAGCTCTATAAACACTACATGTTTTCTCATATTAACTTTAATGGACTAAATATCAGATCCATTTCTTAATAAAGGCACAAATATTTTTCATCTTTACATTCACTCATATACAAAGATGTAAAGAATAATGAAAATATGGATTTCGAGCAATAGTTACTATCTAGAATATGATTAGGAGATGAGTTACCCGACCCATTGGAATAGTACACAGATATATTTGGACTCAATCATATGTATTTTATCACTTGTTAAATCTTTCACACTATGTCGAATAATTATGACGAACATGCGATGGCTGGTTGCTAATTCAAGTTATAAGATGGTAGTTCATTTTTAAGCGAGCAGCATACGTGATTTTTGCTTTGGTCTAGACCTCAATAACACGTAACCACTTGTAGTAACACATGCTCGTATGTGTGATTCTTTTGCTTTAAATTGTATTCTTATGCCAATTCATGAATTATCTTCAAGAATTCTTCTTTACAAATTAATTTGCCAAATATGAAACGACGAATGCTTTCTTGATGTCTCCGATAAGCTCAATTTTAAAAGTGGGAATAAGAATTTAAATATGTTTTAATCGTGAAGCAAACAAGTTACTATTGTAAGTTTAGATTGTGGGTGTTTAAGAGGCTGAAATTTTGTTTGTGAATCTTGACTTGTGCAGATTGTGACGTGAGTCAATGGCAAAGAAAGGTAGTTGGATAAAACCTCTGTTACATGAGATATAAATCTTAGGTGATGCATCGGCTGGGAGTTGCTGAAAAAAAATTTCAAGTTTTTTTTTCAAGAATTTTTAAATTATTTATTTTATTAACAAAAAGTAAATTGTTCTTTCATCAACATTACAAACCTTTAATTTTTATTAGTAAAAATGATCAAAATTGTTATGAAAGATATAATAATAGAGACTATAGATATATAATTTCTTAAAAATTAATATCGAAATTATAATATCATTTTATCATGTACTATCTATATGTGCAATTAACTCAAAACCCAATTAGCAAACTAACAATTTATAATTTTCTTCCAAGTTGGTACATGAAAAATAGAAGTCTTGCTGTAATTTCATTGTTTCTAGTTTTACTTGTAACATAATCATAAACCTCGATCTTTTTCTCTAGCTTTTTGCTAGAAGTATTAGGGCCCGGAATTTTTAAATTTTTTATATTATATATGTATGTATATATATTTTTTTAAAAACAACTATAGGTTATTAACAAACTAATTAACAAACCCAATATTAATCTAATTATTTTGGCCTATTGAAACTTAGGTGGCATTAACATTTCAATTATTTTAGTTAACTAGCATTTATCTAATCTAAACTCACGATTCGCTCAAATAAGTAAATTAGATTAGTTTATTACAATACTTTTGTTTATTGGTAAAACAATTATAATCCTATTATAGATTTTTTACATACGGGTTATTGTCTTTATATTATAGAGGCCCATTTTTTTTTCTGCTCGCCTAGGGTCTAAAATTTTTCAAAGACTCTCGAGACCGGTCCTGGTTTGAGACATGAGTTTTTTCAATTATTGATTTTCTCTTGAATAGATTGGGGGTGCGGTCCCAACCGAAAAACAAATAGATCAACCCAAATAAGATAATTCATATTCAAAGCAATACCGTAAATTTACTGTTAAAAAAAGTTAGATGAAGCTAAAAATAGATAATAAGAGGTTTTAAAGAGGAAAAAGAAAACTTGTGAATCATTATTGTTACATGATATACGCAGAAGAGAAGCAATACCCAGTCTCACACACCCGTACGCGTATATATTCACAGAAAGTTCTGATCGTGTCCCCTCTTCTCCTCTACAAATCTCTCGATCTCCATACCCTTAACCCTCTTCTCTCTGTTACATCTAACCAACCCCTTCATCTCCATCTTCAAGAACCTCAAGGTTTTCTTCAATTTCATCCTTTCTTCATCGCATTCCCACTTCAATCATCTTCTAACTCCACCCCTTTTCACTTTCAATCGTTTATCCACTAACCCAGAAGCGAAAACTCTCGATTTTGCAGGATGCTGTTGGAATCGAGTTTCTTGATTCAAGAACCGCGTGTGTTCTTGTTCTGTGAAGTTCTGTTGTAATTGGTGGTCAATTTGGGGATTAGGGTTTTGTTACGGAACTCAAGATTGTTGTTGATTGGGGTTTTGATTGATCTTGAATGGGGAATAAGCTGGGGAGGAGGAGGCAGATTGTTGATGAGAAGTATACAAGGCCTCAGGGGTTGTATCAGCACAAAGATGTAGATCATAAGAAGCTTCGTAAGCTTATTCTTGATTCGAAGCTTGCTCCTTGTTATCCTGGAGATGATGATTGTAGTTGTGATCTTGAAGAATGCCCTATTTGCTTCTTGGTTTGTGCTTTTGTTCATATCTGTTTGATTTCTTGTTTTGGAAGTTTTGTTTTCATCTATTGATCTGTGACTATGATTGATAATTGGTATCTTGAACGAATAGTATGCAAATTGATTGATAGTGGATGTTAGTATGTTGCTTTTGATTTGGAAATGTTTTATCTGATGCATTTGTTTCCATATTTGAACCATTTTCAGTATTATCCGAGTCTGAATAGATCAAGATGTTGCACGAAAGGCATTTGTACAGGTAAATATTGTCTGTTTGAATCTAGTTGTAAATGATATGATTGTGTCTTGAGTTTTTAACGTTTGTGTTGTTATACAGAGTGTTTTTTGCAGATGAAGACACCTAATTCTACACGCCCTACACAGTATCCTTATCGGTGTATTATATTAATAGTTATATGATTATGATATCTTGTTAACGTTTTCTTAACGGAACTAAGATGTCCCTTTTGTAAAACTTTGAACTATGCTGTGGAGTATAGAGGCGTGAAAACTAAAGAGGAAAAGGGGCAGGAGCAAATTGTAAGCACTAAACACGTGCAAGAGGCTTAACATATACTTGGTTTAGTTCTGCATTTTATCTATTTTTTTCGTGTTCTTGTTTTTTACAGGAAGAGCAAAGAGTGATAGAAGCAAAAATAAGAATGAGACAACAAGAAATTCAAGATGAAGAGGAACGAATGCTTAAAAGGCAAGAGACGCGTCATTCAAGCAGGGTATTTGAACCAAGCGAGGCTGAATATTTCTCCACAGCAGGTAAAAATAGAACTAAAAGTTTGTTTAAATTGGTAATTTGTTAGATTTTGTGATTTGTTAGGTTTGTAATTGCTTACCTTTCTTCTTCTTTCAATTTGTTTAAAGTAAGTTTTATATATGCCCACTACAGCATCTTCTTCTGAAGGTGAGGAAATAGTTTCTGTTCCAAATGCTGCAACAAATAGACATCCTCCATGCTATAGGGAGAACAGGTGTGTGCAATTTTTTAATGTCTCTTTATGTTAAAGTTAAGTTCTTGTGTTTTGGGATCGTTCATACTATTATATTTCCCTTCCCATGATATTTGTATTGTGCAGTCTGCAGACTTTTAAAATCAGTATCATTACTTGCATATATTGTACCTATTGTAAACTGTAGCACTACATATATATTGTTTTGTAAAAGTATAAAAATCTATATAGGTTTGAAGTTAGGAATGGCATGTTTGACCTCTTAAGTTAAAAGATGACAGTTTGGTTGAGGTTGTTCTATTTTTTAAATATTTATAAGCCTTATTCTGGCCGACCAACGTCCTTGACTACTTGACGAGATTCTCACTTAAATTGGCTTATATTATGAAGGGAATATTGCATAAATGTGAGGAACTTTGGTCTAATTTTTGTTTTGTGCAACACTGCAACACGCTCTATTTGCACTTACGAAACTTCTAGAAATAATTCTTCAGGGTAATCTTCTAAGTTAACCAGCCTTCATAAGTTGGAATAAAGTCAACATGGTCAATGTCACAACACTAACAAATAAGTTCCCATTTCATCATTTTCACACTGGACCTACCTAAAGTCACAACTTTGTTAAGGTGTTTCATTAAAATTTACAAAAGCTGGTTACCTTTATATGGGTGAAAACAAAGATGATTACCCAAACAAAAAACAGCTCGAAGTTTTTCTACCTTCCTATGAAAATTTCTCTATTATGATTCCAAGACAGTCACACCTTTTTGTATGAAAATGTACTAAATGGTAAGCAAGTAAGAAACACACAGCACGATTCAAATTTGACTATAATGATCATACTGTATGTTGCATATTGAACTGTAGCATTAGTTGTTATCTTGGCTCCGTTTTCTTGCTTTATCAAGTTAGCATCTTGAAGGCTTTACGTGTTTAGGTAAATTTTAGACATTAAGCATTTTTGTTAAAATCTCCCCACGTTAGATTGTTAGTGCATCTAGCTATTGGATTTTTAAAAAAAATTCCCCAAATTAGTATGTACCATAATGATCATAAAGCTAGATCATATGTTGGTTGTTGAACCGTAAAGTGTGATCTTGGCTAGGTTTTATTGCTTTACTTAGTTAGCATCTTGATGGCTTTAGGTTAATTTTAAACACTAAGAATATAAATGAGCTGTATGATGTGAATATTTATGACCTGTATGATGTGTATGCAGAGACGATGAGTTTGATCTTGATCCGGAAAACATAATGCTCATGGAAGCCATCTGGTTGTCTTTTCAGGTAATTTGAGTATGGTTTACAAGCTTGTTGTCTCCTGCCACATAAAATTTTGATTTTTAAATTTCTGATATGTAACTAGTGGTTAAAACAGGTAATTCTTGGTAAGGGTCAAAACGAGTCAGCATGGGTTTGAAACATTCATTTTTCAAAAGTTTAAAATATTTTAAACAAATGGCTAATCTGCTAGATATGATTATATAAGTTTTTTTTTAATAAAATGATTTACGAGATATTAGGCAATAGGTATTTAAATTAGTAGAATGTGATTTTTGACCGCTTTGACCTGCTTGACCATTTCACTTCTAAGTTTCAACTACTGTTCCCTTTTTTCCTGTTTGACCCATTAGATATGAAACGTAACCTACGACAACCCGTTAGTCATTTTAAGATCTTTGTAGTGGTAACTGTTTATGGTTGTTGGTGCTCATGTAGGAGGATAACAAGCACAGACGCGATAATCCTAATTACGGTGATGCCACCCAATTAGCAAAATACGCAACAGAAGTTCGCCTTTTAGCCTCCATGGCCCCGCAAGCAGGGTATTCACCTTCATCCTCATCACCTTCTGGTGGACTTGCATGTGCCATAGCCGCGCTCGCTGAACGCCAGCAAACAGGAGGTGAATCGTCATCCAACTACCACAATTATAGTGGGAATCTATCAACATACAACGTGCATCCCAACCATAGCCAAACAGGGTTATTATCACTTGATAACCATCTGCAGATCGATCAGGATAATTCAGAAGAATTGGGTGAAACGACGTTTGGGTATGATGGTAATTTGAGGACAATAGACGGTAATGATGATTTAAGCAGAGGGCAGGATAGTCTACATGATGAGGTGGAAAATGGTGGTTATGGTGGTGGTGGGAATATAGTTCCGGAGAGCTTTGAAGAGCAGATGATGCTAGCCATGGCGGTTTCATTGGCGGAGGCGCGAGCTAGGAGTAGTAGTGCACCGGAGGTTGCGTGGATTTAGTGTGTGTGTTTACGGTGTATTTGTGTGTTGGTATACAGTAATGTAAGACAGAAGAAGATGAAGTGTAGATTTGTGGATGAATGCATACATACATTTAATCCCTCGTGAGATTTTTAAGTGTTGTAAGATTGCTGTTTGTGAGGGAACTCAGATTTGTTGTTTGAAAAGTGAAGTTAATCTTCATCTTTGGCTGTAAAAGTATATGCTTTTGGTCATCAAATTTGACAGTTATGAACTTCTGGTTTCAGTTTATTTTAAAAATAAATAATTAAACTGAAAATAATAATAAACTTCTATGAAAACAAGCAAGCAGATACTTGAAATGAATTACAAAAATTACCAATAGCATAGTGCTTAAACATAGCATAGTGAGTACATCAGAACCAATATCCATGAACACAAGTTCTACATAATATTACAGGCGGCATGAGTGTTCTCATCGCTAAAAGCTGCGCCCGTCTGGTGTCCGATCAAGCCCGAGGACTGGACCTGGTTATAAACATACTGGTCATCATAACCGTGTTTGTAGTAGTTATACGATGATGCAGAAGACGGTTGTCGGGTGTAGAATGTCGCAGTGGGGCCTGGGCCTGCACCACCATTTTGTTGTTGCTGTAGTTGCTGCTGTTGTGCATATTGATTAACATTGTAGTTATGGGTACGAATATCGGGGTTGTAGGGTATGTTCCATATCTCGGCTCGTCGGCCGGTTTTTCTCACCGTCTTCAACACCTTCTTCTCGTCTGCGATTCCAGTGACTGTCACCTTTTGTAAAGCCATGTCTATGTCTACGTTCTCCACTCCTGCATATATGTAATCAAATTAAAATTAAATCGTATTTTGCCTCGGATTCCTCTTTTGTAACTATACATGCATACCGATTTTAATAATAATAATAATAATGATTACTGTATAAAAATATTATAATAAATAATTAAATAATATATATTATACTACGTATAAAAATTATCAATACATATATAAAAATAATTAAAATATATAATAAAATAAATAAAAAATAATAAACGAGTTCGAGCTCGAAATAAAGTTCTAAACAAGCTAAGCTTAAGGTCTTTTACGATCAAGCTCAAGCTCTGTTAAATTAAACAAGTCAAGCTTGAGCTTAGACAAGCAGCAGCTCGGCTCGGCTCGTTTACCCGTACTACTGTCGAATATAAATGTACCTTTGAGTCTTTGAAGAGCTTTTCGGATCTTGTTTTCGCATCCAGGGCAATCTACATGCACTCTCATTTCTATGATATTCTATACATGCATGAAACCAATAATCTTTTAACTATAAAGCCCATACAGAAATAAGTTTATGAAGGCAGAAAAGAAAGCATACACACCGCCATCGTATATATATGGATTATGTTACCCTTGATCGATTATTCGATTAGCAGTTGATCCTGTGAGCAGATTTGATCAGAGACTTTGAGCTTGAATTGATCTTGTATGTATATATATGCTTACATACATGGTACATGTGTAATTATATACGTATATATATATGTGTGCATGTGTATGGCCCTTGATGTGTGGTGCACCGACTTATTGCTAATCTTCCGTTTGCAGAAACCCTAAGAACACTTAAAGCAGACTGAAACTTGATTTGCAAGGAATCTTTCATCATGGTTGTGTGCTACCCAAGCAAGAAACATGTTCATCCTGCTACCAATGAAATATGATATAACCTTTGTAATTTATTAGTTTTGTTTAGATTTGGTGATTAAAATAATATGTTAGAAAAACGTCTACGCGAGCTCTTTTTCGTGCAGACTTGGCACAACCACTTCTAAGGTTTGTGAAAGATTATAACACCCGCACCTACCAACACCCACTGTCCACGACCACCACCGTTGTCCGCCACCGTCCACCGTCCGCCACCACCCACCGTCGGCCACCACCCACCATCCGCCACCACCCACTGTCCGCCACCATCACCACCACCATCAAGCGCCACCGTCCACCACCTCCACTGTCCGTACACCACCACATCTCTATTTTAACAATCTACATACGTTAAAAAATAAAACAGTCTTCTTCTTGCAGACTGCAGAGGTTTGATCCACCTGTTATTCCAAATATGTTTGCAGATTTGGTCCACAGACTACAGATATTTTCCATCTGAAAAAACAAACTACACTTTAGTCGTCAAGAGGTATCTGGCACGTTATTATTAGTTCAAATTAATAAAAATAAGCTAAAAGTTAGCAAAAGGAGTTATTCAAACGTTTATTTGTTTTTTTTTTAGATTTAGATAAAGGATACAGAAAACTATATAAATGGAAGGAACATTTACAGACTCAAAGCATTAGCCCAAGAATCCTAGAGTGCTTTTTGTACACCAATTTGGGCTAACCCAAATATAAACATGGTGATATACTGATTATCAAAGGCCAAAACAAAAACAGACATGGCCACTGGCCCAATAGCACACTAGCTTACCTAATCCATTACGAAAGGTTAGAACAAAGAAATACATAGACAACCCACATTCTAATTTTCTTATTACATTCTTTACACTTCTATGGTCTTTTGGTTATGCCGGTCTAGACAATAGGTGATGATATTCCCATACTCCTGAACTTGTTTTGTGACAGCCCATAACCTATCTATCTTGATATGGGGATGGTCCAGCACAAGCAGCCCAAATGGCCCACCAAAGAGAAGCCTTGTTACACATACTGTTGCTAGAGCAGGCCCATGATAGGCAGCCAACCAAGTCTTAGATTCTAGCCCATGTTGTAAGTCTCTGCTCGCCCACGATTGAGGGTGTCATTTGACCCTGGGCTTTCAATCTTACTGGCTTATACGTTAGTCAAATGTAGGGGTACAAACGAGCCGAACCGCTCGTGAGCTACTCGAGATCGGATCGATAAAAAGCTCGAAACGAGCCGAGCTCGAGCTTGGAAAAAAGCTCATTTAATTATCGAGCCCGAGCCTGAGCTTCACGTATCGAGCTCGAGCTGGCTCGCGAGCCTAAACGAGCTTTTTATTTATATATTTTTATTTAATTTATTTAACATATTATATAAATAATATCTATTATATATAAAGTTATGATAAAAACAATTAAATAATATGAATTATGTTCTATATAAATTATATAATTATAAATATATATATCAAAATTAAATATAAAAATATTAAAAATAATATTTAAATAAATAAATGAGCCGAGCCCGAGCCAAGCTCGAGCTTGAAAAAGTATTTGTTGAGCTCGAGCTTGAAAAAGTATTTGTCGAGCCGAGCTCGAGCTTTAAAAATAAAGCTCGAAACGAGCCGAGCTAGAGCTCGAGCTCTCCTAAGTCTTCACGAGCCGAGCTCAAGCCCATACGAGCTCGGGCTCCGCTCGGCTCGTTTGCACCCCTAGTCAAACGTTTATTTTGTTACTTTTTTCCTTAGGTTTAGATCATAAGATTGTGAAACTCAGTTTGTAACAAGTTAACAACAATTAACTTTTGGTTATCTTAATTCCATATTAATATATTAAGTACGTTCTATGGCGCTAAACTACACCAATTGTCATTTTCCTTGACTACATTAACTAAGTGTGAAATTGGCACAACCATAATTTAAACAAGAATCAAGCATATAAGAATACTTTCACTATATTCACATGCCAATGTCACAAAGTGTTAACGAATAAGAGTTATTACAACTCAAGAAACCAAACACTACACCCAATTATGATCTCGGGATATTATTTTCTTCGGTGGTGTGATCTTCTTTCAAACATTAATGCTGATGTTGATAACCGATACTTGCTTAGAAATCTTTTAGGCTCATTCAATACAGAAGTCTTGCTTTATAACGATTTTCTTGATGCAGATATCTTAAACTGTGAACCGATCAAATTTTTGTGTGCAGCGATCTTGCTGTAGAAAATGTCCTTTCCAAATATATGTTGCCCTTCTATTATTTTTCGTTGTGATTGTAGTTATTCTTTTCGATTCCTTCTTCACGTTTTCTTTCCGGTTTCTTTTCTTCTTCACATAGCAAATCCTATAGGTTTCGATTTCTGAGGTCTTAGAAGGATGCTTCGGAACATGTTTCAAATATATAGTAAAATGATTGATAAAAAAACCCCACTATTTACATGCATAGACAAATCTACTTATCATATTTATAGTATACCAAAGACAAAATGAACACTAAGAGAAATTGCAAAGAAAATGATAAACGAAAAATAATTGGCCATGATACCAATACCTTTTAAATATGAAAAATAATGAATTTTTTTGGTATTTCATGATATAAGAGAAATTGCAAAGAAAATGATAAATGAAAGAACACATTACATATATATATGTATTGGTCTAGTCACCTACTTATGTTGGTTTTAGTTTTGCCTGTTGTAACAATTGTTGAAAATTTGTTTTTACATAACAATTTATCATTAATGATTTATACAACAAGATAAATGGTATTTTTTATACATTCTTTGATGTGCTATATCAAGAAATATACTTTTAGAGGTGTTAAATGTGAAGTAATTTGCAGCGATTTCTATATATACGGGACCTAGCTAGAAAGTTTCAATTATACGAGACCTTGAATGTTACAATCACGAATCATACATTAATTGATAAAAAAAACCCATAATCATGTATATTAACGATTGTGAATCAATTCTACTACATATTTACATCTTAACAAACAAGGCAATAATCCAAGAAAATGAACATTTACCTGACATCTTGCTAGTTTATCTGACCTACTTGTCCATGCTCATGAATTCTGTGAAGTTTGATGTGTTTGTGAACGACGAAGACGATGGGTCATGATGCTAACTAGTAAAATAAGGCTCGCACTTCGCTGTGGATTAAGGTGCGTAAGGAGAATGTACTACATTATGGCGTTTCGTTTAAAAATAGGTAGCGAGGGCATTAAACCATGATAAAAAAAAATTAGGTCAAAACGTAAATGAAAACTCTCGTGTTGGACATAGCATTAATAATATTCGAAACTCTACAAAAAAACGTAATCATGAAGTAAACCCACGTATTAGGGGTGTTCAAAAATATCCGAATCCGAAACTGAATCCGAAAATTCGGATATCCGAAATTTTGGATTCGGATTCGGATAGTGATTTTGAGAATTTTCGGATATTTCGGATATCCGAAATATCCAAAATATTTTTATAAAAATTTAAAAATATTAAATATTAATTAAATATTTCGGATATTTTCAGATATTTCGGATATTTTAATAAAAACTTTGGATATATGAAAAGAATTTCAATAAAATTTATTATATTTTTATAAAAATTATTAAATAATACAATTTTTTTTAAAATTCGGATATCCGAACGGATATCCGAATCCGAATCCAAAATTTCGGATTCGGATTCGGATAGTGAAATCCATTATCCGAAATCTTCGGATATCCGAAATTCGGATATTAGAATTTGAACACCCCTACCACGTATTGTAACAAGGATGTTGATAATATTCAAAACTAACTGTTAAAAAATTCATGTTAAGAGTATCATCTCTACTTGTGGCCATCCAATACTGATATCACATCTCATCTCTACTTTACTTATTAAGCTTTTCAAAAATCCATCCATCTTTATAGGTTTATATAGATCTAGATTTTATATGTATTTTCTAAGCTAATATAAACAACTTAATTTATTACATTAATTCCTAAAATCTAGAACTTCAACAAAAGCACACCTTAAACTTTGATTTTTAAATTTGTTATATTCTCAATATATATGTAACACACAAAACGATTATCAAAATTTTCATTGTCATCAATTACTAGATTTTTCTTTGTATTCTTATTTTTTAAATAAAAAGTGTTTTCGATTTCTGAAAATAGTACATACAGTGTATTCATTAAACTACTTACATTATTTAAGGGGAAAAAGTGAATTAATTTGAAATGATGGTCAAAAACTTACCATAATATAATTGAGATGATAGCTAGACTGGAGGCCATCATCTTCGTCGTTCAACAAACACCTCAAACTTGATTTCTTTCTTTTGCGTTGATCACTTATTCACTTATGAAAGAAAGATGAAGATGTAGATGAACGGAAGACTAAAAGAAAAGAATCTCCTTATATGTTGGATGTACTTGATGTTGTGTACTTTGTACTACATATGTACTCCAATCTCGATGATACTAGTGTGTGTCAATACACACACACATGGGAATGTAAAGTAAAATTTTTATTTTGTTTAAAAAACTTAAAAAATTGGTTCATACCAACTTCGATTAAATTCATTTTAATAGCGTTGAAATCGGCTTGTTGACGTGTAACCGTAAACCTAAAGTTAAACTCTAAACCCTAAACGTTAAAGTTAAACTCTAAATCTAAATCATAAACCATAATAAGCCTAAATATTAAACTTAAAAGCTAAACTCTAAACACTAAAGTTAAATACTAAAAGCTAATTTCTAAACCATAAAAGTTAAACTCTTAATACGTTTTGTTTAATTGTACCATAATTTTATACTTTTTTTTATATATTTAAACACGTAATGCAATTGTAACAACACGTGTAAAGAAGTTCGCAAATACGCCCCTAACCACATAAATCTCATTGTACGGCTTCACCACGAAATCGCAACTTAGTTGACCTGAGTTTGATTTCCACTAAGTTGCGATTTTCATTGGCGACATATATATTTTTTCTTTTTTCTTTTTGCATTTTCTTTCTTTTACTTCAATTATATATATTTTTTTGCTTAAATTACTTTTTTTTAAACTATTAGTTCGTAACATGCAGAGGAAAAAAAAACCGAATATGTGTATCGTAACAATTGTTTTTACAATAAGAAAACTTTTTCGTTGTTTTTTATTTGATTCTTTTATCACAATTTCATTTTTCATAACCGAATTTACTTGACTTCATGCAGACATCTCTTTAAGTATTTAAGTACCGAATCAATTTCACCACTAAAATCAGATTTGCGACAACGTTTCAACATTGATGACGACTAAGCTTGCAAACATGCCCTTTACCATGTTAAAGTAATCATTGCAACGCACGGGGGTTAAAAAATCTCTTTAAACTTAATTGGATTCCATTTAATCCAATCATGTTTAAATGCACCAACATTAAGGGGCCGTTTGGTTCGCAGACTGTTTTGCAAAGGAATTGAAATTAAAAATGGAATTGGAATTAAAATCTTGTTAAAATTGATAATGTGTTTGGTTGGTCAATTTTGAGTGAAATTGAAATGCTAATTTTGAACATTCCATTGGTAAATGGATGTAATGTGAATTCCAATGAATGAGGAAAAATTTTCCAATTCCAATTCCAATTCCATCCATTGACCAACAAAACATGATTTTGGATTGAAAATTTTCCAATTCCAATTTCAATTCCTGAGAATTCCGTGAACCAAACGGGGCCTAAAAATATCATTTTCTATTGATGGTCTACTAGAATGGGATGAAAAGCCGCTAGAAGCGTCACCCATATCCAAAAACTCCAGTATGCAATTTTGTAGTTCAAAAATTGCAATTTTTGTAAACCCATGAACATCTCAATCGCCTAGCCTATCAACTACCATACATCTATATATATATATATATATAGGATAGAGAACGAATGTTAACCGTTGTTTATTGCGATAACCCATTAACCAAACTAGTGGTCCACAGCAGGCAACGTCATCATTGTAAGTTAGAGTTAAGTGCTAAACTAGTGGTCCACAATTAACGTTAATTTTTTTTTTAAAAAATATAGCAAGACTATACTTAAATTAAAGATACTAAAATAATCTATTTAATGGTGTAATTTATATAAAAAAATAACATCATACTAAAAAGTTAAAACGGTTTTAAAAAAAGGATGAAACTTTTTAAAAAATAGAGGTAAAATTGTTACATCAGTGATGTAAGGCGCTGTAAAGTTAGTTACACTACATAATCATGGTGTAAGTGTTTGTTACATTAGTGTTAACGGGTTATCGCAATAAAGGTGGGTTGACAACCGTTCCTTACCATATATATATATATATATATATATATATATAGGGTATGGTTCAAATGAGAATCCTATATTATTACGAGAACTTGCGAAAACTCGTCAAGATCATTCAAAATTATTATTATTTTTTTGTTGTAATAACATCATTGCACATATACAAGACTATGATATTTTATGCTAATGTGTAAATTTGTAAGTGTAAAAAAGTTTACATTGGTGTAAGTGTTACTTACAACTTTAAATATATGTAGTTTTTTTGCAAAACTCACACTAATGTAAACTTTTTTATACTTGTGAATTTACACATATACATAAAAGATCATAATTCTATATGTGTAATAATGTTATTTACACAACAATAATAATGATATTCATTGATCTTGATTGGTTTTCGTAAGTTCTCGCAATAAAAGAGTGTTCTCATTTGAACCTTTTTCTATATATATATATATAGGGGAGAGTTCTTGAGAAAACCAATAGTTATGTGAAAATCAAAGAAAACCACGAAAACGAATAACATAATTCATAACTTTTTTTGTTATTTTAATTGTTAAGATGTTATTTAAGTATTTTGTACACATATGTCGAGCATACATACGAGAATGAAGAGTCTTACGTATACGTAACACTATGTCGAATAAAAAATGGTTACGTATACGTAACCTATGTGTGACGTATATGGAAAACCTTACTACGGTTTTTATTAGATCGATATCCTTATTTATATATACTCACTCATAGATATAGATGGTAGTGATAAAAAATTTTATAAATTATGTGATCGATTTCATTGGTTTTCTCTAGTTTTCTCATAACATTATAGTTTTTTTAGGATTTCTTATATATATATATATATATATATATGTAAGCCATTAATCTTCATAAATCAAAAGTGGAGATTTGGTTTATTGGTTTACACAATTTCTTTTGATTTTCATTTGAACCCAATATATATATATATATATATATATATATATATATATAGGGGAAGGAACGGTTGTTAACCCACCTTTATTGCGATAACCCGTTAACACTAATATAACAAACACTTATACTATGATTATGTAGTGTAACTAACTTTTACATCGCGTTACACCACTGATATAACAATTTTCTCTCCATTTTTTTAAAAATTCACCCTTTTTTTAAATCGTCTTAACTTTTTTGTATGATGTTAATTTTTTATACAAATTACATAATTAAATAGATCATTTTAATATCTTTAATTTGAGTATAGTATTGCTATATTTTTTTTAAAAAATTTTAAAGTTCATTGCGGACCAATAGTTTACCACTGTAACTTTAACTTACAGTGATTACGTGGCCTACCGTGGACCACTAGTTTTGTTAACGGGTTATCGTAATAAATAAGGGTTAATATTCGTTCTCTATCATATATATATATATATATAAATGAAAACTATGAAAACCATGGGTTACATATATGTACTTACGTATTACAAAGTGTACAACTAATAGTTACGTATATGTAGGGGTTATGCATATGTAAGTACATGTTACCAAGTGTACAACTACGACTTGCGTACATGTAACTCATACAAGGTACATATACGTAAGTCGTTTCGTCATCATTGTCGTTCCTTGGAGTTTAAACTAAAAAATATATAATAACATCAAAAAATAAGATTGAAGTTTAATCAAATATACTTTAAACAATTAAAAAGTTAAATCAATTATCAATTATGTGATTGGGTAGTGGTGGTTTTCACGATTTTCAATTATAAGCATGGTTTTCATTTGATCCCTCTCCTATATATATCTATATATATAGAGGGACTTTCAAATGAAAACCAAGAATTTTGCAAGAATCAAAAGAATCATTTCTAACACTCATTTCATATTTTGTGTTTTTATTTTTTTAATTTTAGGGGTGTTATGGGTATTTCATCCATTGTTTTTATTACGGGTATGCACCTTGAAAAGAAGACTAAAAAAGGGTATAATAGGTATTTTGCGTAACCCTCTCCCACTAACTATTCTTCTCCTTGCATTTTCTTTGTTTAACTTCCTGTTCATCTTCTCTTTCAATCTATATTTGATCGAAACAATGCATCCGATGTGGTTCTCGTCGTGCTTCACCATCACTTTCTTATCATCTGAAGAACAAGCGTTTCTCCTTATGATTGGAATCAATCACACTAAACATCCTTCCATCGTTTCTATTGGAGACATTAAACAAACTCTAGTCCACTGTAACCTAAGAAGAAGAAACCTCTGATCGACCAGCATAAACATCAATTTATACATAGTGAGTTGAAGAACAAGCATTAAATGAACCTCCAAACTCGTGAAATCATGCACACTAAACTCAAGGTACATGATTTTTTATTTCCAAACTTCGATTGTAACCGACATCGTGATTTAAAAAACATGATTTCTATATTTTCCCTTCCAGTTTAAAGAAAAATTGGTTTATAGGTTAATGAATTTTTTTAGAACTGGATGTTGATGCTTGTCTAAGGTTTACAACCTAGGTTTAGATTAGTAATCCAATATAATTTGTTACTGTTATATTAATCGCATAATGTTCTCTAATTTTGTAAAGAAAATCTTTTAATTCTATCGGTATAGTGAGTATGCACATCGATCTTTTAGAAGTTTATATTTCTTCTTTTTGTTGCTTATTTTGATTATTTGTTTGATTAATGTAATTTAATTTGTTCTTTTATCATTTAATCTTATAGGTTTATCTTTTTGTTATATCCGAGTATAAGAATAACAGAGAGAAATTTTACAAGTTCATGGATCCATTAATATATTCATCACCTCCTGAAGCATAACTAGGTGTTTCATTTTTTTATTTCCGATTAAAACACAAGTTACAAATCAAAGTTCTAGGTCTATACTTTGCATTAGTCCCTCTCCATGGGTCGACAAGGGCTACTAGGCTAGTGTAAAATTATCCTAATATTGTCCAATGTAGGTTCTTGAGCACATTAAATTCTTAGATTCGTTATTGCTAAATGGGATTAATAGTATAAGATTAATGAGTGTATCTCCTAAATATCAACTAATTGTCTTCATGGCTTATTTTCTTAAGAAGCGTCTTGCATTACAGACCTTGTGAAATTATATAGGCCTATGGATCTTTTAATTTTACCAACATCAGAGGTTTTAAAAAAATTGGTTTGAGGTTGTTACTTGATCCAATCTTGGTGAATGTTTTCTTTTAAGTTAATGATTTTTGTTATTGTTCAATATATGCTAATGAATTTCTTTTGGTATTATTATGTTACTAATGAATCGTATTATGAACATATTGACTTTTCGTGTTCATGGCAGCGTGTAGAGCAAGCCTGCTAATAAAGTATGGAATCATTATTAGGAGCTAGTAATGTCATGGTTAATATGAGGTCTCACATGAAGTTGATAGAGATAGCTGCACGAATATGTAAATTTTCTTTATATTCATTTAGCCATTTCTCAACTGTTGGAAACATACCATGTCATCTGTGTAGCGGGTCAAACATGTTGAGGTTAAAATTGTTTAACAAATAAGGATATAAAGATGTTCCAACTTGCATAAATTTTGGTCTTTTGCTAGAAGCTAGCCCTTGTTGATGAGATAAGGAAACATATATATGCACAAATGCAATTATGCATACGTGCACATTTTCTTTCACATACAATATGCACATTTTTCTATATGTCGATGTGCATATATTTTTTCTGTATGCATATATGCATAGTTTTGATTTGGTTGTGCATATGGCCTTTTAGAGTGATGTTCACAATTCAACCAAATTTCTTTCTTCTTTTATTTTTAGTACACACGGAAAAGATGTTGAGTATGGGACGATTTTAAGGATATGATTTTGAAAATGGCAATGGCAAAACTATAAAGCAATACATATAATGACTTTGTAATAGAGACCAATTTGAGATGGTTGATCTCCCAAGATAATTAGCCTTTTGTAGTAGGCAAACACTCTCAAGATTAAGATAAGAACTAGACTAGATTTTGATTAATTTCTTCTCTACTTTTAATTAAAAGATAATAGCCCTTTAAATAGGCTTACAACTTATGAATGGAAACGTGATATGCAGATGAGAATTCAAGGGATCATGGGATCATGGGATCACGGGTTCATGGGGTAAACATGCAAATAATAAAAGTTACATTATCTCCTAATAACATGTAAAACAAACGTGGCTTTATTGACTAGTATCCACGGGTTGGATCGTATCACTTTGATTCTTGCATTCCATTGATTTTAATGATGCATTATTGGAAAAGCAAACCGTTTTTAAAAAATAATAGAACTCCATGCCAAGGTAATTAATATGATTTCATTTAAACAATGTGCAACTTGTTTAAATGATTTTATCTTATGTTCATATGCATTTACTTTTAGAAGACAACATTAAATTGGTTAGATTTGGCTTTCTTTGTGTTGTGATGCATTGCATTTAAAGTTTTGTGACTGTATAACTGAAGTTTTCAAGCTTTTTGGATGATTTTACAATGAAACTTAATGGAAGTCAAATTGTTTTTGAGGTTCTACTCAAATGGAGATACATGCTGCTCATCAAAAAGTATGCTCAGAAGTTACAACACATTTTTGTTGTTGCATATAGGGTGTTTTTAATCCTAAAGATTGCAAGGCATACATCACCTACCTTGCTTGCAATGTGTGTGTATAATAAATGATAAAAGAAAGTTGCTCAAATAAATTAGGAAATACAAAGTAAACATCTTCAAATTAGTACCGATAAAGAGGAGTGTATTAGCATATGAAGTCATGGCTGCAACAAATCAAACGCAACAAGAATTAGATTGGGGATAAAAAAAATGGATTGAGTAGTGATGGTTTTCACGGTTTTCAATTATAAGCATGATTTTCATTTGATACCTCTCTTATATATATATATATATATATATATATATTCTATAAAACACTAGGATCCATCCAATTATCAAGCATTCAAGCTAGAATAATGTCCATTCATTATTTCTAACATTACTTCTCATCAACCTTTGAATTTCTATATTGTAACTAACCTATTAAATCAGCTTCATTCATGATAATATTTTTCTAGAGAGAGCATAATGAACTTTTTTACCGGGTAGGAGTCGAGGCATGCTATAGACCTACCCAAGACAGTCAACTTCTAAATAATAGAACCCTTAGGCCGGACATAATGGTTTACTTAGGGACGCTAAAGCCACTACATTCTAGTTAAAGGGGTTTCAAACTCATGTTTAACCACGCCCCTTAACAGGCTTAAATGGGGTGGGTGAATCAAAATTTTTCCACTTTTAGCGATATTTAACTAAAAAGGATTTTAAAATCATTACACTTGCTTTAAAGGATATTTAATAAATTCATATTTGCCTAGGTGACATTTTAACTAAATATATCATTGCACATAGTTTTAGAGCGGGCTAGACTTCAAACACAATAAACAAAAACAAGAGAACTTTGCTTTAATTTTTCTGCTTAGCAGCTCTTAAAAGGAATACAAAATTACAACCATAAACAAATGGGGCGTTTGGTTCACATAAAGTTTTTAAAGTAACTAAAAATGGAATGTGAATTTGAATTGAAATGTATTCTTTTAAAATTTTATTTAGTATTTGGTTGGTAACTTTAACTAAAGAATTAAAATATTTGAAATATTAAATGCTTGAATTACCCTTGTGAGTAAATACCCACTCCCTTCCCTGTCATCTTCTTTCTCAATCCTAACCAAGATCGACCCAATATGTGATATGCTTAAACCAAGAAAATTGACGAATCCAAGCATCGAAAATTTCAAGAAAGTCAGATTAAAGAAAACCCATGGTGCGATTTGCTGTTGCTGCCATGTTCTTCATCTACAAATATTCTACTGTTCTAGCTTTAAAAAAATGGATATTTGTACTCATATGTTCATGAGCTTCAGTTGATTGTGTTGTTCAGTTGTCGCTTTGGTCACAAAATCGGTTCTTGTGTATTGACTTGTTAATGGATCTTGATTTAGATTTTGGAAAGTCTGCTTGTTTAAAATTTTGATTTTTGATAATATGAAGAAGATAATGGAAATATGAAGAAGATGATGAGATGAGTGTTCAAGTGGGGATGAAGATTTGTTAAAGGAAGTGGCACATGGTAATTACGAAACATTCCATTGGAATTTTGAAATTTCATTAAAGAAGTGATGGAAAGTTGAAATCCTTTCGATGAATAAAAACATTCCAATTTTTTTTATTATAGTGCCAACCAAGTACAACTTAAAATGAAAAAATTGGTAATTTTATTTTGTAATTCCAAAAAATTTCATGAATTAAACGGACTCTAAAAACATACTAGCATACTCTCCCGAAAAAGAAAGAGCAAACACCATTGAAAACGAGAGTGAGGTAAAACAAAGCCATTTTTGTCCACCGGCCCTTCTCACGGAGCACGTACCGCTTATACGGCTCCCAGCCAGCAAGCAATTAGCCTCCCTCTAAATTCTATAAGGAATGAAAGTGGGGGTGAATCGACATCAAATAGAAGAATTCGTTTTTTATTTTCAGCAATTACCAAGCACATGCGAAACAATGGGTAAATACCCACTCCATATTGATAAACTACTGAAAAATAAATAAAATAAACATAATCTTTCTACTTTAATAAAATAGTAACTATGGTTAACATGTGTCAGCATCATATTCTTTCTCACCAAATTTTTTCCGTTTTTATCTCCCATTAAATAATCGTATTATTTACTAATTATTATTTAATTTTTTTAGATTATAATAGTTTTTTAATAAATTAAGAAAGTAAACTTTTTATTAATGTTATTTCTAAATAAACAATTTTTTATGAAATAAGAAATTTTTTAAAACATCAAACTTTTTTAAAAATATGATACTTTTTAAAATTAGTGTTTTTAAAAAGTAAAATTTTTATAAACAAAAAATGATTAAAATTAGAAGTTATGATAAGAAGGTTTTCAAAAATGATATTTTTTTTAAAACATTTGTTTTGATACAAAATATTCATTCTAATTATAATACGAAAGATTACAATAATTTCTTATCTTAAAATATTGTTTTATAATTAACATATTTTTATTATATTTAAATATTTTATTTATTCAACTCGTGTAATACACGTATTAACTAAAACTAGTAGATAAATAAAGATGGAAATTACGTTCAAAGACATAATAAAGATTGAGAAGCATGAATGTTTAATGACCTCGTGTTGCATGTGACTTGCAGCAGGTACGTATCAATTAAAACACCTTTTGCCCAAGTGAATGGAGTGTATGATCGAGACCTCCAAAACCACTAAAATTGACAAAAATGACAAATTAGCAGTCCGTATACTTCAATTGCCAAATTTGTTTCGTGTTCCCTCCAATAGTAGCTAAAACAACGTTTCACGATGGAAACCATACATTTTAAGATATATCTTTATTTAGTTAAAGATAAATTGTGACTAGAAAAAAAAAATGACAAACATGTTTACAAATAGCCATGTCTTAATCAATATAAGGGAGCAGGAATTGTTCATTCATCATTCATGCCCACACTCATTCATCACTTTTTTATTTATTTAAGAGAAAATTATATAAATGGTTCATGTGGTTTGATTAGATTGCACGATTAGTTTAAATACTTTGAAAATAACAAATTTAGTTTAAACTTTTGTGTAATCATTGTAAATCTGATCCTCAAATTTTACAAAGTGCAAAGTTAGTTCAAATTTTTGTGCGAACCCTCTCCCATGACAAAACCAAGTTAAAATTAAATTTAAAAGTTAGTTTAAAAAATATGTGTATACCAACGGCTATATATTTCGCACTCACGCAAGAATAACCAGGCTCCCTTCTCCCATTCCTTTGTTGATAATGAATTGAGGGTGGAATGGTGTTCCTCCTCTGCCGCTACTGAGCCTCCGCCACATACCCTCTCCCATAACAAAACCAAGGGGCCTTCCTCCCCTAAGTATTTACGTAAGTGTTAAATTTAACTGGTATGCATGCTTTCTGAATTGAGAAGGATTTTGCTTTTTTTTTTTAAAAAAAAAAAAAAAAAGAAAGTAGCAATTGACATTTTAAAACGCAAAATATTTGTTGTTAGATGTTGGTGCTTATCGCAAGATGTATGAGGGTTGGACTGAATCTTTAGAAGAGTATATATCTTAGCAGATATTTTCTCTATTATTTGCTTTCATTTTCTCACAAAGGTTTCTCTTACTCCATAAGTGTATCTTTCAAAAATAGTTATGTTAGAGTACAGTCTTCGTATTCTTAGTTGTATACTTTGTTTGGATCGATTGAGTAAACAAAATCTTGATATTTTGACACTAACATTTAAAATAACTTTTGGGTTGTAGCAGTCAGCACGCTAGCCTACTCTAAAAATCAATAATATAAAAAGCTTAGTATCAATTAAGTTATGAGTGAAATAACTTAATGTGACCAACAAGAGACGTTTTTTCATGATAGAATCTTAATCATGTTGCTAATAAGCATTAAGATGTTTAATTTTTTTCCACTAAACTGTAAATATAATCATCCAGCCAGAATAGAAATTTGTTTAGAATATTAACAATACAAAACAAATGAGCATCAATGATTGTTAAAATCATCAACATAGGTAAATTGTTAAAATTGTCGTCTGGAATTTGACCATTGCTAATTTGTTTTCAGATAGTAGTCGTTGGACCAACTGTTGATGTGACTATAGTCATGTATTCTGTGGTAACCCGTCAAAAATTAACCAAATAATTTGTTTTTATCGCTAACCAAATGATTTGTTTAATTTAATGATTTTTAGGACTTCATTGGTGTCTATAAAAATAACGTTGATAATTAAAGGTGGCTATATTCTGTCAACGACACTTCTTTGTTTAGTAGTGCTAGACATAAAATAAAAAAGTTGATGTTGTTACGGTACTTATGAGTAAAACAAACCGATAACATCTTTAAAAGAAATTAAATAAATTGTCTTTTATAGCTCATATTTTAAAGTTGTTCACTCATGGTAAACAATACTTTAAACATGCCTCGACTATTTGAGAACCCGCAACGCAGAAGTGCCTAACATGGATCCAACTTGAAAGAGGGAAGGAAAGAGAATACTCGAGATTTCATGTGAAAGTTTATGGCTAAGATTGTTACGGACGAGAAATATGAAATGGATGGAGGGAAGAAAAGAGAGCAGTGGGTCGCTTTCTGACATGAAGAGAGAAAGAAGAGGGAGGTGTGTAGTCATGGGCAAAAAAACCGGTTCGGCCGGAAAAACCGGAACCGGTTTTAAAGAAAAACCGGTTTGGCCCAAACCGGTCCCGAACCGACCCAAACCGCCGGTTTCTATACCGGTTTGGTAGCCCCGAACTCAAAACCGGTTTATAAACCGGTTTAAAATTTAAAAACCGGTTAAACCGGTAAGAAAAACCAGTTTCAGTAAAAAAACCGGTTTCAAACCGGTCCGAATCGGTTTAACAGGTTCGAGTATTCGGTGAGCCAAACCGGTTTGTAACCCGAACCGGTTTGAAGAAAAACCGGTTTGACTCTACCACAAAAAAACCGGTTCGGTTTTGAACCCGAACCGGTTTGGCCGAAAAAACCGGTTTGAACACCTCTAGAGGTGTGTGCGCGAATTACTTTTTATATTTACCTTTTGTATTCACGTATACAAATTGCATGGCATGGTTATATATTAGAGAATTCATAATTTATTTCTTTTTTTTTATTCATATAATTTAACTAAAAAACATTTGTATTCCTAAATTCATTAAAATATTTTTAACAACCCTTCGCGTTTCATTCTTCATATATGTATTTTATTTAATTAACTATTATTTCTTAATTTTTTAATTGTTGTTTTTTCCTCACCCTACCGTTATTTATAAAATATATGAAGACTAGGTTACAATCCCGTGTAATACACGGGCTAAATAAATTTACTGTTACATGGTTAATAATATAAAAAATTATGTTTTAAATATTGTGTATTATACAGATTGAATAAACCCATATATTACACATTTGAAAATTTGAAGTTAACATATTTGAAATTTTAATTATGGATAGTTATTAATTAATGAGTTATTATAGGATTCATAATTAAGAAAAGAGAGAAGCAGGAAAATCAATTATTAGATGACATAGAATGATGATAAGTGTTCGGATTTATTTTTTATTTATTAGTATAGAGAATTGATATAAGAAATAATAATGAATCTCAAAATATAATGGACCAGAATTAAATCCATAATTAGATCCCTGTTCTAAGGAATGAGTGGAGTGATAAATTGGTTGATTACTTTTTGTTCTTAACTAAGGGATTATGTTAAGAATACTATTAAGAGTGAAAAATAAAAGTCGCTGTCTAACGTCAACGAAATTACACATCTGTATAGGGATTAAGTTGAGAATACTCTAACGTCGATGTCAAATATTTGGTATTTACGAAAATTGAAATTACACTTCTATATGGATAAAAAATATCCTGAAAATTGCTATCCTGATTGGTGGGCTCTTTTTCCTTCTTTTAGCTAGTTTTATATTTCCATACTAAATAAGATTTTTTCTTTCTTCTTAAAAAGATACCAAACAATTTTCATTAAGAAAATAATTTATAATAAAGTTGGTTTTGAAAGATGTTAAAAATGTTTTAAAAAGAAAAATACTTTTTATTAGGCCAATTTAATTGATTACATAATCTTATTGAAGCCATGAAACTCAACATAACCGCACACATCAAACCAAACAAATGCTATTACAACACCCATTTCAGGCTCCTAACAAGCCTTCAAGACTCCAAACAAACCAAACCCATGGCAATTTAAGTTCGACGAATAGGAACCAACTCGATCTTGATGCGACCAATGGTTAGATCTTCACACCCGGTTCGTGGCACCAGTGTCACCGTTGCATACTCTTCGCCCTCAGTATTCGTGTCCTCCAACAACTCATTGAGCACAAACCTCGCGGCACTCAACATAAACATGCTCTTCATATTGCCATGTGGAATCTGCGCAAACCCACCCGCGTACTCGGGATCACATGGTGTAGTGATTTCACCCTCTTTAAGCTTGTCATTCACAAACACATCAAACTTGACAAACTTGCCACTATCATACCTTATTCCATTTATCAACAACACCTCATTGGCTTTCTCCTTGTCTTCTTCGCTTCGGTTCACCGCGGGCCGCTTCACACAAACCTTAAGGATCTTGTTCAGAAGCACCGGGAATTTAGTTTGATCCACGGTTTTCACCTCTTCGGTCGATTCAACCTGTGAGTTCTTGTTACGTCTTCCGGGCCGACTCTTGAGCCACGGGAACACTTCCCTCGAGTTCTCGATGTAGTTATACTTAAGCTTACTTAAATCAACGCAATCTTTATTATACACGCGTACAAGCTCCTCGTTCTCGTCATAGAACACATACGAAGCGTTTAACCAATCAGGGTCTGTGGGCTCCACGTGTCCCGGGAGGCGTAGATCCTTCCATAACTTCCACATCCTGTCCACATTGGAGTGGTGGATGTAGAAGGAGGGGTCATACCCCGCGGAGTAAAAGTTACCCATGTCCTCATTGTTGGGCTGTAAGGGGTCACCAACCCATCGGTGGACCGCGGTGTGAGAACCAGCTTCCACCGACCCCACCGATGGGTCATCAAGCGATTCACCAGCAACGTATTTGCCACCAAAGAAGCTTATCGTGTCCGCACCATTACGGAACAAGTCACGATAAACCGTGCTAAGATTGCATTTTATTTGGGTTTGATCTGGAATATCCTTATCTTTGCCATCATAATCAAGATCAACTATTCTTTCTTTGATGTGATTTGCATCTCTATAAACATCATATAGAGGATTCTTCTTCCCGTTAATATACTCCGGTACGAACATCTCGGGTATCGGCATTCCCGCGGGTTCGTCCCATTTCCAGAACGGTAACGCGAAAGTTGGATCGTTGATCAACTTCCCGAGTATTCTCTCGTAGAAGTAGAGGTACCATCTATGGAAGGGGAAGAAGAGCCACGAGTTGTGAATCTGAATATCAATATCGGGGAACCCGCTATCGACCTGAGTGTAGCCACCGTTGCAGTACGCGCAGTGAATCTTCGCTTGGTTAACGAAGCTATGCGGGTGATCGTCGGGAAGATCTCTCATCGCTTGAATGGCGGCTCTATATTTCTCCACTTGTTCTCGTGTCCCGTTATGTGCGGGCCACCTCATTCTCACAGTGTTTTCAGTTGGAAAGACGAATGGTTTAATCGTCTTTCCCAGGCTAGGAGGACAGCATTTGAGTGTCCTCTTGGCCTTTTCTGGGTCCGTGATGCCGGAACTCGCGTCCTTGCAAATGGACGTGATGTCTGGAGCAGTGATCGGAGCAGCAATAGCTGCTGGTAGGTTAGCGGCCGTGTACAGGCCGCCAAGCCCGACCAGCAGGTTTCTCCGGTCCACATTGGGGAGTATTAACTTTTGGGATTGGGGGAGAATGAGCTTTTTGTCATTGTGGTCATCAGGTGAAGTGTTGCATGAGACTCTGAACCCTTGGGTTTGATTGGTTCGAGTCTTGAAGGCTCGTTGGCTAGTGAATGTGGAGGTGAGTGGAAGTAGTGAAGACATGATTAACAAGTGGTGTGATTTGGAAAGACCAACTTTAGCTCCTATTTATGTGTGAGAAATTGTTTAAAAAAATATGTGAAGACAAGTAGTAGGTGCCAATCGTCCACTATCTTTCTCCCATACAATATATTATCTTTTTCCATTAATTTATTATTTATTATTTTGTATTTGCCAATTTTATAAGAGCACGTTGGTTTTAGGGATTAAAATAATATTCCTACCATTAAAAAGGGGTTAGTTAGAGTTTGATGTTGCATTTACTTTTTAAATATGTCTTTTGATTTTATTCATAAAAAGTTGTGACTATATCCAAGGTTTTTGTTTATAGAATTATAAACAATTCTTTTTTAAATGCTTACAGTTCAATTAACTATTACTAAAGATTTGAATATTGATTTAGAATAGGATTACGACTTATCATGCGTAAACAACTAAACATGATAAAATATATATTTGTACTAGGAAGGGATTATGAAGGATACCGGTGAAAACCACAAAATTTATGTTGCAATTTGATGGATTCCGTTGGTGATGTGTCGGTAACATAAAGTTAATAATTCCTATCTACAGGTCTTTTTAGAAAATATTTTCCTATTAAAGTTTGGAAAGATTTTGTGACGAATATTCTATTGATAAATTGGCAGTACTAGTTTCTAATAAGATTTCCGCCGTGCTTTTCAATTGCTTGTTCGCAATGTTGTTTACCAACATACAATCCTTTAGTAGATATGTTTATAAACAACAAATATAACCATTTGTTAACATGTAAAACTTGTTTCTAAATAGCCAAGATTGTAACGTTAATCTCTCAAGCTTAAAAATGACATTCTCCCTATATTTTGAATGCGATAGATCGTTGTATGAAATTAATATGCGAGAAATGTTAATATGGCACATCGTTATTAGTGTGTTTGCTGGGATTGATGGTCTAAATACTTCGTCATGGGACGTATTCTCACATGGGTACAATGCACCAAGTTAGAATTGGTGATCTAAGACTGTTGAGGCAGACATGATCAGGTATATGTTTCGTGTGTATGCACTACGTGCCATGTGCACACATGTAAAGGTATTTTTATAGATTCTTATCACTAACCACTTTCACCGACGAATCGTATGTCAGTGTATTAATTTGTTTTAGTATTAATTAGGTGCATTGTTGTGTTATTAATTAATTTTCTTTTTGTTTTCTTTTTCATGAGAACTCATTATAATTAAAGTCACATAGCATGACATGTCAAAACTCTATTAACAATCAGATCAAATGAATCATAGTCTTCGCTAGACAAATGCCATCCATAAAATTATAACCTAAACCAATAAAAACAAAATTCAATCGTACGTTAGGTCAATATGATCATCAAAATTAAACGTTGAAAAAATACACCCCAAATCATACCATACGTTGATATTTATTACTATATATAATTATTTATTTTCACCCTGTATGGCTGTATGTCATACCCATACAACCTGTATATGACATGTTAAAGATGGATCAATGGGGACGCTTCCTCTCACCCATGATTTTAAACAAGATGGCAGCAATAGTTAATTTCTTTTATAAATGATATTTATTACCATAAATAATTCACACAATCTTTGCATAGAAAAGTCAACATTTCGATCTGATCATGAACGATCAAATATCAGGTAACAATCACTATAAGATACTTTTATATAAGGAAGTTGATTTGGGCATCTCATCATATCTTCTTTTAAATTTGAATTGAAATAACATCTTCGCTAGCTATGCAATATGCATGAAGCCTCTTTCAATCTTTTTTTTTTTTTTCAAATTCCATTTAGGTCATGAAGTATATGTAGTGACTCTGAGCTGTGAGTTTTGTCATGTAGGTGTCACATAAACACTATCATCCACTCACTTAATAAAGGAAGCGTACCTAATGAGTGTGAGTTGTAAGTTATTTTTATAATTATAAAACTAAATTAATTATTGTCTAATTATGATAGGATGGAAATCATTTGATTGTTGCCAATCTTGAGCTCACGACTACGAGTCGACTCACTCATGACTCTCAAAGTCACTATTCACGCATGAGCTGACTCTCATGCCAATCGCACGCACGGTGTGTATACTTGATGAGGTTAGAGATGTATTAATTTTTTGAATAAGTTGAGTTACAACCGGAGCTTTAACCAGCATATGTTCTAATTACTAAATTATGTCGTACAATCCATAACTAAACTCTTTCTAGTATTCACCTTTATTTTTGTTTAATTTTGGCTAACTTTCTAGCTTTTTGAACATAGCATAATAGTATTGAAGTTAGATTCGTATTTTTTTTAGGAAAAAACACACATTCCTTCCTTAAGGAAATGTCAATGGATGGTAACATAAATCATAATATAACCAAACTCCAAATTCCATGCTTTAGGTGGCACTACACTATTCGAGAAAATAAGTTTCTTATAATAGCCAAGAACACGTACATTGATAACATAACCCTAATGTCACATTCTTGCATTATGAAATTCTACCTTATGAAGTCAACTTATTCGTACTCTTTACGTACACTTATGTCCCCTACTCTTCCTTTTATCACCTCTTAAGTCTTAAGGGACGATTTAAGTTCTGTATTTATATGGTATCGATAATAAACCAGAAAGTTAATAATTGAAAGTTTGAGTTCTTTTTCAAATTTCATTAATACGTTGGCAATAATAAACTAAAGAGTTTAAAGTTGATATTCATGGTTTAAAGTTTTAACCTCTAATTCATTATTTAATACTGTTTCCATGGTTTTCTAAATATAGTCATCACAGGGGCAAATATTACCCACATCTATAACATCTAATAAAACTAGGTTTCTTTTACCACTTGTCATTCTCTTAAGCCATTTTTTTACCACTTGTCATTTTTCTAGAGTTACACACATCAATTTTCCCTCCAAAAGGGTATTTTAGTAATTTAAATACTCATACAAGTTTCTCTCTCTTATTAAAAATGAATTTTATTAATTGTTATATTTCTCTATTTTATTTAATTTTTTTTAAAATCAAACTATCTTTTCATCTTTTAATTAAAATCTAAATAACAAAAAACTAAAGTTTTATATAATATGAAATTTACTAAAACACTAAACAATTTTTAAACAAAATATTTTAAATCGTTTTGTTTTGAAAAAAAAATTATAAACAAGTGAAATATTTTAAAACATTCTTATTAAAACAACCAGAATAATTACAAACCAGAGTTTTTAAAAAACAAGATTTTTATAAAAAAAATATTTTATTTATAAAAAATCTTAAAACGAATGTTTAAAAATGAAACTATTTAGATAAGAGAGTTAAAAAATAGTATAATTGTTTTATTTCTTGAACTATTACGTATATATAATTTTAATTATATTTTATATTAAAATATTATATTGTAACTATTAGTGTTTATTTTACATATATATTTTACGTTAGGAAAGGATCAGGTCTTTTTGAAAGATTTAAAATTTAATTCGCTAATTATGAGTTAGGTGCTTTAACTATTCAGCCATGGATGCTTAGCGGGTCATTTCAAGCAATTGTAATAAAACCTGACTTGTGACCCCTTTGCCTTTCCGGCGATATGAACGTATTTAAGTAATTGTCGTTCTGTAAGACCATAATGAAAATGCAATTTTTGTTTTTCTTATAGGCGAATACGATAAACTAAAATAAACGTGAAACAATTGTAAACATCATTATACTTACTTTCTCATTTCTCTATATTATTAATAATAATAATATTGAATACTAATAATATTACTAATACCATTTTCAAATTAAGAAAATACATTATTTAATAAATTAAAAACCTATTTTTTAATTAAAAACACACTTTTTAAAAATAAAAATTTTATAAAATACAGAATACAACGAAATTAACAAAAAACATTATTATTAAAACAATATATTTAAAAATCACAACTTTTTTTAAAACAAAAGTTTAAGAAAAATACATTATTATTTATTTACTTAGTTATTTATATGTAATTATAATCGTATTTTATATTCAAGCATGATTTTATAAAGCATAAATTTTTATTACTAATTATTTAATATTATATTTATTTAATCCGTGTATTACACGGGGACTAACCTAGTACATCCAATATAACAAGTCTAGAGCAACCCATCTCCATTTTATTAAGTTTTTCTCCAAATATCCATATATCATGTTGAAATCTCCGGTTGTGTAATGAGATCTCCTGATGACATAATTATCTTAAGTAATTAGATAAATGGATTACAAAGCTTTGCTAAAAGACGAAAGCAACACATCTCAATTTCACCACGATCAAAAGGAAGGAATATTACTTTGGCTTAAAGAATCCAAGGGAGGAGGGACTGGGAGGCGGCATGATACGACACATTTGATGTGATCTTGTGGTACTCTGATGAACATGTAACACCTTTATATGTTTCTTATGTTTTATATGAAAAGAGACGCAATAAAAAATGTGGATTTATTTGGGTAAAAATTAAAGTTTTAAGAACCTAAATGAAAAGTTAAAGACTGGGATGCAACTAGTTTGGAAGTAACCGCCCCTTTCATGATCTCATTTCCAATAATATATAAACTGTATTACTATAGTTATAATTTGTGCAGAAAGTATGTTATTATTATAACTAGACAACGTTGGACGAGTATGATTAAAAATTTAATTATTCATGCCCTTCTATTTTAAATAAGAGAAGTGATAAAGGGACATCTTGTCAGGTGATAAAGTGACGTCCTTTGACTTTTTTCTACGGCTTGCAAGAGGTTTCATAGAGGCCGTAAGGCCCTGCAAAAAGTAGTATTGTTAGCTTTTGTCCCTCACGACCCATTACGCAGATCACAGCCCGTGAAGGCGTACCTGTAAAGCGACTCACAACCCATGATCACCTTGCTTAACGGTCTATAAAGCGCTTTACGTGCCGTTAAAGTTTTCAGAAAACATGATGACATATTTATTCATCGACTTTTGTGTTTTTCTATTCTTTATAATTATATGACGTGACGCATTATTACTAAAAAAAGCATGTATCAATTATTTGATTTGATATAACATTCTATAACAACGATAAATAAACGAACATATGTTAATTGTTTTATCACATTAGTTTGAAACGAGATAATTAAAATGTCTTCTTGTGGAGGTGATAAAGTCGTCAAAATGAGTTATCTTCTAACTCACGTGTAATTACAAATTACATTCAAAATACAATATAAATTACAGCTTATAGTAAATTAACTTGTTAACCTTTCACTTGTTTCCCTAATTCACGATATTTTTGAAATCATGCCACACATAATAACCTCCCAATTGTTAGCATTTTGTGGTTTGTAGTTTATTCAATATCGACTTTGAAGAATCATCGGATAGTCACCTACTAATCAAAGCTCAATAAAATGATTTCCATGAACAAAAATAATTAAATAATATTTAATAAAATCCAGAATATACCAATATAATGTGTTTTGTTTCTTTTTTTTTTTTTTTACGTTTTAACATGAAACTTATACCAAGTAGTGTACACAATAACTTTTTACTAACAACATATGTGATGTTTATCCTGATTACAAAATTTCCAATGCATACACGTGCTTGCCTTTTTCTTACTTAATTCCTATATTAATTTAATATATGTTGTGATATAAATTTACTTGAAATTGAGTCACTTCAACATACAAACAAAACCACTAACATATATATAGAAGGGAATAAAAAAATATATTTTTTATATAATGATTATATACATAAAATAAAATAAATATATAATTAATAAACAATACACGGCCGGAAGCAACCTTTTAAATTAAATCTCAGTCAAGATTATATATTGGTTCTACTAGTTCACATCCGTATTCTCACCGTAGACTAGAGATGGGCATAAAAACCCGGTCCGAACCCGACCCGGTGGACCCGACCCGGACCCGGGTACGGGTAGTACCCGATGTGAGGTGTACCCGGGTTGGACCCGTTTAAACCCGTAGGGTTGGAACCGGTTTTAGATTTTGAGTTTTGTAGTGAACCCGACCCCGAACCCGGTTGAACCCGGTTTTGGACCCGATTTGAACCCGGTTTTGGGGACACACACAAGAAAAGAAAAGAAGAAGAAGAAGAAAAAAAAAAAAAAAACTAAACCCGATTTGAACCCGGTTTTGGACCCGACCCGGGTATGCCGGGTAAGGTTTTGCATTAGGTGAACCCGACCCGGGTTCGAACTCGGTTTCACCAAAACCCGGGTACGAAAAAACCCGGTTGGGCCCAACCCGGTTTCAATCCGGTTTCGGGTATTGGGCCGGACCCGTTTTGCCCACCTCTAGCGTAGACTTCGGGATCCTGCTTATCAGGAATTCATATGTGAAAAATCGTTTAATAAAACAACTGTGCAGTAGACAGATGTAGCTGGTACCACTTGCCCATGCTCAAATTTATTACCTTATGACTTTGTGTTATCTTTTAATAAAACAACATTTTAAATACTTAATGCTACCAATTTTATAGGTAGCAAATTATTAATGAACCAAAATAATTTCCCTCCTGCATAAAAGGTGCAATTTCAGATTTCAAGTCACATTAAAATTTTAAAACTATATCATTTCATTTTACTCAAAATATTAAACTAATAACATTTAAATTTAAACTTTATTTCTACATATTTCAAACAAATTCCGTTTTAAACTAGATAACAATACATATAGTTCGGTTAAATTCTTTAAATATCTTAATGCTAATTAACATGATTAAGATCCTCTCTTTAATAATCATACTATTATAACAAATAGTAAAAGAACAATCGTATTTTAAGTCATATTAAGCTTTTATGTTATTCGTTTTTTTAGTTGGCTAGCTTGTCATGTCCATTATGATCCTCATTGATGATGAGATTATTTTGTTAAATTTATATCCCTCCGTGTATGGGGTGCAACGCCCACGTTTTAAAAGATGATAGCCTCAATAAATTTTATAAAATATTGAAATTTTATATTTTACATTGAAACGTGAACAACTCAACTAAACTAATTTTTTTATATTATTTTAAACGTTACCAACATTATAATATTAAAATTTATGTAACATTATTTGTTAAATTCTAAGTGTAGAAACGTTTTTTATTGGAATCTTTCTAATCTCTTAAAGAAGTCGGTAAAGTCCAGTAGAAATTCTGTTATACAAAATAATAAAGAACACTGATCAGTGCATTTTTTACTATATTGAAATATGAAGGTCTTCATCCTCTCTTAGCTGACTACAAAGACTGGATTTTCTAACTTGAAAAGATACAAAATATAACTCTTAAATCAAATAGATTAGAAGTGACAAGTGTTAGAATGGATATTATCTCAAAACACATATTTTTTGGTGATCTAAGGGATAGCATTTTGTTTTCATTCGTTTAGGATATTACTTGACTAAACCTATACGGAAACTTAATAAATAAAATTAAATTGAAAGTTCTATTACATATCTTTTTTTGAAACGATTAACTCACACATTTACCCTATTCTTAGATCTACACCTTTTATCCACCATGACACTTGTGTTGTGTTTTTGTGAATTTGTAGTGTGTTGGCTGCTGTTGAATCGATAGGACCGAAAAAAATTTCCAAACAACGAGTGTGTTCTTTCTTGTGAAAATTCATGTTAATAGTACGTAGTATCCTAAAATCAGACAAGATGAAGCATTATATAAGGGTTGACATATTACAATGAACTGTTGCAACTTTACATGAAAAACCGTGACAGTTAACGAAAATTATTCAAAACCACTATAGTTACATCAGTAGAAACTTTATTAAATAAAATCATAGCTATTACTAACCATTCATAGTTAGTTATATAGTTAATACCAATAACAAAGTTACTATCGACCATAGTTTATGAAATGACATTTAAGGAAACTCAAATTACAAGCAATTTGAACCCTCAATTTTATAGTGATAGACACATTTACAGCATACTCTGTTATAGCTAAACGACACGCCCTTTCTTCTATAACTAATCACCCTAGCAAAAAAAGTTAAATTAAAGCTAAGATGCAGAAGATGAGAAACATAATAATAGGTTTCCGATTAGATTACATAATTATTAAAATATAGCTTCAATTTGAAACATAATACACGACTAGCTCTTATTATTCCTTATGAGCTAAGTTGAAAAGTATGGTTAGATGTGCAACATCCTTATTTTAAGCTTATTACAATTTATTATTTTAATATCTTTTATATTTCGGTAAAAAAAGAAAGAAACACGTAAGAAAACAGTTTAAATGTTTAAAGCATTAATAAACCACAAATGTAATCATGTTATATAACTTCTAACACATCAAAAGTTTTTTGGCAAGGCATAGGTGCATGTGCAGACTCGAGTAGCAATGATATTTGCAAGGTGAGGTCGGGTATTAGGGGCGGGTTGATGAACAGGTACTACAACCCGAGGAACAAGCTGTGATGAAAAAACTTTACTTGGCCATTGTGGTTAGCTAATAGATAGCATAAGTCACTCAAACTTTTTTTTTATCTCTCTAAACTCAACTTTTGTTTTTTTTTTAAATCAGAAATCCATAATCCTTCATTTGATTTAATCTTTAATTAAAAATCCATATCAACAATTAACCGTATATTTAACATAAAAATTAGTAATTGAAAAGTGATAACCAATTAACTTGGTAATTACCCTAGATTATAATATAAAGTGAAAGTTGAATGACGTAAAGAAAATAAGAATAGAGAGTAAAAATTGAATGGCTTTAGAAAAAAAAAATCGAGTGAGTTAAGTGCAACAAATATGAAACTTAGTTATTATTTTATGAAATTTTCTTTAATAATAAGATGATTCGAAGTAGAAGGCAAATCATCTCATAAACACAAATTGTTAGAGATACAGCGATGGTCAATGAGCAATCAAGTTGGGGATCTACCAAGGATCCTCTTATTTGTTCTCTTTCAAACCGTTTAAGCATTTCTATAGTTCAAATTAAAGTAATTTAATTCTTTTCTTTTTTTGTATTATGATTAAATAAAAGGGACGGGTGGCCACACGGTGAGGCAAGGCGGGCCTCGGCTTGGCACCCCAATCACCGGTCACTATTTCACACCTTGCGGCGTTGATTCCCGGTCTATTCTCTCCATGGTTTGGATTCCAAAATACCCCTTGAACGGTTAATTTTGGTGTGACAACACCGCATCTTCAAATATGAGTGTGTGTTGTTGTGTGAAATATTTATATTTGATTGATGAATTTACAACGTAAAGTAGATGTATGGCATGGGCGTCTTGTTGCCCTAAATTAATGAGGATTAATTTTACTAATATTGAGAAAGTATTGAAAAGCAAAGCATCATTACTCGCACATACAGATTTGACTTTTTTTGCTCTTTTCCTCTTTAATTGATTTGAAACCATCTTTATGTAATTCGCTTTTGTTTGACTAGATTGATTTTATAAATATTCCTTTTCAGGAAGATTTCATCCAATATTTTTGTCAAATATATTTGTATAAAGAGTGCAATTTCATATTTGTCAAATACTTTTATCAAATCTTATGTGTTTTATAAAATATGTTCATGAATAGTTATATTTTATAACATATTCATATCATCTTCGAAATTTGTCGAGAGTATCGATCATGAGATTTCTATTCCTTTAACATTGTGTGTCCTGCTTGATTAATTCATTCACCGTCCGACTGCTGAGCATGAGCCTTCCATTTATTGCATTGAGAATTGGTTTATTTACGCACACAAACATACATCCATACACATACGTATATATAACACATAGGGGAATGATGGAATGACAACTCTAAATATTACGGGAATATTTACGATAACCAATCAAAATTATTCTTATCAAAATATTACAAATTCAATTGTGTGTGCGTGTATACACATACATATATACACACACACACATATATACATCATAAAGGATCAAGAGAACCATCAGATTCTACAAAAACCACAAAACCCATATCTAGCTAATCGTATTATTTAAAAATAATATACTTTTTCAATTGTATATAACGTATTGAGAATATTATGACCCTACTATTTTGCATAACTATATATTTATTATTTAAATGACTTCATTCATGACGGGACGAATGAGTTATATATACGTAACCCATTAGTTTTACATATAAAACTTGTAGTTACGTATACATAACATATGATTTCGTAGTTTTCTCACAAGTTTTGTTTTTCCCATATACTCTCTTGTGTGTATCTTAAAATAGCATGTGTCCAATTTGTTTAGTATTTGACACTACTAATAATAAAACATTTTAGAAGAGACATGTATGCATAAGAGAAACTAGGGGCCATTTGTTTAACAAAATGTTTTATAAAGGAATAGAAATTGGACTTTGTGGCTCACAAACCATAAAAGTTTGTACATTGTGTTGTGCAAATCCGTATATATAATTAGTAGGGTTATAGTAAAAATGTTATTTAATCTAAAAAAATTAAAAAGTATCGTGGGTTTGATATGTGTCCTATTGTTTTAATTTTTAAAGAGGATAGCATTTTAATCATTGTGTCAAATACGTCAGCTAATTGTGTCTTGTATGTTCTTTGTGTCAAATGTCAGTTCATTATATCATATATTTTACATCATATGTTATATGTATTAATCATTTTGTTTTACGTTTTATACCATTTTGTGTTATATTTGTTATTGTTTTTAAAGATTATATAAACTTATTATCTATCATTGTGTTTTACAATTATAAATACACAATAATATAATTTCACCAATATGTTTTTCAAAACATATAGTGTTGAAGATAACACAATATGTTGTTTTTGACATTGTTCCTTATAAATTATATAAAATTGTTGATAGCTATCAATGTATTTTACAATTAGAAGTACACAATTATGTTATTTAATCAATGTGATTTTCAAAACTTATAGTTTTCAATATAACACAATAACAATCAAAAACATAATGAGACATTATGTTATTTTGTCATTGTTTTTAATGTATTAGATTAATTAGTTGTTAATTTATTATTATGTTTTTTACGTATTAGAGATACACAATAATTTAATTCCACTATTATATTTTTTTTTAAATTCATCATTTAAAAAAAACACAATTATATTAAAAAAACACAATAACTAACAAAGACACAATTAATAGCATTAAAGACACAATGATGATATATGAGTTTAAAAACATAAAAAAACTTATTACATTCTTATATAATAATATAATACTCGTTTTAAAAATTAAAAAACACTCGTTTTTATGGTGTCACTTTTTTAAAAAATAATATCGTATATAAAAGTTATGAGCATTAAATAAAAAATAAAAAACTTACAAGAAGTCAACAAGAATGACTATTGTAAAAAACCACTCTAACAACTTTTCTCTACATATTGATCTTAAAAAATTGATAGTTAGAATTACTTATTACGTACACTTTTTAATTTTGAAAGATTTTATATTTAAACCTTTTTCAAATACACCATAATGCACAACCTTAACGAGCTAAAACCTTACGGGAGTAAACAAGATAGGATTAAAAAATGCCGGTTTCGAATATCTTTCAACTCGTTTAGCATATCCATTTGAATGCATGAAAGTAGACAAAACAGCACCAACAAATTAAAGGACCACAAAAAATAACATATTCCAGCAACGTACAATTATTACAGAAAAAATTATATAGAACTCTAAACAATACACATATCTTGATAATTTGGTAGTTAATTAACTGCTTCAAGATAATTATACAAAGCTCTAAAAATATTGCCATAAGGGTTGAGATGAGAATAAGACAAGTTATCAATACTTTATGCTTAAGAAATTTCTTGAGAGATGATTTTAAAATAGCCTACTATTATTATTTTGTTGTATAAATTCATTTAATTTTTTTAAACGTTTATAACATTTAGCAGCATAATTTTTTCAAATATTTACAACATAAAAAAAAAGAATTATATTCACTTAATTTGAGTATAGTCTTATTATATTGTTTAAATCAACTTTTTAGTTAAAATGTCTGTTTGTTGTGCGTGTATGTTATCTATGTAATTGTAAATATATGTTATAAACATAGGTTGTGTAATCATTATATGAGTTGTGCAATTATTTAGATATATTGTTGTGTAATTATATGTTGTATTTGCGCCTGATTATGGCATGAGCATATTTACTCTTCCCCTCACCCCTCCCCCCCCTCCCCCCCAAATCGCATGTAGCGTGCCTTGACGGTTTTCTATCTTTCGTACATTTTTGTCGTTTGTATTGATAACATTCTCCTATATATATACATAGAAAATATTTACAGGTGTGACATATACCTGCTATTAATCTACATCTGCCCCTCATTATAAATTCATTTGTTAGAGCATTCTCAACTCATCCCCATCTTTATATCTTTACAAAATAACATAAAAATTTACTTCATCTCATCCCTCATATCCATACCAAATCCCTATAATTTTAGGAGCAAAACATACTTATTCTCATATTCGAGGAGGCCACTGTTGATCCGTCATATCTATTATTTAATATATTTTGTGAACCTTTGTGAGTGATAGAAAAAAAATAATTAAAAGTGTGATAAAAAATATTTTTAATTGAATAGAAAAAGATATGAGAAATGAGATATGGATTGTGGGAGGTTTTTAAATAATAATAGATAAATTTTAAAAGTTATGTTTTTATTAAATTTAAAAGATGAGGATAGGAAATGAACCACTTTAGTATTATAATAGACTGCTTACCTTTTAATATCTTTTAAATGCATATGATATAAATCACCTTTAAATAGTGCATTAAAGTAAAATATATTTAAATTTAGTAATGTAATAAGTATTTAAAATAAATAATCCAAGTACATAAAAACTTAAAAAACTAATATAATAAAAAAGGACAAAAACTTAAAAGCCCGCCCTAGTCCACCCACCCAATTAGTGACCTGTGAGAACATAATCAACAATATTCAACATTTGTGTCTGTCAAAGCAACCCACACACGTGGTCATACCAATTTGTAGTGTTTGATGATCACGATTCATCATGCATAATCACGTGGAAAGATCAATGATATCTTTTTTTATTGTATTCTATTACATTATTATATCACGTTTTGGTCAGCCTAGCTAACCACTAAATGATTATTATACTCTGATTTATATGAATCACTTGTTTCTTTGAGAGACGAATTTTTTCTTTTTATGAAAGTGAACTCAATATTTTTAAATTTGTTTTTGTTACTAGGTCATCAGCCCCTAATATATCATGTTGTTTAATATTTAATTTATTTTCCTGTGTGGTGAATTTTCAAAACAATGAAATTGGCAAAAGCAAAAACAACAAAAAAACAAAAGAAAATCTCATTAATTATAGGATTTTAGATTTATCAAAAAGTTTTGGGATACTAGAAGATGACTTGCGCAAATAACTATCTCATTATCATCAGGAGGCCGTTAATCATGAATGAAACAATATCTTGGGTTAAGAAAAAAAATTAAAGGTCTTTCATTCTAAAAATTGATTTTAAGAAGGTTTTTATAAGGTCCAAGGAGAAACATTATCATTGTTTTATTCTTGATGGTCATGAAAGCTTTCACAAGCCTAACAGACAAAGCATGTGATTTTGATACTACGATAAATAAACATAAACAAACTTTTCGTCAAAAGATTTATGAAACTTTCACTTAGTTTGTATGCCTACTTAAACTGGATTGTCTAATAACTTTTTACATCCTAAAACTTCTAATAGAAATTCTATATATACATTTTTTAAGTCGTTAGCAAATGAGTACAGCAAAATGTATCCACGCTTCCCCCTCACACGTTTGGTAGGTTTCTCCCAATTAAAAAATTAATATGCTTATCAAATATACATCAATTACATTTGTTACATGAGAGCTCCAATACAAAACACTAGACTTCTGTTGATACACAATCTATTTGATGTCCCTCAATGAAGATGGCACCCATCGGTAATCCTTCAGCAATACTATGTCGGAAAACAGGTAGCCCGTAATGCTTTCTTTTACGCGTTATCAGCAGAAATTACCGAGGGATCAAGGCTGGGACCATCAGTGACAGGTTATCAACCGTTTTTCTAACGTCACACTTAGACGCTTTTCCAACCAGTTACCGGCAGATTACTAAATGAGTATCCTTTACCAACAAAGTTTTTCTTGATAATATGTCAGTAATATTCATTGTTTTAAAATAAAATTAACAATATTTTAATTACCTACAAACTAAGAGTAAGTTATAGATTTTTGATATAAAAAGATTCAAAAACTAATAATTTCGTATGTCAAACAAATATATGCATAACAACGCCGAACTTTTACTAGGCTAAGTTTCGACATATATATGTGTCGTATCGTAATTAGCCAATTTAATCATAAGGTTTAACAAAAGATAAGAGAAATAGCTCATCTATAGAAATTTCGGTATCATAACTAATGAAAATTGAACATTTTCATCTTGTTTTTAAACAGTATATTTTCATACATACAATGTTAGTTTCAATGTCAACCAATATATCTAATTACTAGCTTTAGTTAAAGATGGGCAAAATAACCAGTTTGGGTGTCCAAACCGATTTGTAAACCGGTACCGGTTTGGAACCCAACCGGTTTGAGCCAAACCGGTTCACAAACCGGCCCGAACCGACGGTTTAGGATAGGTTTGGTAGCCCGGCATCCAGAACCGGTTTGAAAACCGGTTTTAATTAAAAAAAACCGGTTAAACCGGGATAAAAACCAATTTTCAAACCAGTCCAAACCGAACCGGACGGTTTAAGAATTCTTAGTGAAAAACCGGTTTGAAAGCGAACCGGTTAAAAAAACCGGTTTGCACACTTGAAAGAAAAAACCGGTCCAGTTTAAAAACCAAACCGGTTTGGTTAAAAAAAGCCGGTTTGTACACCTAGTTTTAGTGAACCCGTGTGTTACACACGTTGAAAAAAATATTAAATAAAATAAAATTTTATTAATTATAAATGAATACTTTAAAATAAGGTATGATTTAAATATTTTTTATTATAAATAGAATGAAAATTTTATTTCAAAACAAACAATTTTAGAAAAATGTTATTTTACCCAATTTTAACTATTTTTTATTTATAAAAATTTTATTTTTTTAAAACATCAACTTTAAAATAAATTTTAAAAAATCTTGATATTTAAAAAAATTTATTTTATAAATATTTATTTTTTAGAAATAACATTAAGATATTTTTCTTAATTTATTAAAAATTATTTAAATTTAAAAAAATAAATAATATTATTAGTAATTAATATGATTATTAAATAGGATAGATAAGCGGAAAATTTTTTATGAGAATTAATATTATGTTGTCATGTGTTCCTATTAGTTATTCTTTTATTAGAGTAGAAGAAGAAAAATCACTGTGTGGGGGCCGGCGGCAGTGTCGTCGCCCGGCGTATGGGCCCGTCACGCCCTCACGGCGGGTGTGCCTCTCCCAACCGAACATTTCCTCAACGGTAATCTATGAATTATCATTGTCATCATTGTAATACTGTCAATCAAAATCAAAAAAGCCCTCGGTTCACAAAAAAGCCTTAATTTTGAATTCTTATTTTTCTTTTTTTGTTATTAGCTCTTCAAAAAGATTAACCATCACGTATAAAATGTATTTATGTCTCCTTAAAGATGGTATTCTAATGGTAATATATCTTTCTTTTATCTAACAGATTGATTATTCAATTCCTCCTGTACCATATGAGTCGTTAAAAAAATTCGGAATGCATTTATGTTCGTATTTTTTGTGAAAATAAATTATGGAATGTAAACAAAAGAATAAACGTTTAGTGTTAAAAATTCAGGAATATTAAAATGCGAAGTGGCCATGTGTAATGGAAGGTTGAGCAGTAAGATATCGAGGAAAATAGTGCCACTTGATAATTTATCCCTCGGCTCTACATGTGACTCGAGAGGCGTTTTAAGCACCTAATTTCAAATGAAACAAATGTCTTCCTTTTCCTCATGTTTCATGCATTTATTTCTATTCATATTTTGAATTATTACTTTTATGTATCCAATATTTATTTATTTGTATTAACAATTCAATTTTTATTAAACTTTTGATAACGAGGTGTTGTAGCATTTGTGACTTGTACTCTGGTTTCTAGCATTTTGTTAGTGTCGGCGTGCTTTTCTAATTTACAAATGTTTTTCATTGCAGTTCAGGAAATTAAACGTAAAAAAATAGTATGTAGAGAAATAAAGAAACAAGTAAGACGTATACATATTGTTTTTAAAGTAAAAAGTTTATCTCTATAGGTTCTTTCTATAATTTTATCTTGTCTCTCCTCAATTTCTTTTAAAATATATAAAAAAATGTGCATATATAGAGTATATGCTTCTATGTAAGAGACTACCAATACGACAATACCATCTTTATTTAAAATTATATATTACGCATACTAAAAGTTATATGTATTTTAGTCGATTTATATGATAAATTGGATGATGATTAATTTGGTTCTTAGTTCATACTTTTGGTTTTGACCCAATACGCATACAACACACAAACACATACATACATTCGTACATACATGCACACACACGCGCACACATATATATAGTTTGTTAGTTACTTTAAGCAAATTAAATTTAACAAACCTAAAATGTAACCTATTGACCGATAATAATTAATACTGACAATTTGATCAATACATACACAAACACACACATATATATACATATTTTTACTTTACAATCTGATTTAAGCAAATTAAACCTAAACTATGATTTATTGATCGGTAACAATTTATACTAGTAATTTGACCATTTGTACTTTTTAACTTTTCCTTTTGTTATCAAAGATATCACACATGCATAAATCATCATAAAATTACATTTGTCTTTTACATTCGAATTATTTTTGTAATTTTGCTCAATAATTTATAATTATTGTTGTGAGTGAATCGAGTGAAAAATAAGTATGAATCTGTGATGATTATGTGAGTATGATTGTCATTGACAACAAAAGTCGATGTTAAAATTGTTGTTAGTCAAATTACTAGTGTTTATAATTATTAGTCAATGCATAATAGTTTTGGACTATTAAAATATAACTTTTTATTATATAGTTTATAGATAAATTATAAAATGGATACGTGTCTAAGAACGACATAAACACATATATAATGTATTTAAATACTAGAGATACCATGATTATTTAGGATCTAAATAATCCTATGGTTTATTATTAATTATTTTCAAGTCATTGTGTACACAAAGACACAAAGTAGAAGGAAAAAATCATATGATCATATTGAAGTTTAAAGTATTAAAATTTAATTGATACGATGTCCTAATTTGAGGGATCATTTAAGAAATGTAGTAAGTTTACATATAACATCATAACATGATATTTATATCGTTACATTATTTTAATCTATGTATACAGTTAACATGCGTAACAAAAGTTTACAAAAATTTATATGTATGAATATTAATATTTTTGTGTAATTTAAAAAATTGTGATAAATGATCATAAAATTATTTATATCTATATTTATACTATATATAATAAATTTGAAGAGGGTAAAATAGTCCTCATACATTAAATTTTAATTGTCAAATATGAATATGACTAAAGTAATTGTCTTTTATATACATGATATGATTACTTTTTAAACTATCTTTCTTTTGATTTTTATATGGTATAACTTTTTTCATATGCTAATATTTTGCTTATAAATTTACATCACAGAAACTTATATTTTATTCTTTTTGATTTGAGTATATTATTACTATGTTTTTTTCTTAATTTAAACAATTTACATGTTGTGTTAAGGTGACTAGCACGCGAACAACTTTATAGTAAAGTCAATAAGATTTCTCGCATAGAAGTGACAGCTAGCTATCTTCGATGAAGTAACTAATTAATGGAAATAATTGCTACAGTTAAAATTGAAACAAAAAGTAAAAGGGAAAATGATTTATATAAATAATATTCAATCTTCATAGGTAGAAATTTTATATAGGCAACATGTCATGTTTTCTACTCTCAGTTGTTGTTAGAAATTTTATTACTAGTTAATAGAAGGAAAAGAAAATGGTGGATACGTCACATAGAAATTATACGTAAGTATACGTTTATGCGATACTCAAGTGATGATATGGTCTTATAGATACCAAACAGTTTGAAAGAGCTTGTGGCTTGTGGATACCAAATGTACCGAAAAAATGTTTATTCGTAGATGGTTGAATTTTAAGTCTCACGTTGAACATGAGGTGTAACTTTAAAAGTAAAATTAATATGTGCATGAGTTAGCCATTTTAAAAATAATACAAAGAGTTGTTATTTAAAACATACTAAAAATTATTGTTTGTTTATTAGATAACACTGATAACTCCTTACATGAACCTTACACAAAACAAGTAGATTTTGATCGAAAATAAATGAAATGACTAGTCTAACTTGTTTAATAAACAAATAGTTTAAAATTAGTTTAAAAGTAATATTGTAAGCAAACATGTTAACCCATCAACTTTTTTTAAATTTAAGGTTAAAATAAACTAATATAATATAATATTATTAATAAAGAAAAGTAATTAAAACGGTGCGTTTTGGGGTTAGGTAGTACAACCCATAATTAGATTCTGATACCTTCCTTTAGGCAAGAAACACATGTGTATCATCTCAAAAGATATATGACAAGAATAAAGAAAGAAAAAGTTTCTAGAATGTGACAGTGACTATGAAAGTGGGGTGTCTTTAAAGGGGTTTTTCCTTGTTAAATTTAACAAAAGTATTGTTAGATGAATAATTTAAATATGTTCTTTCCCACAATACATTCTGCTAGTGAAAAGATAATAATAACATTCATTTCTCTCGTATCCTCTCTTCACTTTACCAAGTGTAACAACAGAATTAATAATCAGACAGAATGATAAAGGGATTTGTATTTTCATTTATAATAGAAGAAATTAACGCTTAACATGTAATGAATGCACTTTGCATTTAAAATAAAGGTCCACTCATGGATGTATAATTCTTTTCAATCTGAATTTAAAATTGACACTAGACTTTAAATCGAATCTCCTTAATTCGAATCAAATTTCTAGTTTTTCGAGCCTAGTTCAAACACGCTTAATGTTGACAACAGGTGTGAGGGAAATAGGGAATTAGGGATGTAAGGTTTGTCTAAAAGTTTATTACTTGATTAAGTAAACTAAAAGAAAGTTTATGTTTCGTAATAAATTGAAAAGAGGGCGTGAATTAGCAATTAATTGAAACGTCAACTTAAACTCAAGTACTAATTTACTAACTGGAAAACTGAAAATATAATTTCTTTTTTTTTATACTTTTATTGACAATTCCAAAAAATATATAAAATAAACTATATAATGAATAGTATGTGTGGGGGGAATTATATGCATATTTCTAGTTCAAATTCAATCTTAGACTTCAAATTGCAATTTAAATTTGAAAGTTCAAATCAAGTTTTAAATTGACGATTTTTCAAATAGCATCAAATAAATTTCGAGTTTTCCTATTAAGCACCGCCTTCCCACTGTCTACTCTCATCTTTATCGTCACTTATACACATTATATACTATATTATAAATCAACTTATTTGCTACAGTCACCTTAAAAGAATTTGTAATTTGGCCACAACAAGTTTCTTAAGTTTTGACTATGGCCACCCTCCTAAAACTTCTAATGCATAGGGTGCTATTATTCCCATCCACATGTCCATTCCCTTGGATTCTATCTATGCCTTTCTGAGTGAGACGAAGTCCCACTAGAGAAGTCATTTTAGTTTAAAATTTGTCTTCAAATTTTATATTCTAATAGATATATTTAGATCATTAATGTTTTCCTTGATCTGCTATAGAACTATATCAAGTTGGATAATATTTTTTTAATAAGTAAAAGGGCACTGGTAGATTGATGCAAATCATTTTTACTCAGTAACGTGAAGGACATGGGAAAAAATGGCATCCCCCCGTTATGTATTTTTCGAGTCTGACCACTAAGGTTTATTATTTTAGAGTTTCGGCACAAGACCCCGATAACGAACAAAGTAAAGCAACGTTACATAGGAAAATTATCAGACTCCCGCCGCGTAGCGCGGTGAGAAAAGAACTAGTAAGAGACAAACACACATTTTTACCAATATCATATTTATGTTTGTTAACAATTACAATCATGAGACTACCATCATATCCCACCCTTAGACCACCACTCACCACCTTGATCACTACAAATAAGCTCTTACTCATGTTACAAACGAATTTACCTTTACACTTAACATATAACTAGAAACTAAACCCGTGCGATGCGAATTGTTTGTAAACTTCGTTATGCGTGTTGCGGCAGTGATATTAACGTGGTTGAGTACATAAGAGAAGCGTACGATGTTGTGACTATTCGATATAGACATAAAATAGTATCATGCCTAGCATGTTGTAACGTAAACATGACATAACATTGAAACGACAAAATCGCTCAAAAGGTAATAACAATTTTAATAGTTTAAAAAAAAGTAAAATAGAAAATCTATGAACTTCGATACACGTGTTGCTCCTGACCACTGTGATATTAACATAGTTAAGTAATTAAAAAGAAATGTATAAACTTGCGGCGGTTCGATATAGGTAAAAAAGATAATTATGTCGAGTACGTTGTGACGTAAACATGACCTGATCTTTAAACGAAAAATAACTAAAGTAAATAAAACAAATTGAAATCAATATAGAAAAAGTAGAATGAAAAAAGAATCCAATAAAAAAGTTGTTGCGAAAGAGATTTGAACCCCGGTTAGTAGTTAAAAAGCCCAAAGAGTTAACCACTCCAACCGTGAAGCACCTTGTTAAGATCGTTTGAAAACAAACTATTAAAACAGACCAAAGTCGGTGGCTCTCATTGCCCACCAACCTTGATTTGGTTTTTAAGTTATAGTAATATTTAAAAAACATTTTAATTCGAAACATAACATTACATTATATTTGTCTCTTTTCATCTTTTTTTTATTCTTTCCTTAATTCTAATGCCCTTCTTTTCTGTCAATCACTTCCTCTAGATGTTCAATAACAATGAGAGGGGTAGGCAGAGGTTAAATTATCATCTTCAATAGAGGTGGTGAAGTTTATTACAAAATGCATCTGCATACTTATGTCCAAACTCCCACCTTTCAAGTTATATCACTTAGAGGCTGTTTGGTAACTTGTAAATAAGTAAGTGTTAAATCATTAAGAGTTCTGAAACATTAAATGCTGAACCAGTAATAGATCTATATCATTAAAATCTAGTATATTACTTAACTATTCAAAGGTAAATGTCTGACCAATTCAGATGAAAGCTCTTAACCATTCAGATTCAGTATAATATTTAACCATTTAGAGGCAAAACTGTTTAACCATTCAGAGGCAAAAATGATTAACCATTCAGAAATCTACTCACGAAACAAAAATTATGAATCATTAAGTGTTGAACCATTAAGTGTTGAACCATTCAGAAATCTGAATGGTTAAGAGACAAACAAACAACCCCTTAAGGTGTGAGGGGTGCTCACACCATACACATCACACCACATCACATTACACTCCCACCAATCATATTTTGTCATATCACACTACACTAAAGTACTAAATCTCAAACTCAAATTTGATGGTGGCAACCATGCCCCACCACATTACTATACCACACACACACACAAACTTCACGGCGTGTGAATGCTGAGAAAAAGAAAAAAATAAGGCTTAGAGGGCGGTAGTGTTGGCGGTGTTACTGCTCAGTGCCGGCACATTTCGTGGCCTCACGGTGTGTGTGTGGGCGCCCCCACACCTCTTATAACCCAAATGACTTAACATACTTATCACATTAGATACTCGTTTATACTAATAATTCTTTACATTTTTTGACACATGGCATTACTACAATCAATCTCCCATTTATTTTCCCGCCTAAACTATGTATTTTAGTTTTTAAAAGTCAAATAACTAATTTCCAAATATTTCTCTTTCTCTCTCTCCATTATAAATTCAAGTCTTTTTTTTAATGACCAACGAATACTTTTAAGACCGGTCACCCGGGTAAACCAATGGCGAAAGGCCACCCACGCCCGCGAACACAGACAGCGCTGGTGACCAGCCCACCAATCCAGGAAAAATCCACCACCTGAAAGCCCACTGTGGTAAATTCAAGTCCTTGAATTAATAATTTTTAAAAGATTTTTTCATTAAATAAAAACTAAGTATTTTGATTAAAAAATATATTTTTTCAAAAATAAAATTTTTTAAAACTATGATTTTCTAAAACAATGAGGCTTTTTTAAATTATGAAATAGTTAAATCCAATTTTTTTAAAAATAAAAGTTTTATAAAAGAACATTTATTCAAAATAAACCCGGAGTTTTAAACAACAAAATACTGATAAAATAATAAAAAAAATTCAAAGCAATTTTTTAAAACCCATACGTAAATTTAATCATATGTTATATTAAAATAACGTTTTACTTCTTAATCGTCATCAATAAATATTTAATATTTTTTTTATTCAACCCGTGTAATACACGGAGATATAACCTAGTAACCTAATAAATTGAAATCACATATAGCATCTTTTTTATAACCAGGGGAGCGATGAACCCATATTTTTCACATTGTGGTCCATCTCTTATGTGGCAAAAAAGTTGAATCGTTTATATATATTTTGTATCTGTAAATGTATCATACTTTTATTTTAAATCTGCTTCAAACTATTTTTTTCCTTTGTTTTAATTTAAACTCATTATGGCAAGACAAAAGTCGAAATGGGTTAGTTCCATGTTGGTAAATCTTTTATATATATAGTAATAAAAAGAAAAATAATAGGCATGTTGACAAACGCACCACTGCTCCACCATTATTGATGCAAATCTCAAATTTCAAATCTTATCCGTTCTCTTTTGGGTTGTAAATTAAAAAACGTTTTATTTTGTTATGTTTAATTATAACTAGTTTTTTTACCCGCCGCGTGTTGCGACGGAATCGGACGCGACGTGATAAATTATATATTACAATCGACTCAACTCTAAACTAAATTTACGTCAAAACATAGAGAACTCGAGTTTATACCGTTGAATGAACACGTTTTATATTAGACCCCACTCTTTCTCAAATAAAATTTATGTCGAAACGTAGACCAATTCTAAACGTAAAAAAACACTCAGCAATACCGTATTCGGCATGATAAAGTATAGATTACAATCGTTCCGCTCGTATCCGAACTAAATTATTAACGTCAAAACGCGTAAAGCGACTCTTATTTTTAAATTAAGCTCGCGTGATGCAGAGGTTTTTCAAACCTTGTTATGCGCATTATTACAATGAAATTGACGTGGTTGAGTACGTAAAAAGAAACGTGTGAATTTGCGACGATTTGATATAGATAAAAGAGAATACTATGTCTAGTACGTTACGTTGTAAATAAAACGTAACGTTGACCTAACAATCACTCAAAAAAATTAAAAGTGATTGGAAAAAAGATATATCGAAAGAGTAAAAGAAAAAAAAGTTACAACTCGTAGCTTCGAACCTAACTTTCAAAAATTTGTTTAATGGCTTTGAAATGTAACTAGAAATGTCAAATATGTTTAATGGCTTTGAAATGTCAAATATAACATGACTTACGAGAATTAAAAATTTCAAAAACCCACCGACCTTAAAAGAACCTAATTTTTAAGTATAAGTAAATCTTATCTTATCTTACTACTCTAATAAAAGAGTATCTTGGTGTGACACGTGACAGCACCACATTCATTCTCACCAAAATTTTCCTGCTTCTCTCTCTTATTAAATAATTACCTTAATTATCAATAATATTATTTACTTTTTTTAGAATAAAAATATTTTTTTAATAAATTTAAAAAAGATCTTTTTATTAATATTATTTTGAAAAATAACTTTTATAAAATAAGAAATTTTTACAAAATATCAAACTTTTTTAAATTAGTATTTTTAAAAAGTTAATTTTGTATATTTAAAAAATAATTAAAATTGAAATTTATAATAAGAAAATTTTAAAAAATGATATTTTTTAATTCGGTTTGTTTTGAAACAAAATATTTATATTTTTTTTGGAAAAAAGTTTCAAACCAAAAGTTTAAAAAGTTGATATAATTGTTTTATTACATATTGTTCTTACTATACGTATTTTTAATTATACTTTATCGTAAAATATCGTTTTATACTTGATAATTTTTTATTATATTTAATATTTTATTTGTTCAACCCGTGTAATACACGGGTTTACTAGAGCTAGTTATAATATAAAACTAGAAAAGACCTTAGCGGTGAGGAGATGAGTGCTGAATTTTTGATAGTAAGAACGATATCGAATTTAAAAGTAAAAGAAGTAAAAATCTATTATATTTGATTTTGGTAGGTTTTGAAATAAATTTATATCGGAATATAAATAAAACTAACCACTTCACCATGACATATTTGAACTTTTATAATATACTATATTTTAAAAATTATTATGAAATTATAAGAGAAAATCAAAATATAGGAACAATATATTAGACGCGGCTCGTTTATAAATAAAAATTGTATCGAGAAACTGATAAAAATATAATTTGGGCCAACTCGAGAAATCCGACCAAAAACTAAAGAGCAGACCGACCAGACTCATTTTACATACACGTGGCCGGTCCTCGGTCCTAATTTCATATTTATATCAGTCCCCAGTCCAACCCGGTTCCGGCCAGTGTAGTCTGGATATAATCCATTGCACACCCTACTATATACATATATTCATAAAACACATTATTATTATTATTATTATTATTATTATTGTTATATATAAGAACACAATATTGGTTTTTCGTTTTCAGCACATCATTGAGATTGAAAAGCAATTAGAGGGGCTTGTCAAAAAGCATTTGTAACTAATCTTGTTCGGTGATTTTGGTTTGTTATTAGGCATTTTAAGAGAACTTATCAGTATCGGTATAAAAAAAATTTCTTCGTGTTTGGCTATAGCAAACCCCCCCCCCCCCCCCCCCCCCCAAAAATCAACGATTATTTGGTTTATGTTATTGCTTCCAACCAATAAACCCAAGTTCAATACCATGGTCCCCTGTTATTTTTGGTTTGTCCAGTAGTCTGAAACAAGTCTCTCAACAAAGTTGGACTTTACTTCTCTTGCCCATTTTCATCCAATTCCACCCATCTAACCAACAACCTCTTCTTTATACTATATGCATGCATTCTTTTTTCTCACCCTTATAGTAGAGTCAAAATAGGACGACAAAAATAGTATTTTATCATTACTTTTTATTGCTTTTTTTTCAATTATAAGATTTTGTTAGGTATAAATTATTATTTTTATTTATTATAAACTACGTATATAGTTAAACGTAATAGATTTGTTAGTTGAATATATTGTTGTGGTGTCATTATTTATATTTACATTCTAAAATAAATTTCATTCAAAACAGATCCATAATATTGTTTGTGGTTTTTGAAGTTAAATACAAGGAACTGAGAAATGATTACTAAATCAAAGATTTTTCCTTTTGAACTTTTTTATTAGTTAAGTACAAGAATATCATAGCGACAACATGTTAAGCTTGAAATGTAGGACAAAAGGTAAAAGATATTAAAATTTACCCTGTATTCACGATACCATGAAGACTAGGGCGTAACATTTATTCTTTTACTGGTTTGGGAAGTGTAGTGGTTTCTCCATGATGGGTGTTGTCGAAGGTGATTAGGCAATCTTCAAAAAAGACAAAACATCATCGTCAAACGATTATAGTTTAGCTGGTTCAGATGCTTGTTGTAGTAGGGTAAATCTTCGAGGAAGCGCCGGAAGAACATCAATGCCAGCCCAAGAAGAGCGAGTGGAAAATACCAACTACGTCAAGAGTATTCGACCTAAATGAACCATGAAAAACTTAATGGGTAAGTTGACAGAACTTAACGACCTTCAAAAAGAACGGTTCAAGTTGAACAAAAATACAGAAAATATAAATCATTTCATAATACTCACAGCTAACGTCTGTCATTTGACGGAACCAAAATGTTAATTGATTAAAACGACGGAAAAAAGTATTAGAAAACATATGGACTTTACTAATAACTTCTTTTTTATCTTTTAAGTGATTTTATTATTTTTTATGTTACGCAAAATTTTAATATTATTCAAATAAAATAAACTCACTCTTACTCACCACCCGCTTTCCATTATAGGTGTAACACCCTTAAGTGAGTGAGGGAGTCTTCCCTCTTCAGCCTGATAGCTCTGTGCGTTAGTCCAAAAAATCTGATTTCCATAAATTGAAAACTAGTTGATTGATATATTATGGCAAAAATTTAAAGACAAATAATCAATAAACAAATAGTCTTTTGGTTCAATGGCATGAAGAAGATGCTTTGAGCTTAGATTTTTAAAGTCTCATGTTCGAAGATGACTTAAGCGGGTTTTTTTTGCAATGATGTGTTTCCTCATGGTGTTTTTGGTTGAATCAAATCTAAAACGTTAAAATCTATATTATTAAAATCCTGTCTTACGAAGACTAACTTGGGTATTGAACACAATGTTCTATAATTCAAATGTGACTACTATGCATGGGTTTATCTTTTTATATTGTAAATTTGTAATTTCAAAATATTAATAAGCAAAATATAAAATTAAAATTTTGCTCAAACTGGTCTTAAATTTATGGCTTCGTATAGGGTTTCACTCATCAGGGTTTCACTCATCAACCTTACTGAGAATTATAACCTTGAGATGAAAAGCTAATTCAACAAAAAGAAACCCATTGCGCTTTCATTTCGTCTCTTTGTCATCATTTTCCCAGTTTTTTCTGCTATAAGCTCCGCTTTGACCCAGAAGCAACAGACTCCCGCCCTTTGTGCCTATGATCGAAGCATAAGCGGCCAACTCCTGTACTGACCTCTACTGTCCAAAGAACCGCAGCAGCTGTTGTATCACAATGCAGCTATGGTAGCAGTTGTCAATTTACAACAATGCTTATGATACACTTCTCCTAAATTCACCTTCTTTAACTATAAAATAATAAATGGATCTCTCAAATAATGCAACAAAACTGATGATTACAACAAGCATCTAAATCAATACATTAACCAAATAAAAACCATGTTGGAACAGTGGCTTACAGTGTATAAAACATGATCATTTACTCTTCATCACTGCTGTCATATTGTTGACATAATGATTCTAGTCCATTGCTTTTACTCTTTTCTTCTTTGTTTTCATCTTGTGTTTTAGCCTCTGATGATTTCTTCACAACACTAAACTTCACGGTTGAAGACTTTAAAACGATTCTTCCACTTGATGAACCACTCGATTCTTCTGCAGTAATAATAATAACAATTTACGCAGTTATAGAGACATGACCATCAAAGAACCATTTGTACACACACAGAAAAAGCTACAGAATGCCACTTACCTTTTTTATTCGATTTGTCAACACTGTTGGTTTTGGTTAAGTAATCAGTTGGCTTATCAGAAACTTCTTGTGAAACCTTCCTCTTCTGCATTACAAATATTAAAAAATAAATTGTTAGTAAAAAAACCCTTGAACAGACACCAGGTGCTTGGGAGTTGGGACTTAACAACATACCTTAGTTATATTATCATCATCGTCATCAAGCTCGTCATCATCAATTCTGCGCACAATCTCTCTTGATCCCTGAATGAAATTCAATAAAACATTCCTTTTAGTCATCTTAACAAACAGGTCATAGAAGCATAGCATGATTATAAAACTTAAAAAGTCATACTAACTTGAAAAATGGATTTTATTAGCGCTTCATCTTCTTCTTCAAGTTTATCCTCCTGCTGCACAAGATCAAGAAACAATATTAACATAAATCTTGTGGTATTTTTTAAGAAATATAAGCCTGATAATTATAGAATTTTAATCTAATATCAAAACAAATACCATACCTGTACTGGAGCTGATCGCTGCAAGGCTTCAAGCATTGAATCAACACTTACATGCGCATGCCTTGACTGCAAAACAGATACAAATTTTGCTCTTTCAGATCCACAAACACGTGTATAAATAGATAGATATATATTTATATTTATGTGCATATCTAAAAGAAATTAACCTTCATGGACTTCATTTCATCGAGCGCAGAGAGGATATCCATTTCTCTTTTTGAATCAAGTGTTCGATTCTCCAATGATTTCATTGCATCTCCCATTTCTTCAGCATCTCTTTTCCTTTTCTCCTCTTCACCCACCTGAAAAAATAGAGTTTTAACTTGAGTGAGAAACCATATGCTTTTGGGCGGGACGGGTTGACATACGACTACTGTTTTGTCTATTGTTTATAAATGATTAATGTGTTTATTATGATTACAAAAACAATAATTACATAAATATTCAATCAATTTAAGAGGTTCTAACTTCTATACATTGTAATAAATTTCAGACAGCTTATGTTTTCTTTGATCAGTTTGAGAAAAAATACAACCCAAATCAACCCTTCAATAAGTAAACAGATCAAAAATGCACATCTAAATTACACAGTGTCAACACCAATGAATAAATAACTCTGTTTGTACTTTGTATGAAATTTTACCTCATCTTCAGCTCTCCAAGGTTCAAAATTTCTTGCAGCACCAGACTCGACAACATAATCAGAGTTTTGAGGGTCTGTCTTTATAGTAATCTCCGCTGAGCACTTGGTGCACTTAAAATAAAATCTAAATATTTGAATCCCAAGATACGTCTGCACATGTAATAAATATATGTCAGTTTTAAGTATATGTTGTTGGCCATAATTTTTTGTATGATCAGATCATCAGACTTAAGTTGAGTATTAAACAGAATCTTACAAAAAGTTTCTGTAGAAAACTAGTTCAAGAACTTTCCAATATATCAACATAGTTATAAGATAACTAATAAAGTAATAGCCTACACAAATATATCATATGTGAATGGATATGTATGCACTATGCAGATGACAGTTTAATTGTAACATACCTCGCCAATAACGTCTTCTTTTCTAGAATTAAACTTAGTACCCTTGTAGATATAGTTGCCGCATGTGCTACATCGAATGCTCATCGGAAGCATCATTCGAACTTTAATTTGCTGATTCTTTGGCATGCGCCTTCTTGGAATTTTAGCCGGATCAAAATCCGGAGGATAATATTTATTCAATACTTTCCTCTCCGCCATCCTTTCTTTCTTACTTACTGACTAAACTGCCGGAAATAAGCTGAGTCTCTGTCTAATCTTCTGTTCAAACAGACCATAATAAAATTAGAAATCAAACTGAGAAAAAACAAACACATTTACAACAAATACAGTCAGCATGGTATCAACCATCCAATAACTAAACTTTGAAAATGAGCAAAGTACTGATAATCACACTCGTGATTTTAACATCAACTGGAAAAACAGAAACTAGGGTGACAAGCAATGATGCCGGCGCTATCAAACAACTACACAAATGGATCAAAGAAGAAACAAACTAAACGCCTCATCTGTTAATAAAATCCAAGTCTAGGGCTTCAAATAGAGGACTCAAAGATTCATTTTACAATTACAACCAACTCTAACAAGTTAAACATGATAACAATATCAAGAGGCATCACCAGATCCGCAGATCAACCAGTTTTCCACCAGTTTTCGAAAATGAAAGGAAATCGAAATACAACATAGAATCATTAACAATCTTAAAACCAATTGTAGTTGAAACCCTAATTTATTAAGACAGCCACACGCATCAATCCTGAAATCATGAACAACTACACATAAACAGAAATTAGATACTGATAAAACAGCAACACAAAACAAACAATCAATCAATCAGCACTCAGTTTGCTTAAGCGTAACAATCGCACAACGAATCCAGAAACAAAAATCGCAAAAGCCCTAATGAATCGAAATTGAACAAGTAGCTAATAGATACACAAAATACGAAATTGAAATATGAATCGTAGAAGAAGCTTACTGATATCGTTGAAGACCGTCGTTCAAAGGTGGAATCTCCGGCGCCGGAGTGATCGGAGCGGGTTTTCGGAAGTGGACCTCACGCTTTATCAGATAATATAATAAGCTTACGTTTTTATTTATATGGTTATTCTGGATCTCTTTGGGCCAATTTCATCTTTGCTTTTTAATTATTGAGCTCCTCAGGCCCAAGGAAAACAATTTATCGTCCAACTTATTTTCTTTGATATACATTGGGCTCATCATACACTTGTAGACCTGATTTTACCTAGCGTACATTAGCCCATTATGGGCATAGGGTTCTCCACTCCAACGTATTGTACATTAGTGAAGGTGTAGCATAGGCCACGTAGAGGTAAAGCATGGGTATTATAATTATATTATAATATATATTAATCCTAATGGTCGGTTGCTACATGTGACTAATATACTTTCACAATTTTGCCACTAAATTTATGTAATTTACACACAAGTACACCCACTCATTGAACATAGAGAGAACAGCGTTACTCACCAGCCGCCTGAAGCCACCAGCTTAAAAGGGCAGGTTGTTGGTAGCAACGTCGTCGGAGCTCTTGTGGCTTCTAGGCCAGTGACGTACGAGAGACTGCCGTTAGATGAAGATGAAATAACGGCGAGTAGCGGTAGGGGTGGAAACGGCGACGGCGGTGGTCGACCGCTTCAAGGCCCATCATCCATTCAATACGCCAAACTTTCAGTCGCCGATGCATGGTGCTGGTTGGTTCGTAACACCGTGGTGATGGACTAATGGTTGAAGATGGTGTGTTGGTGGTGGCTTGATGATGAGAGAGAGAGAGAGAGAGAGAGAGAAGGATAAACGGAGACAAAAGGAAGAAATTTGAATTCAACAGATTTGAAAAAAAGCTTAACTTCCTTTTAAACTTCAAATTGTGTTTTTAGTATTGTTATTGTTATTAATATATATATGCTAGTAGGAAACCCGCATGATGCGACGGCGACGATAACAATTATTGTAGTGACATGCTAACATCTTTGTTTTACAAGTAATAGACCTTGCACATTGCGTTGGGTTAAATCATGAAAATGCTTGTGGATTTAAGTGTATACGACTAAGCGTTGTGGCTGGGGTTAAAATTTTAGTTTTGAAACTGATATAATCGATTACATCATTAACAACAAATAACAAAATAGTGAATATGCAGTTTGGTAAACCTGATTTGTTTTGGGGTGGCTAAGTCATTACAACAATTTTATTACTATAGAACATGGCTTGGTGATGCCAACCCGTATTGGACTACACAAAAAAGATGATTACAACAACATTAACAATATGGGTAAATCTCCCATTACAATAGCTTTAGTGTAGAGCATGCATGGATGACTTTGACCAAGATTGGGCTATACAAAGCTAGCAAAACGAAGAAGCTACAAAATGTTAGAATATTGACCGTTGGTTTTTGTACCTTTAGCAAAATGTGAGACTTAGTATTATATAATGACCAGTGCAATTATCGAGTAAAACCCAGAATAACATTATCATGAAAGTAGAAGCTTAAATCCGAACTGGTTTTTGTTTTCATATTGGTGGCCTTATTAAAATCTATAGCATATTTTATTAGGTATAAAATTCTCATATATTTACTTAACTAGCGGGTTTGACCCGCGCTGTGCTGCGGGCTCGATTTTGCCTTTAAATTCTGGTCAACTTTGCTATTTTTGCTTTATCAAAATACAAAAACTATTACCAATTGTAGCTTGATGAAAGTGAGATGCATACAATAAATCAATTGATAGATATAGGGATGAGCATTTGGTACCCAATACCCGTACCGGTACCTGTACCGTACCGGTACCGGTACCCAATTGGTACCGAAAATATGTATAAGGTACCGGTACCGGTACTTGATTTTCTTATATTTCGGGATCGGTACCCACCAGTACCGGTACCGGTATTTTACCCAAAAGTTCCGTATAGTCCCGCTAGTACCCGAATACGAATATATTATTTTGAAATATTTTATTTTGTAATATTTTTCACCCGTCAACTAGTATTCTATTTGACTTTTGAAGGTAATTATTATTATGTTTTTAATATCATTCTTTTTACTTCACTACAATGTCAAGAGATATATTATTTATGATTTTAATAGAAATGAATGGTGGACTAGTGTATGAATTGAGTTAGAAGAAAATGATAAAAGTAAATAAACTATCATTTTATTTGAATACTTTTTTGATATTTTACTTTGTTTAGTTATTATAAACTTTTTGAGGTATTGGGTACCAAACATGTACTGGGTAACAGGTATAAAAACAGGTACTAGGTACTGTAACCAAACATACATCATGTAGTAAGCTTAAAAAATAATGTTGTGTGGGAAACGGGTACCAAAGAGGTACTGGGTACCGAAATACCGGTACCTGTACCCATATACCAAATTCGGTACCGGTACCGGTACTCGTTTTTTATAAAATTCGGGACCGGGTACTTTCGGTAACGGTACCGGTTCGGTACGGGTACGGTACCGAGCTCATCCCTAGATAGATATTGCCGGTCAAATCCAAATCCAAACAAACCACCCTTATTGGTAATACCTTTGAGTCCTTTGGTTTCCATGATATTTTAAACAAGGTTTTCACACAGAAGAAAACGATTCATGCATGAGGAACACCTTTTTAAAAAAAAAATTTACCCTACATTTGATCACTTATTTCTTCTTCAGAGTTTGCGAACTTCTCATTACAGGACTGTTCCATACTACTACGATGACCTATAAACATCTCCAGAAGCCATATGACCTAAACAATTAATATAATACCATGACTGGAATTAATTACTGAAAAATGAAAATATAAAAACCATAGAGCTACAAAATCATTCAATTCTACATTTATATGTATGAACATAAAGGATAATTAACTTACAATCTTGTTGCATCTTTCAATGGTAACCAAAAGTTTAGTTCCAAGCATAATAATATCCCTGGATCCTTCACACCGGAAATGATGGAAAAAAACACAAAAAGAAAAGAAAGATATATAAGATATAGGATTATTTCTACGATTCACTCATACAATATCAAATGATGTTTTATAAAAAAACAAAAAAAGAAAAGAAAGATATATGAAATATAGGAAGTTTCTATGATTCACATACACACATATCATACGATATTTTATAGGAAGCAATACACAAACCATGCTAACTAATAAAAGCAAACGCCGCATAAACCAGACCTTATTATTATTATTGTACTTAAAAATTACCTAAGCCTGTGTTGACTTGTTATCCATCACCTTTACTTTGTACCATTTATAATAATAATGGCTACCATCACATAGAATCATGATTTTTAATTTAATATATTATGACTATGAATGATGAAATTTGTTGCCACTTAGGATCTGGTGCTAAGCAAACTTATAATAGGTTTCCTGGCAACTATAGATCTAAAGAGCAATAGGAGGAAAAAAAAAAGCATAGACTATTAGGCATCAGTAAATGGAGCTTTAAAATAAACCATCAAGCATACTCCGAGGTGTGGAAAGTTATGTTTAAGTGAGAAATCATACATTAAATTCTGTCGCTAATTTTTATTTGCATTTTTCTTTATATCAGTTCAAATTTAGCATACAATGAAGTCTCCAAATGAAAAAGTTAGAGAAAGGGCTCTAAGTTCTATTAATTATAACTATAGAGATGGCAGTTTGATATGAACAGGTCAATTTAGGGTACAATGATATCTACAAGTCAAATAACGCTGATCCATAACATAGTTAAAATGAAAATTGGTCTATCCGATTGAACTTCATCCAAATGTCCTTTAATACATACAACCTCCAAAATCATTTTATATAGATAAATATTAGTAGGTTACTAAAATTTTAAATTTTTTTGGACTAAAGCGTTGTGGATAAAACGTTATTTTTACAAAAGTTACCCGTTTTGACCCAATACCCAATCCATCATACTGATTTTTGCCACCTTTTATCTGAAACATTAAATTTATCTCAGAATAAACCTCATGATTTTTTAACAAGTTAACTCTGTCTCTGTGAATACATCTATTAACTTGGCTTTTAACAGGATTAGAGAATGTGGTGGAGTGAAATCAATCAAGATGTTATATAAAATATCTAACATAGATCAAGGAAATAAGAGGCTTACATATTTATTTTTGTATAAGCAAGAATAAACATAATTGGGTTATAATGATAAAAGAAACACCCATAATAAAAAAGATTTATCCGGGTTAGTCTTATTCTCATTTAGTGGATTATCACACAAACATAAGAAGCATCAATCTCTACCAGTAAGGATAACTTTCTAGCTTAGTTTGGATATAATCTTTCTTTAAGTCATAAAATTTTAGCTAAATCGAAAATTGCAGGTTGAATGGGAACAAATGGTCTTGGATATAAAAGTGAAGCTGCAGATGAGATAAGTGTTGAGGCCCCTTCGGATCATAGTTGGGATCAATTATGGATGAACATGTTATGGATTCTGCACATGAATGTGCAGTGAATCCCGGTGGGAAAACAGGGAACAATCGGGAACACAATTACACACACAAACACACTGTTATTCCACACATTCAAACGTCGATATACAAGGGTATTTATACCCATAGATTGACGGTTAACAACTAACCAAACTAACACAATTAACCCTTAAATTACCGCCAATTTACAACAGTTTGACTTTATGTTTGACTTCTATGAATTACTCTAATAATACTAAATTGAAGATGATTTCTTGATTATATCATTTCCAACAGGGTTTTTTTTTTTTAATTTTTCGTTTTGAAGAATTAGTCTTATTAAATTAAGAAACCCATGAATTTTATTTTCTTTAAAATAATTGATCATGATTCTTTGCAACAACATACTCTCCTTTGTTGTGCCTTATGCACACATTATGTGTATAAGCATGCTTATGCTTCCATGACTGTGATGCATGCATGTCTATGGATAAGTGTGCATGCTTATAGCAGATGAGTATTGCAGATTGCTTTTTTTTTTGTCTCTTGATATTTTTGCATTAATAATTATGCACACATTAGACTCCAAGTTTATATTAATAAGTAAATGAGTTTGAGCTTTAGTATACCTGGATTATGTGAAATGACTCATCTTTAATAATTTTGTCAAGCGAAAAAAGGATTTGAAAGCATTTTAACAATTTTAAATCAAGGCAATAAGGCATTCGGTAGACATATACAAACTCTATATTAAAGTAAATCATTATGAATCTTGATTCTTAAAGACAGAAAATTACGCCACCCTCTTGAAGACAAATTGAAGTAGCATGGTTTCTATACAGATTTTGTTAATAAACTATTCGAGATCAACAAAAAAATAAAACCCAAAATGATCAGATCCAATTTACATCCATGAATACTTCCAAAATATCAATTAAGCTGCAAATTAGAAGGAAAGGATTTGAATTGTTGAGTCACCTGAAGGGAGTGAAAGCGACCAGAGCAATCGCAATCCCAACAACACAATCCCCAGTATGGTTGAAGGGAGCCGGACTTCAAAGAAATGAATCCTAAGTGCTAATACATACACAAGTAGTGGGATAATTAGCAAAGCAATCTATTATAGATAAGAAATAAGTTCATGGATTTTTAGAAGCAAAATTCCCACTTTTTTTACAAAAGTTCATAAATTTACATTAGTTTTCTATCAATGAAATGTAAAAAAAATAATAATAAATAAAAAAATCCTGGAATTAATTATCTTACTACAACTCCTTACATGCTTGTCATAGGTATAAATCTAGAAAAAATATGTTATAATCAGTTTATGTAGAAAGTTAGTGTATCTTGTGTTGGTTAACAAATCACAAGGTAGTAGGTTAAGTCTTAAAAATCAGTCTTGTACCTAAAGCCCTCTATATTTTTATCAAAGCTAACATCACAGATGTTTTTGCTAAACATTTGTTAATGTTATTGTATCTGTGTCTATCAAACGAATCAGATTATTATGCAACACTGAATGTTTCAATCTATTAATCAGTAAAAGACCCCGAACAAATCAGATTATTATGAAACACTGAATGTTTCAATCTAGTAATCAGTAAAAGACCCCGATCACATGTCTTGGTGCTTTATAAAATAACTGAAGAGCACATGAGCTTAAAAGTAGAAAAATACACATAACTCCAACATCAGCTTCATAGTAGAAAAATAAACATAACTCCAACATCAAAGTTATAGTCCATAAAATAGCAGCCTATTCGTTTACAATATTAGTATTAAATCATCTTCTCCAATCTAATTTAACACCTTAAGGATACAAAAATGCAATTCAGTAAGATAACTCATTGTGATAAAATTCTTTTCATCAAAAATTATAGACTTCATAACATACACATGCAACAAGAGTGGAGTTCTGGTGATACTTATGTTATTAGTCTTTTGAGTTCAAATGGAGGTGGTGACATTGGCCTATTTATTTAAGAATGGGTTGATTTAAGTGTTATATTTTTAGCTCTAACCGGCAAAACACGTAAACTAAAAGAATATAACTTAAACTGGAACATCCAACATAAAACTCAAAAATCCTTTTGTTAAAAAAATAGTTTGTTGGAATAATATGATATTTGACATACCAGGTATGTTTACAAAGAAAGATAAAAATTTGAACGAAAAGTATTTCAGCGAGCTGCAATATAAAAGTTTTACCTGTTCTGACCCGAATCTTTTTTCATCATGTTAATGAATGTCTCATGTAATTTAATACTTCGCATAAGCAACGCTTGTATTACAACTATCAAGCCTATGTATCCATAATTATGTTCTCTGTATGATTTCGTGTTCAGACTTTAAATTTACAAGAGGTAGAAGTCAAAAGACTAACAAATAATCAAAAATATGGTTTCCATGTATCTCAATCGGTCTAATTTGAAGCACGTATCTCCTTTTTGATGAATGAATGGAAGATCGACTTATAAATAATGAATATGAATACCATTTATATTCGTACTATTTTCCTATCATTATATCATAATCTCTAAGATTTAGAATAATTGGACATTTTCTAAGGAGTACTATGAAATATGAGAGGCAAGCTGACATATGGAACAGTAAATAATAACTGACATAATATTAACAAGGGATCTCACCATCAAAATGACATGCTATGAGAAGATTCAGTATTGGGCTTGATGTTAGGAGCAAACCTATGTGCTTCTCCTAATCGTAGTAGTTCAACAAAACTTTGTTGATCTCTAACCTTTATCAAGCTAGCACAAGGGAATGTAATATCTCCACTTTTTGGATCTTCCCCTATGCATGAATTATCATTAGTTAATTGGATCAAGAATATCTTGTATCGTCTCCATATATAGCTACAAGCATCAATACATAAGTTAAAACAGCTAATTAAACTGTACAATACATGAGAAACATTATAATCTGACACTAACATGTGTATATGACATAAAGATATAATCTATTTCAGCGAGTATATCTTCCACCAAACAAATCATAATTTCAAGTGCAGAAGTATCTTCATCGTCAAGTTTTTAAAGTATGTAAGTTTTCCCGGTGCCAATTTGTCCATATGACATGAATGAACTCTACATAGAACACTCTGCAAAACAAACACAGATAACTCATTATTGCATTCTCAATTAATTACGAGTTAAATAAAGTTATATACCTCAACAACAGGCTTTGCTACAACTTTATAAACACACTTTTGTGATGCGAATTCAGTAAGAACTTCATCAAGCTCAAATGTAGCAGTGCATAAACGATTTTCACTCAAAAAAATGCCTAGAATCAATACATTTAACCTATAAGAAATATTGAAAAATTAATCACTACATACAATCAAACAAAAAAAAAAAACAAAGAGCTTTTACTAATCTACAAACTTCTCAAACAAAGATGAAATTTCACCCTCGAGAAACAATTACACACAATTATCGAAAAGTTTGAAGAACGACCTTATCAAACTCACAAAGATCCTCATTTTGCTCACGGGTTCAACATCCACAAACAGTGATAACTTGCCACTGCTCTCGTAATCTTTGAACAATGTCTTTTTCCTTTGCATATTCGTGACATCATAATCAAACAAAAGCTTACATCTTATACAAAATACATATCTATAAAATCAAATGTTAGACAGTGAAATTAGGTTCAGTTTTTGCGAATGTTAATAAATGGAATTAGTCCCATATATTGTGGTGATTTAATTAATTATTTATGCATTAGAAAGCCTTGATCCAAATTGTTTATATTGTCAACTAACAATAAGAATAACGTAAAGAGAGAACGAATCCTTGACTATACTAACTCAATTCACATCGATGGTGGCATTCCAACTTCTAAAAATGTGAAACAGTTTGGAAAAGGTAACGCGGTTAGTGGCAAAATCTATACCGAGAAATAATTTAACCCTAACAACAAATAAAATAAGGAAGTGAAAATTAAAAAATACCTTGCCCAAATCAATTTTCAGAACCACCTTAAAATCGTTAGAGTGGACGTTCAGGCTATGAATCTGGGTTGCAATGGGCTATGGGTGGTCATCATCTACATGAAGGCTTGTATATGTACACATGGGTCTTGCGTTCTGGGTTGTAATGGGCTATGGGTCATCATCATCTACATGAAGGCTTGTATATGTACACAGGGTCTTGCGTACAGTTCATTATTGCTTCCATTGAAGGGCGGCAATCGAATGAAATTGAATGCAGGAGGGTGGATACGCTAGATGTTTCACCACCGGTGCCCCAGGCGATTTGAATTTGGGTTGCACTGGGATGTGGCTGACCGTCATCTGTGTCGATTGCTGTACATATACGCGTCGGTTTGAAAAACCCTCATTATTGGGTTCCATTGAAGACGATTGAGTGCATGCCATTGAATTTGGGAGAGGGAGCGCTGGAGGTTTCACTAACGATGTGTCAATCATGGGTTGGGTAACGGCCAGAGGTGAGGGCGAAGGAGGAGCAGCCGATCGGGCGCGTCTTACAAACAAACGTAAATTTACTATCTTGTCCTTCTGTTTTGCTTTATATAATAGTAAAGATTAGTAAATTTATTAGGTTTTTGTTTTCATATTGGTGGCCTTAGTAAATATATGAAAATTATAAACCTAATAAATTAAACTACAGATTTTAATTAAGGCCACCAATATGAAAATAAAAACAAGTTCGGATTTAAGCTTCTACATTCATAATAATGTTATTCTGGGTTTTACTCGATTATTACACTGGTCATCATACAATACTAAGTCTCACATTTAGTATAAATGATGGTTTGTAATATATCAAGCTAAACTTCACTCATTTACAATAATGTAATAAGCAATATATTGTTAAATTTAGCAGATGCATGAAAATATAAATTTATTAAGATGTGTTATAAAAAGTGCACATGAACACAAAGAATATGTAATATGTTTCTTCAAAGCAAATCAAAAACTTATGTTGAATTTACAAGAAAACAACCTAAACTGAGATGGATTCTTAGTTATTTCTATATAAAAGCCAAATCAAAAACTACTTCTGATTTAGATAAAAACGTCATTACTGAGATGAATTCTTGAATCATGTGAACAAATTGTCAAAATATATCTTTCATTTACATTCAACCACTAAGACAAATGATATTCAACCACTAAGACAAATGATACTTCATTTTTGCAACTAATGCATCCAAGTAAAAATGATATCTTTGATTTTACTTCTACCGGATCATTGATATCATATGTCAGCAAATTGAGGCACAATAGATAGGAAAAAAAGATTCAAAGTGTTTAGAGGAATGATCCTTCATACATCTCATGATCCAATTATAGCTCAGAGGCTCCTGAAATAAACAAATACCTTAAGTCTCCAATAGCATGTTGGAAAAGCTGGTTAAAATTATGGGCATCTGCAATATCAATATAGAAGCATATAAATACAAAATGATTGCAAATGAGATTTCATCATGTTAAGAAAGAATCCTAAAGCACATATGCATATCACTATTTAAAGTTATATTTTCTCCAAAAGTCAATAGACTATCTAATAATAAGTCCAAATGATAAAATCAAATATGATTCTATTGGTTTCATTCGCTTTTAATATTTATAACAATTTAGCCATATAGTATATGCCTCATAAAATATATATGTTTGAATAAATAAGGCTCTCAGCTTATCATAAAACATGTTAGAAAAACTCATATAAAATATACCTCATTAGATTGGCTCAAGTAAGATTTTTCAACCATCTCCAAGTAAGCATCCTATGCATTTTTTAATGTGATCTGCAAAAACCATCCAGGTCAAGAATTGAACATCTACAGACATGTCTAAAAATTAGACATTCCTAACCATCCAGGTCAATAAAAAACATAGTTGAAACCCAAACTTTACAGACATTTATAGGTTTGACTTCTAATCATCTGGCCTTTTTCTTAACTTTATGAAGTAGGGGATGAAAAGGTCATTTGCAGATCCTTCACAACTATCCAAGAGTGTGAAATTCTACTAACCTTTCATAGAAACTGAAACGAATTCAAATTAATTGCACTACGGAGATCTTGTTGCTGTTGCTGACTTTGACATTAAAATGGATGTTAAATGTACAAATCTTGCTAAAACATAGTCTATGTTATATCATCTAGGCTGTTGTTGACCCATAATCTTCTTTTTTTTTTCTGGTCAAAGTAAAAACCATATAAATTTTAACGTTAGTAACTTTCTTTTATTTGTGTTAAGCCTCAAAATCCCCAATGTTAATTTTGGTGATAATATGTTAAAATAAGAAATCCTAAACAACTATTGATTACAGCTTCAATTTTTTATCCTTTGTTATTATTAAACTCTGATTCTGATTTTTTGGATCCTCTTTAAATAACATCATATTTTCAAAATTTAAGTTGAAATGATGAACTTGTAATTTTCTATAAACAAACAGATGTTTCTCATGTACAGCTTGAACTATTTGAGGATATAGTTCACATTATCAACTTCTCAAAGTCTCAAAAGGTGTTTTTCAGCCAAATTAAGCAGGTACCTGCTCTTGACCCATTACCCAAGCCATCTATCTAAAAAACCATTTTGACACCGTCATGCATGAAAGAGATGGTAACGGGAATATGAACCCTTTTTATAAACTATTTACAAATAAACCCATTTAAAATGGTTAAACTTTAGACTTCCACCAACTAACTTACTAAAGATGAGAAATCTGGATCAAAAGTGTGTATTCAGTTTTGTCTATAGAAAGTTGATTAACACGTTCAGTGAATTCCTCTTAACACCATAAACACATATTCATGGTTACAGAAAAAGGTGTCAATACGTAAAGTTTCAAATTTTCAAGCAGAAGGAAGAAACATGTTAAAGATGATCATATCAAAAGCACTAACCACAATATACTCTTTATTAGAACTAACTTGTTTCAATTTTTTTCTATTGTCGTTGACATTGACCAAAGTATCCTAATCAAATTTACCCCTTACTTCTTTAGATAGTTGATATAATTGCTTCTGACATTCGTTTTTGCTAGTCTTTACATCCACATGCACAACATAATAAACCAAAATTTATATTCCAGAAAAAGTAACAAATAAAGTTCAATTTTCAAGCAGAAGCAATATGTTGAAGTAATTTTCCTTAGTGAAGCGCCCTGTGCTACATATTCTGCAGAGCTGACAAAAAGAAACTAAACTAACTACATATTTAAAGCGCGGCATGTCCATTTCAGCTGTTTTGAAAATGACTTGTTCATCCTAGATCTGCTTTAACCTATTACACAAGTAACACAACACCTTGATTCACCCTATTGCGACCTCTAGTACGCTAAATCAGAACATAAATGTTAGAACACAAGACTTCTTTGGACCTACATAAACTCCAAGAACAATATATGGGTTCGTACATTGCTACTATCTTTAATGCCAAATTAGTAAATAGGATTAACGAAAATATATAATCATCAGACAAGTACTGGATAATCAATAAAATGAAGGGATAAAATTAAATTATGTTAGGCAATGAAAAACCAAACAAAATTGTAAACTAAAATAACATACACTGAATAGTTGTGAAGCTTTTCCTACCATTTCATTGTTGAATGCGCATATGCACATAGTCTTTTGACCCAGCACCGGAGTCATCAACATTATTTTCAGCAAATAGGTTTATTAAAACCAAAATAAATATTACTATAAATGATAGAAATTTAAATAAATTACAACAATTTCAGCAGAAGGTGCTTACTAAAAGAGGAAGGAATTTGGAGGTCTAGTTAAGACACATAAATAAGCGGTAAAGTGAAATAGTGTTATTCTAACCCTTATGAGAATGCTGAACACCACGACAAAACTTAAGCTTGAGTTTTGACTGAAGAAAGAAATGAAGGCCATTTAGAATTAATAGTGAGTAGTAATTGACTTTATATAAATATGTAATTGACTTTACCCCAATAATTAAATCTACAAATCAAGATGGAGCATTAATTCAGTATGGTTGGTTCTATGTCTCATGGTTATGAATGTTGGCAAACTCTAATAATCAAAACTAAAAACAGAGTATCAAATGCTTCAAAAAAGAAAGACTGGTCTGGTTTGGGTTTTGAAATATCAACATCAACCAAGTAACCAACTAACAAACATAAAAATATTAGTTTTCTACTAAGTGATAAGCAAGATTTAAAAAAAATGATCCTAATACTACAAAAGGAACTTATAATATATTTTAAGGATAAATACAAACATATGCCATGATATGTTAACATGATAGGGCCTTAGTTGTTAGCAAAACATACAGAAACATCAACAAAACATAAAGTTGACCTTAGCAGATATCCTCAAAACATAAAGTTGACCTTAGCAAAACATGCAAGAAGGTTACTAAAAATAGAAACGATGGACAAATTAGCAGATATCCTCAAATCTAAAATTGACCTTAACTGTAATTAAAAATGATTTATTTTTTAACGGAGAACCATATAGATGCAACACAAAGCTAATAAAGTGCAGGAATAAAGCTTACGTAAATTACAAAAAATCAAAGAATAGCTATAGTGAACGCATACTTCATTGTAGTAAAAATCAAGAAGGTATAATTTCAAACCCAAATTCCTAATCAACCAATTTAAAAAGAAACTTCAAAACAACTAAACAGCATGTGACCATTGTACTCTAATAATAGAATTCAAATCAAGTTTCTTTTATCAAACATAATCATGTAGAATGTTTTCAAACAAATTAATTAAATTTGAACCTAACTAAATGTAAACAAGAACACAGGTAGCCTCCATAAGACATCAAATTTAAAGAATAGCAAAAGTGTACCAGACGTTGTTCTCGGATCCAATATTTGAAATGTCTTCCCTCGCTATCAATTCTAAAAACAAACTAAAAATAAATATGCGCAATCGGAACTCACAACAGAGAATAGTTGATGCAAACTTAGACACAAAGTGACTTACACAATAAAAAGGGAGAATCGCTAGTAAACTCACTACTTAACACAAAAACAAATGCCATTAAATCACATTTCTTCCTGAAAACACATATATATAAACTTAATTTCACTTGATTTTGAGGAAGAAATCATTTCAAACTTCACAATTCGAGAAGAAACCACAATTCTTCCTCAAAAACACATATTTAAAATTTAAATTCACTCGATTTCAAATCAATATGAGAAAGCTGAAAAAGATATAAGGATAGGAACAGGATTGTAACAGGTGAAACACAAATGAGCTATACAAAGAAGACGAAAGCGAGCGTCTGTAGAACGGATTCATTTGTATTAGAAACTCAACAACGATGAATATGATATGATTTCAATAAGAAGGCCGTTTGATCATTCATACATCTCACTAATGTTGTGCTTTGCTTTAAAGAGAACACAAAATCAAATCAAATGTGTAAAATTGTTAGCTACAAAATACTGGAATCTCAACTCAAATGAAAATAATCAAATTTCATAATGAACATAATGTAATCACATCAAACACCACCATTGTACCAATTCTTAAGACAATAAGAATTGATATTACCACTAAGAAAAAAGCATGCTTTTGAGCAGGTTGGTGCCTGTAATAGCTACACAAAATATCTACTCCAAATCAACACAAAACAAAAAAAAAATCTAATTCAACTACTTTAATTATCGATGCTCATTTTCATGAAATCCATAAACAATAAAAACACAAAGATGCAATGTAAATTAATGAAAATAGAATGGAAAAAATCATACTTATTCAAACCTGCAAGTCAAAATCCTAGTAGAAATTATTAAGCAAAACTTGAATCAAAGTACATCAAACACATAAAAAGTGATGAGCCCTAATCGTATTCATATCATTATACACTCAAATAATGGATTAAGAAGATGAGTAACTGTTGCGCACCTTTTTATCTTGAAATTGAGTAGAAAGAGTGAAGGGGATTTTATCCCACTCTGCCATTGAGTAGCGGTTTACTTTGCCGCTTCAATTGCTCCTATCAGATGATTAATGGGAGGGTTTACTCAGCTGCTTCATTTTCTCCACATCGGATTGAATGCGAGGGTAACAGATGAGAGTAAAGAAGATGAGATGGTTGAATGCGAGTGTAACGGAGGAAAGGGACGGGCGCGTCTTACGGAAATGGTGAAATTCCTTTTTTACCCTACTAAAATGATTTATATAGTAGTAATATATATATATATATATATATATATATATAATATATATATATATATAGGGTGAAGTTCTATTGATAACTCATGGTTATTGTAAGAACCTTTTAACCAAATGTGAACCATTGATTAAACTCTTATACATGAGATGATGCCAAGTGTCTTAAATCTTTTTTAATAAAAGATTCTATCTACTTTTTACTTTTTATTTTATAAAAGTTTACCCACTTGTTTTTTTAAACTACTATAACTTTTTTATCAAATGTTAAATTTTTATAAAAATAACACCATTAAATTCATCTCATTTTTCTCTTTAATTTCATTATACTTTTGCCAAAATAAAACCGTTCGAAATTACTGTAACATGACGTAATACACAAATGTAATAATATGTTACACCATAAAATTTTAAAAAAATTAAAATACAAATCAAAATAAAATTACACTACAATAATTATGTTTAGTCCAATAGTGATGTAACAAAAAAGAGGATTACACTATTTTAACACAATCATTACAACAATTAAACGACATTACATCAATGTAAACCAATGTAAACCAATAATAACAAATGTAAAACAATCTGTAATACCGTAACAAATTTAAACCAAACGACATTACATCAATATAAACCAATGTAACATGACGTAATACACAAATGTAATAATATGTTACACCATAAAAATTTAAAAAAATTAAAATACAAATCAAAATAAAATTACACTACAATAATTATGTTTAGATCCAATAGTGATGTAACAAAAAAGAGGATTACACTATTTTAACACAATCATTACAACAATTAAACGACATTACATCAATGTAAACCATAATAACAAATGTAAAACACTCTGTAATACCGTAAGTCCGTAACAAATTTAAACCAAACAACATTACATCAATATAAACCAATATAAACTAATGTAAACAACATTACACCATTCAAACTTACAGTAATACCGTCATTACAACAACCTCACAACCAAATGACATTAAATCATGTAACTACGCCACTGTAACCATATTTTAAAACTATAAAGAAATCAAATAAACAAAACTACACCACTATAACAAAAATAACCTAATGTAAAACAATCTATAAAATAATATAAACCAATCTGTAAACTATTGTAATTACATCACTAATATTTTTTTAATGTAAACCCACTGTAACTAAAAAAAAACAACATTTTCTTTTATGTGTCTTCTACTATTTTGTAAACATGCTTGAAAACTTGAAAGAGAGATTGAAAACTCATTTGGGTTTGTGTTTTGAGAGAAATACTTACATTTTGATGGAAAACCCACTTCTAGGTTTTCTTTTTCCTTCATTTTTAACAAAAAACCTCTTCTTCTTTTGAGGGAAAACCCACTTCTAGTTGATAAACCCAGATCTAGACCATAGTGTGAACCCACTTCTGGTCTGGACCATGGTGTGAACACGATGATGAAAATTGTTGAAAGGGAGGTGCTGTTAGCGGTGATGGTGGTTTGCTCATGGTGTCGGCCAGAGCTGGTGGTGGTGTGCTCGTGGTGCCAGATCTGAACCGTATTACGAACCCAGATCTGAATCATGATGTTGGTGGTGACAAAACCATGAGCCTATGAGAACAGAGGTGAGTGGTGGTAGTGGTTGATGTCACGATGGGGGTGTGTAGTTGATGTCGTGGTGGAATCTTTGATGTTGGTGGTTGATGTCGTGGTGGGATTGGTGATGGTGGTGGTGACCAAGATGAAGACAGTGGCGGTAGAGGCGACAGAGTGGTGGGGGCGGTAATGTGGTCCTGGTGGTTAATGTCATGATGGGGTGGTGTGTGGTGGAGGCGACAGTGTAGTAGAGTTTAAAGGGAGTGAAGATGAAGATGGGAAAAGAAGATGAAAATGAGAAAAAAGGATATGAAGATGAAGATAAGACATGGAGATGATGATGGTTTATTTGTGGATCAGAGAAGAAAAGAAAGTCACATTTCTTGTAAGATAGCAAAAGTCTTAAATACCTCTCATCTCATCTATACCATTGAAATGAAATCTTCAATATTATATATTAAATCAAAGAATGTGATTAAGTTAAAAGGTTTTTGCAATTAGAGAGGGTTCTTACATAAGCCTCATTATATATATATATATATATATATATGATAACTATACATATCAGTCTAACTGTTAGACCACATATATTAATAATGTATAATCATTTTAGACCAAATAAATTGATAATGTGTTATCATGCAAGATGTTGTTAATGGGTATTCATGACGTATAGATATCATAAAAGTTGGTTATATTGTATTTACAATCTATTTGAATTTTGCATTCAAATGGTTAGATCGATTGAATTTCACTGATCTTAATAGGAGAGCAGGAGTTACAACAGAATCCCGCAACAACGTGCGGGGTTAATATCTAGTTAAACATTAATCCATTACATTTCAAATGTAGCAACAATATACGTCAATAGTACTCAAGTTTTATGATATTCAACTTGTTTAAGCATAAAATTATTAACAAGAACTTCAATCTCCTTGTTGGGTCTTTATTAATATTCAATATGGGTCATGTAACTACTTTATGACTCCTTATGATCATCTATCACTAATGATCCTACTAATCCATATGGTCACATAACTACCATTGTGATTCATACTTATCTTTGCAATAATATACAGAAATTATGATTTATATTCCACTTTTTTGATCACATATAAATTAATGTGATCCTTTAGTCTCATTTGAGGCTTTAACACCATGTTCATATATGATGTACTAAGTTAGTACCCCGTGTATACACGTGTTGAATAAACAAAATACAAAATAATTAGTAATAAATATTTATAAATTATAAAACCATATTTAAAAATAAAATATATTATAAATGCATATCAATAGCTACTTTAAGTAAATAAACAATAATGTGTTTTTTATAAACTTTATTTTATAAAAAAAATATGGGTTTTAAATATTTTTTTTTAAGAAAAATGATTTTATTTTAAAAAAAGTTTGTTATATTTTGTATTTTATAAAACTTTTGTTTTTAAAAAGTGCATTTTTAATAAAATAAATAGGTTTTAATTTATTAAATTATATAATTTTTAATTTGAAAATGGTATGAGTAATATTATTAGTATGTAATATTATTAATAATAATAAAGAGAATGAGAAAGTTAGTATGATAAAAACTTACAATTGTGTCAAGTCTTTTTTATATTTATTTTTGTTATAGATAGATAGATATACAGATAAATAGATAGGCTAGAAACCTACTTATTAAACGTATTATATTTAGTGATAAACACGAAGAGTTATAGTACGATGTTTTACTATAAGATATGATTAAAATTATATATACGTAATAGTTGAAGAAATATAACAATTATACTATTTTTTTAACTCTCTTATCTAAATATTTTTAATTTTAAACATTTGTGTTAAGATTTTTTTTATAAAAAATTTATTGTTTGTAAAAATTTTATTTATTAAAAACTCGGGTTTCTAATTATTATAGTTGTTTCAATAAAACTACTTTTAGAAAATTTCATATTTTTTTATAATTTTTTTAAAAAATGACCGATTTAAAATATTTTGTTTCAAAAAGGTTTAGTGTTTTAGAAAATCTCATATGATATAAAAATTTTGTTTTTTTATGATTTCTATGTTAGTAAAAAGATTTGATTTTTGATTTCCTTAATAAAATTTAATTTTAAAAACATAGCTTGATTTTAAAAAATCTAGATGGGAGAAAAAAAATACATTAATTAATAAAATTGATTTTATTAATAGAGAGAAATTATTTTGAGTGATTAAATTAGTATAATACTCTTTTGAAGTGAAAATAAAATTAGCATATTTAAAATAATGATAATTATCAACAATGTGGTTTAAGAAAGTAACAAGTGGTAAAAAAAATATTGTTTTATTAGATACTATAGATGAACAATTACACTAGATCCTTATATGATCACTTACGTCATAGTGATCCGTATTCCACTTCTTGATCATATACGGCATTGTGATTTGTATTCCATATGTTGATCAATATGTCATTGTGATTCTTTAGTCTCTAGATGAAACTTTAGCACCATGTTCAATATGAACAATTACACATATACACTAAATCCTTATTTGACCACTTACCCATTACACCCTAGTGATACGCATGTTCACACACGCTCGTATCTAAACCAAAGATTTTTTTATTATTCCCGTACCCCACATATATGTTCCAGACATTTGGGTTTTAAGTATCCTAATTAGATTTGAGTTTTTCTAACATCCCTACAACAAACAATTAATTAATTATATAGTTACAGAAACTTTATATATCATCCTATACATATTATGCAAGCATGATAGCCAGGTGAGATTACACCATAACTATCTTTTATAAATTTCCGAAAGAATATTTTTTAATTGGTATGTTATTGTAATTGTTTATACCAAAAAAAACACACACAAAAAAAAAAAAAAAAAAAAAAAAAAACCCACACACACACACACGAGGTCCCGAAAAGGTAAAGCCCTAAGTAACCAATTCATGTGACAAGTAACAAACTTGGGTGGAAAATGGACCAAAATATCTACCACTCATTAAATCTTGCAACAAACACAAAATTGTACCTTTGGATATTCACACAACAACCAGAATAATTTATATATCTCTAAATAAAAGGTTAAAATAAATTACATTTTACGACATGCTTTATTTTTCTAACTTGTAAAGTTGAGTAACATGCATATTGGGTCATGCAAATCCTGTCAACAATGGTACATACAAACCCTATCAACACATACAATGGTACATGGATACCCTATCAACACATGTACATGTTATCCCCCCCCCCCCCCCCCCCCCCAATCAATACAGAGTGGTGCCATCAAGCCATTATGTAAGATCATGGACCATTTGGTTCATGGTCCATGGATGAATCGAACTAAGTGGATCTACATCAAGGTATGACAACCCATAACCTAGTTAAGAATTGTGGGGAGAGAGACAATGAAAGGGTGCGGTTTTGAGTGGTGTTGACATCATATGGTACCCAATGTTTTCGAAACCGGATCGGAAGTCGAACGGGACGCCTTACTGGTTTGGTGGTCGGACCGGATTTAAGAACCGGATGACGTCATAATTATATATATATAGTTATATATATAATTAAGTATAAGTAATTTATATATGTACATTATAGTTATATATAAAACTTAACTATATTTTATATCCAACACACTAATTTATGGTTCAACATCCCGTTTTTACCCATTAAAATCAAAAAATACAAAAAAATACAAAATCCGGTCCGAACCGGTCCGGTTTCCCGGTCCGACCACCGGTTCGAGACGAACCGGCCAGTCCGACCAGCCCAAAACGAATCATACCGAACCGGACCGGCTAGATGGCCGATTCCCTGTCGGACCGGCCCGATCCAACATTGATGGTACCACACGGAATCGTACCAATTGTTGTATGATGATTTCGACAAGGGCTAACCCCATATGGTAACGAATGTCACTTCAAACTAAAAAGATAGAGAAAATAAACAAGATCTTCATTTCACTCCTTTAGCAAAGAAAAAGTCATTACATGAAGTAATCTAGACACACGACTTGAAGTTTTAATTAAAAAAAAAAAAGTATCGAGTCTAAAACCATAAAAAGATATACAATAATTACCTAAAGTCCTAACATGACTACTACTACTACTATACCATGTTTCTCAAACAAATCCAATATAAAGAACAGAGAACACAAGGCTAAAACCCTAAGACGCGATGATTTTTTCAAATAACCCGAGCCTATTGTCAGATAATCTTGAATTAAACGCGGATTTCTTATACTCAAACCAAGTGAACTCCTTGTACAAACTATCCTCCTCTCCTTGCATAAGTGATGGCAATGGTGCTATCTTCTCACTCAATGGTGGTCCACCAAAATATATCATTGACAACCTACTCTTTGTACCGTTTGCCACCACCCTATGCTTCACACTCTTGAATCTTCCATTGGTCATTACCTACATATCCAAAGCAACCATTTTTATAAATCAAACTTACAAAAAATTACCATATATTAATACCCACGTCCAAAAAATCAAGCTTTGAAATCTTTTTGATAAAAAGAGTAATTTTTATAGGATAAAAAAAATATTAATTTTAAAACTTTCTTCCTATATTAAAGAAACACAAAGAATAGAGGTAAAAAAGTAAATTTTGAGGTGAAGAATATAAATATATGATTTTTCTTTTATAAACCCATCTTGATAAACTCAAGATTATTATATTATTTTCTTTAAAAAAAATGACTATGACTAAGACCTTTCATAAAGAAAGTGACTTGTTAGACTTGAGATAAAGACTGATTTTGACCAAGGTTGAGAATCTACACATAAATTGACATTTTGACTTTTTTTAATTCTTGGTTTAAAAATCAAGACCAAAGTCTATCTACACACTAGTATATCATGCATTAAAACTTACACCCTTCTACAACTCAATTGTTAAACGTATCCCTTCTCTTTTGAAGAAATAACACACGTTTACGTCCAATACATAAGAACATACGATACCTGTAAAGAATCACCAACATTGATGAAGAAAGATTCAGAATCAGGTGGAACAGACATCCAACTCCCATCTCTCAACGAGATTTCAAGCCCAGAAGTGTTGTTCGATCGCAAAACAGAGATGATTTGCGGGTCGGTATGTTCTCCGAATCCGACCAATTTCCGGCCATTTGGGTCGTTTTCTTGAACCTCCGGGCACGGTGGGTAGTGATTCACCCGAAAAACAGAGTCACTCTGTTCATCCATCAGCAGCTTGCTGAACACATTTCTCGGCTGCAGTTTCAGTTCATCAGCCAATAGTTCAAGAATCTCGCAAGCCATCGTCTTCACTGATGTCACGTAATCGTTCACTACACCCCTGATGAACAATGGGGAAAAACAGAGTAAGATATTGAAGCAGATGATCAATCGATTTAAGAAATGCAATGAGGAAGATAGCTGTAATTTAACTTCTAATTGCTCATTTCAACATCAAATTGGTCGAATTAGTATGTGATTGTTATCAATTAGTAAGAAACAGAGTAAGCTGTTGAAGAAGATCATCAATCAAATTAACCAAAATGCAACGAAGAAGATGAGTGTATTTAAGCTTCTAACTACTCATTTCTCCATCAATTTTAATCAATTAGCGTTAATTAGAGGTCTTACTGGAAGTTTTCGGGGTATTCGGATTCGGGTTTCGCGTTGAGAAGAAGGTATTCGACCCACCCGACATCCCCATTTCTACCAATGCTTTTGCTCCCATAACCAAACGGGTCGGGTGGTCCGAATTGCTCTTTGACAGCAAGAGGTGAAGAGAAGAAGTTAACAGCCTCTGCTTCGAGTTTGTTGATGAAATTCAATGGAACTCCATGGTTAACGACCTTAAAGAACCCGAAATCTTGACATGCTTTAACAAGATGGTGTTTTGATTCGGGTTTGGAGAGATCAATGAGTGGGATATCGGGTATGATTAATGGGTCTGTGTTGCGTTTTGACGTTTTCACGAAGAACTGTTCGATTAGAGGTTTTGATAGAGCCACCATGGCTGAATCTTGATAAAGATTGAAGCTTTTGAAGAAAGATGATTTGGGTGGTGTTTGTATTGATGAATGAGTTGAAGAAGATGATGAAAGAATGAGGATTGAAGGGTTTATAAAGCAATTTGAAGTGTTGTGTTAACAGTTAACACACACAAGGCTATGGCTATTGCTTGGGTGTTTCTAGGAGAGAGAAAGATGGTCAAATATCAATTTTGACTTTTAGATTTATGACACAAATAATTGAAGAATTGTATGTTAAAATAATAATATTGAGATGGTCAAAATCTATGTGTGTGCCAAACCACCATGAAAAGGTGATAACTTGTTGGGATATTTTTTGAATATTCAATTTGGTTTTCATTTTCAAACTTATGCTTTCAAGTTTCTACTAGGCGTTGAAGGTTGGCATATTATGTCCATATTCTAGAAGGAATGTCACACATGAGAATGTTGATTTGTCTATTGCATTCCCACATGAGTTTGGAAATCTTTGTAAAAGATCATGAAACATGCTCATTTGTCTTTCTTTTTTGTAAACTTAGAGTTGCAATTATCACCCAAAAAAAATCCAAAGATTCATAGTCCAATCAATGAGATTTATGGAAAGATATGATTCCATCTGTTAAGATTTATCGGAAGATATGATTCCATCGTTAACAGATAAGCCAATTATATCACAACAGATATGTAAAAAGTTTGTTATAAGTATGATGTAAGGAAATCCTATTATGGAAAAAGAATCGTCATCATGATCATCTTATCCATAAACCGATTTATATAGTATAAATGCCATATTGATAACCCTACTGATTTAGGTGCAAAAGATTTGATATTTTAAAATCCTTGCACATGACATTTACCAATAAATCTTCGGTAGTTGGGTTTATCTTAAATTAGTGTGTTACTGGTTGTTTGTTCATAGTGTCAAAAATTAGAGACGTTGTTATCCGAAATAAAAGGGAGTTTAATATAATAAAACTAGTTACCACACGCATACTCTTTTTATGTAACATTATGATACGTAATGCTCTAATACAAAACTAGTTTTAAGTAGATAACCTTTAAAAACTTTCAAAACCACATAAATCATTCATTCTACAATTACTCTACATTAAGCAGAGACGTAAACATTATATAACCGTTTATTATTTTTACTTGTCGTATTTAATCTCCACTACATACAATTATGTAATGGTTGTTTTAAATTCTAATATAAATATATGGTTATTTTAAAAAATGTTTGCATTTTGTTATACGAAAATCAAATATAGACATTGGTAGGTACCGAAAGCCCGAAACCCGAAAACTTTACCCTCATGGAGCCCATAAAACAAAAGGCTTTTAGCTTTGGATAAGGTTAATTATGTCATTTGCGATAAGGATGACCTCCATCCATCTTTTCAACCATCAAAAACTATTCACCTTCACCCACCGTACACCCAGGGAAAACTACCATTCTACCCTTGTTCTCTTTTAGATATCGTAAGAAGAGGTCTTGTTGTAGAGGCCAAGCTGGCAAGGGTGAGTCATGAATGCGACAAGTGGCAGGTGGGGATAGGGGGATTGCCGACGTCGGGAGGGGCGAATGGGAGGATGCCACGTGGGTATTATTGAGAAGTGAGAATGACAAGATTGTCCCTGGTGATAACACGCGTCAAGTGAGATGTTGTTTGCGTGTAAAGCGGGGTGGACGGTGTGATAAACACGTGCTGAGTGTGGTGGTGAAAGTAGAGTCGTACGTTCTCTCTGTTGTTTGTTTGAAATGAAGTAAAAGCTGCAGTGGCAGTAGTTGCTCTGCTGTGCTGCATATCCCATTAACTAATATTCAATTGCCCCGGTAATTTTGGATATTGATTACATTATTATTCTACCTTTATTCATCCTTATCTAATCCGGCCACTTTTGGTGAGAGACATATCTTAGAGCGTTTACAGTGAATTTTTAAAAATATGTAAGTGGTTGGTATATTAATTGGAATGGTTTTGAGTGGTTGTGAGTGAAGGATAGAGAAATATTATTGTTGATTGGTATATTTAAAAAATTATTGTTCAATCTCTATAAATTTTTTAATATTTTTGAAAGTTGTTGTGAGTGGAGAAGAGAGAAAAAAGTAATGATAAGAGTGTAAAAGTATTATTTAATTGAAAAAAAATAATAATAATGATTTTTAGTGTAATTATATGGATAAGAATGGGTAATACATTATGAATGCTCTTACGTTGTAAAAAGTAAGACTCATCTTTAAGTTTTTGAGCTTTAAAGTTTCGGGTCAAGTCTAAGTGGGTTTTTAATAGTTTTTGGTTTTTTTTTATGTTACACCTTTAATACTCATTTGAATTTTATTGAGCCGAGGTTTTAACTGTCTATATAGATTTTAATTTTTCAAACCTAGCTCACCCAAAAACATTATCAAGGATGAAACTTACCACTTAAGAAAAAAACCTTTTGATGATGTATTTGGGTGAGTCAAGCTCAAAACGTCAAAAATTTAGTATAAACGGTTGATATTCGGTCTCAGACTCGGTTGGATATTAAGAGCGGGTGCAAACACCGCTCAATGAAAATCTAATCAGGCCGTCTTTTCTAAGTGGGAAATAAATATACAAGTATTAAATATAATTACAGATAAATGAGGTTTGGTCTAATAACAAAGTCGTTTTTAGCTAGAGCGGTAAAGCTTCTGTCAAGATCAATGATTCAAGTTATGTTTATGACGGGTTGACATAAACTAGCTGTGTAAATTAGGTGGAGTAAAATAGATAAAATGATAATAAGTGTTAGAAATTAGATACAAATTATAAGCTCATGAAGAGTAACTTTGCCAAATTGATATTATATTATTTATACTTATTTAGAAAGAATAAATTAGAACACTATTAGGGGGGGGGGGGGTGTTTCGCGGCGAGGGACGACGCTACGCAACAACACCGAGCCGGTCCCCACGCCACAATACATCCACACCACATGACGGGTACACGCCTTGAACACCACACCCCACGCCACATTTTTGACCGTTCCAAAAGGTCACATTTTCTATTGTTACCCACCCCCACCCGCCCAACGATTATATGCCAATAAAATAATTACACTATAACTACTAACCTATAATTCATATTTTTTATATTATTCTCAAACATCTCTCATCAACTATTTCACATATATACATTCTTCTTTCAAAAATATGAATTTCAATAAAAAAATCCATAAAAATCTCGAGCTCAAACCTTCAAAAAACATAGACCAAATGTGTATTCGGATCCAAGAGAACGGTTGTCTTCTACCCAACCGTTCAACCTACCACCATCGCATACAATTGATTGGTTTCAAAATCCTTACAGCCCAACTATACCTATGTTTCAACCATCATAATTTTCTTACTATCATAACATGTCAAATGCTTTTCAAAACCCTTATCAACACGTAAAAGAAGAAGAAGACGAAGAAAATGAATCTTTCGATGATCTTCAAGTTTACGAAAGTGAAGACGAAAAGATTCGTGTGGAAGAAACACCCCCCCCCCCACCCCCGAAGTCCAAGTCGAAAGATAATTCGACAACCCGCGCTACTAACAAGCCTTGGGATAAAAATGAAGAGGAGACATTGGCAAAGCATTTGATATATGTATTCGAAGAACCTACACTTCGAGCACCAAAAAAAGTGGCTCGTTTTGAAAGAAGGTGTTTCTACACTTTAGCGCCACTGTTGGTTCAACATACCGAACCATTGATCAACTAAACTCAAAATGTGGGAGAATAAACCACACGATGAGTTGTTTTAACGATATATATATTCAAATGGTAAATTTATTACTTTTACATTTGTATATTTAAATTTTATTTATAATATATTTTGTGTAATACATTTTTCAGTTTTTTTTAATGTATAAACATCGTTGGATGAGTGGAAGCAACAATGATAATATTGTTCTAAAAGCCTTTAGCGAATACAATAATATTTATGAGAAAAAAAGGTTTTTACAATCATCAAGACATAAATGGTGGTAAGAAACCATGCTAAATGGGGTCCGGTGGAGGTCATGACGCCGAAATTTGGTACTTAAAAAACCAAGAGGACTAAAATTTCAGAATCAGGCCAATAGGTTAGCTCTAATGAGCCGGTTACAAGTCCGCTTCCCGACCTCAATGAGAATGTCACACCGACCGGGTCGAGACGAAAAGATAAAAACTACGAGGGAGTCTTCTTAAAACAAAGCAACGTTAAATGAGACCATTAACGAGTACAAAGAGATGCGTGAAAAAGAAATGGAGGAAAAAAGAGAACGAGAAGATTTTCGCATGAAAGTAACCGAATTTAAATTGACATTACTCAACTTACAACGAGAGACGTTGTTTCGCGAAATACTAGATCGGGACATAGAGATTTATTAAACCGCACAACGATGTTCCGGAGCCGATGTTGATAAACGTCATTGAACGCAAACGTCTAATTGTCCGAATACATGGTTGGGAGTTCAACTTGTAGATTTTTATTTTTAATATTTTTAATTTTTATGTTTTTTATATAGTATTTTTAATTTAAATTTATAATTTATTTATATTAATGAAGTAAAATTTTAATTTAAAAAATTTAGGTGAGATATGGTGGGAGTGTCTTTCAAAATAGTATAATGTAACGTGTTATTATATGATTGAAAGGGATGTGATGTGACGCGACGTGTTTAACATAAGCACCATACCACCCTTGCCTTTTCCCCCTTTGCATAATATGTTTTATATAGTAAGAAACGAATTAAAACATTACTCTTTTATAAATAGGAGGTGAATTGTACAGTAATAATATAATTAAATAATAATATTATTATTTATTTATTAGATTATATAATAATAATAACAAAATAATAATACTATAATAATAATATTGATTGTTATATTAGGTGAATTGAACAGAAATAATATAATTAAATAATAATAATAATATTTATTTATTAAATTATATAATAATAATAACAAAATAATAATACTATAATAATATATTGATTGTTATATTAATAGGAGATGATAATATTGATTGTTATATATTAGGTGAATTGAACAGAAATAATATAATTAAATAATAATAATAATATTTATTTATTAAATTATATAATAATAATAACAAAATAATAATACTATAATAATAATATTGATTGTTATATTAATAGGAGATGAATTGAACATTAATAATATAATTAAATAATAATAATATTTATTTATTAAATTATATAATAATAATAACGAAATAATAATACTATAATAATAATAATGAAATAATATATAATAATAAAAGTTAAATGATAATAATGTTCGTCTATTGAATTCAAATCTAACCGGTTAATTTGATACATCACTTTAACCCTCTTAAGTTTTAAAGTTTCGGGTTTACATATGTACAATTTCTATTTTAAAAAAATAATTTCTTACGTCGAACGTATTCTTATGTACTTTTCATACGAGTCGGGTCAAATATAAAAAGTTTTTGTGCATTTTATTATATACGCTTTGAGCCGAACTAGATTTCGATGTTCGCCTACGTTTTGACGTAAGTTTTGTTAAAAAAAAATGAGTTGGGTCAAATATAAAACGTTTTTATTCGACGATTTAAATCCGAGTTACTCTATGTTTCAATGTAAATTTAGTTCGGATACGAATTGGTGCGATTGTAATCTATATGTTTTCTTATGTACGATTTGACTTGTTCTATGTTTTGACATAATTTTCTTGAAAAATAGGCGAATCAAGTATTATACGTTCTCATTCAACGGTATATATCGAGTTACTTTACATTTCGACGTGAGTTTTGTCCGGAGGCAAGTCCACTCGATATTCGTATATATTTTATCACGTCATGTAAGATGCCGCGTAACTTGCGGCCGTTAAAAAACTATTCTGATAAAAGTGCTCCGGCGGAAATTGCTCTTATCTCAATAAACAACAGGTTCTAAGTTTAAAAGTGCTCTAGTGGAAAATGCTTATCTCAATGAGCCACAAGTCCTAAGTTCAAACTTGGCCCTTTTTTAATTTTTTTTAAACTAATATTGATTTTACATTTTAATCCTTCGAGTTTACAGTAATTTTAATTAATCCGTAGTTTCAACACAACATTGAAATTTAACAAAAAAATTTTATGTTTTGGTTTTAAATTATAGTTTTTCTCCTCACACTCAATATAAATTTTGTACAGTCGAATGAAAACGTATCATATGATTCATATTTGACCCAATGCGTTTTCAAACAAAACTTACGGCGAAACGTAGAACAACTAAAAACATACTTAAAAATAAACACGGAACCGTTTTATATTTGACCCGACTATTTTATAACCTGTTTAAATTTATATAAAATCATTTCATGTTATTTATCAAAATTTCCTTTTGAAGCTAAAATAAAACAAAGAAAAATTGTTAATTCATAATACTTGAGTAACATCCTAAATTTTATGAAAATGTGAAGAAAATGAAATCAAATAAAGGTGAGTAGTTGAGTGTAGAGAGATCTATATGTAAATAATAATACTTTAGTGATGAATGTCTAAAACTTCAAAAGTTTCTTTGTGATTACCGACATAAGTTTTTAATATATATAGTAATTAACTTATTTTTATTATAAAATTTCATATACATCATTATGTATTAATTATGTATGTACATATTCTTATCTAAGTTTTAATATACATTTTTATTAGAGTTAATTACACGATTGGTTCCTGTGGTTTGCCCATATTGCAATATTGGTCCCAACTTTTGAGAAATTACAGGCTTGGTCCTTACTGTTTACCAACTCGTAACACGATTGATCCCTAACACTAACTTCTGTTAAGTTTTTTAATTAAGTGGATGTGAAAATATCAAAATACCCATACCCCAACCCACCCCACCTAGTCCCCCTACCCCTACCCCTCCCTCTTTGTATCCTAAATCTTCGGATCACACCATAACCAGGCGGTGGGCGGGCGACGGTGGTGCGCAGGAGGTGGGGCGGGCGACCGGGGTGCGCAGGCGGTGGGCGGGCGACGAGGGTGCCCAGGCGGAGAGCGGCGACGGTGGTGCGCAGGCGGTGGGCGTGGACGGTGGCGCACAAGCGGGGGGCGAAGATGATGCTGTAGTTCATGTGTGTGTATATAAGGGGTATTTTGGTTTTTTCACATCCACTTAACTGAAAACTCAATAGAAGTTAGTGTCAGGGACCAATCGTGTTACGAGTTGGTAAATAGTAAGGACCAAACCTATAATTTCTCAAAAGTTGGGATCAATATTGCAATATGAGCAAAACACAGGGACCAATCGTGTAATTAACTCTTTTTATTATTTAGGAGAGATTGTGATTAGACGTGGATGTCGGAGGAGAAGGTAGGCAGTACTATTGACCACATCTTAGTTCTCACAATAACCTTGATCACATAATCAAACCTTTTTATATAGAGAAGTTTAGACCATCGGTAATAGGGTTTGGGGTTTGTGACCAACATGACTGCCTCATGGCAGAAAAGGCTATGGACGACACAAGTTACCAAGGAAGATGTTTGCTACTACGGACTAAGAAAGTGAGAGATTGAGAGATGACGGGAGAGAAGGGGAAGCCATCCGTAGGGTTGCGAATATTCTTAGTAATTAGTATGAAAAATAAATAAGTTAAAAGTGACATTTACATATGAAACATTTGCTATGTGATGTGGATCTTAAAGCATTCAAAGTGGGTTTCCTATAAATGTGTGTATTTTTATTATTACAGATAATAATTATGAGTGGTTGTAAAGAAGAAGAGTGAAAATATTATTATCCATTTGTATATTTCGGAAAATATTGTTAATCTTTATAAATTTTTTAATACTTTTGAATATGGTTGTGATTACATGAGTGATAAAAGATAATGATAAATGCATAAAAAAAAATTATCTAGCTGAAAAGAAGAGAGAAAAATAATAAATTTAGTATAATTATAAGGTTGTTTTTTGAATGGCCAACTAATAAAGCTCAGCTATCCGAGGTATCTTAATGGGGAAAAGACACCCTATACGCCCACGAGTATAGATAATGCTGAGTAGCCCAAGCCCATCAACCATCAATTCCGTGAAAACTCATCACCTGAAAACCCACTCAAGTAAAACCTGACTTACCAACAACATTTTGCTGGCAATAGAACTCGAACTCACAACCTTTTCAAGTGGAAGTCAAGCTACCACTCAACTAAATATTAGTGATAATTATAAGGATGTAGATGGAAAATTAAAAACATATTAATGATTTTTGGGTATCATTGTCTTTTGACCATAATCATTTGTGCTAACCTTCTACATTGTAATAATTATTTGGTCCCTTTTTATTTGCGACTCGTGCCACAAATGAAATGCACCTCTTTCAACATACTAATGATACTTTGATCATGTTTAATTGTAACCATTGTCACAAATTAGAAAATAATTATGGTCGACTTAATAATAGTAAACATAGTTGGTGGGATGTTGTGTCATTTCATGTGAAAACCTTAACCACTCGACTAATTACAGCATTAGCCTGAAACTTAATTCTCAAATTTTATAATTTGTTGAAAAGGTATGTTAATTTATAAAAAGAATTTTGTCCGTATATATATATTTTTTTAAAATGAACGAAATTTAAAAGTGAGGTGAAAATGTTACATAAAATTTGTGTTTTCCTATCATTCCTTTTCAAAAATATAATTTTTGTTTCTCTCAATAATTTACGTCTTTTTCCTATCAATTCATGATCATAATAATATTTTCACTAGAGCATCGACATTGAAAGGGCTTACGGACCCCATGTCCTCTCCTCTCCACCTCATACTTCTCCCATCGGTTCTTTCTCAAACCATCCCATGTAGATGATTTTTTTCTCGTTAACCATCGAAGTACATCACTCTCCTATTCTACCGCGGCAAATAACCCCACGACGTAAGTAAGGCTCCCATCAAGAACACTCCTAGCCTTGTTTATCTTTACTTTTTCCTCTATTTTTCTAATGTTATACATCTCTAAAATAGCTTTTTCAAAAAAGTAATCATGTTATTATATTTATGTTTAGATCAGTTTTATTATCAGGGAAAATTACATATATTTTACTTTTAAACTTATAAAATTGTGTGTTTTTTTGAAAAATCCAATATTAGATACATAAGATACAATGTTGTTTAAACATGATTTGAGAAACACAATAAGTAATTTTATAAGTTCAGGATTAGATATATAAATTGTCGTATGACTCTAGGTAGGTTGTTTATTGGTTATATTTGTATCACTAGCTTTAGTAAACCCGTGTATTACACGGGTTGAACAAATAAAATATTAAATATAATAAAAATTTATCAAATATAAATTGATATTTTATGATAATATTATTGAAATTACGTATAGTAAGAACAATATGAAATAAACCAATTAAAAATATCATTTAAAAAAATTATTATAAATTTCAATTTTAATTATTTTTTGTTTATAAAAAATTAACTTTTTAAAATCACTAATTTTAAAAAAGTTTGATGTTTTGTAAAAGTTTCTTATTTTATAAAAATTATTTTTAGAAATAACATTAATAAGAAGATCTTTTTCTAAATTTATTAAAAAACTATTTTTCTTCTAAAAATGTTAAATAATAATATTGATAATTAAGTTAATTATTTAATAGGAGAGAGAAGCGTGAAAATTTTGGTGAGAAGAAATATGATGCCGTCACATGTCACCCCAAGTTACTTTTTTATTAGAGTAGAAAGATGGGTAGCTACGTTTAGTGGTGTACAAACCGGTTTTTTGGCCAAACCGGTTTGAGATCCAAACCGGAACCGGTTTGATCAACCAAAGTCAAGACCGGTTTGTACCCAAACCGGTTTCAACACCGGATAACTCAAACCGCCCAAACCGATTTGGACCGGTTTAGAAACCGGTTCGGGCCCAAACCGGTTCAGGTTAATTTTTTTTTTATTTATTATTCCATGATAAAAAAATTTAAAGAAAATTTTGATTATTTATATATCATATTTATATAAATAAATTAAAAGCAAATTTAAAGAAAATTTAAATTTTTTGTTAAAATATATAATTATATTTATATTAATTGAAATTTTTTTTATTAATGTTGTTATTTATATAATTATATTTATATTAACTGATTATTATTGTTATTAATTTTGATATTAATATAATAATATTATTATTTATTTAATATTAAATAGTTAAATTATTATATAATGAAAGTGAGATATATAATGAAAGTGAGATATACAATGAAAGTGAGAAATATAATAAAAGTGAGATATATGATATAAAAACAAAACAATTTAAATAACATTGAAGATTAAATAATAGTTTTATAAAAACTAAACAACGACTGGTCGTTCTCCGTTCATTCGTTGCATACTTGTACGTTTATTATTCGCCACCAGAACCGGATCTGTTACGAAGGTACTCATCATATGCCGCTTCATCATCTGTCATTCCCGGCGTCAATCCGCTCTCTACCTCGTCCTCGTATAATTCTGCTTCGTATTTCAATTCTCCTTCAAGTAAGCATTTATCTTGTACTCTTTCCACGGCACAAAAAATCTTTCAAGCAAATCAACATGTCAACCGCTTGTGGAGTGAGTCGAGTTCGTCTTATCGATATAACCCTGCCACTAACAAAAAAAGCAGATTCCGAAGCTATCGTGGAAGCTTGGACGGTTAGTAAATCTCGGGCCATGGTGGATAGGATGGGAAATTGATCTTTCTTACCTTTCCACCAAGCCAACAAGTCAAAATTTTTAAAATCTTGTGGACTCATGGTATATAAGAAGTTGGTTCTACCATACCTCCCGAGTTCACTACTTGGAGTGTTACCACGTTGACGTTTATTACATTCAACCCTTAAAGTATTATATAAAACAAACATTGGATCATTTGAACTTTCGGCATGTGCGGCATGCCTCAATGACTCATGGATATGTGATGTTTCACCATATTTTAATAAATAAACATCAAATATTTTTTCTAAATGTTGATTAAAAGTAGCTTTTAAAGTTTAAGCATAAAAGGGATTTTCATCTTCTAAATCCAAATTAGAAGTAATTTTATCAAGTAAAGTTTCAACCCTCGACAAATTTAAACAATGGTTTAATGCAGCGGCACATGTAATAACCGGAGGCATTTATTTAATAACCGAATTGAATAGGAAACTTCTTTTTTGTGAAAAAGAAAAGAGAAGGGGTGGGTTGTCTAATAGGGTTCTTCCTCCACCCCTAAACGACATCTCATTTAATTTTGAAGTTATTAAGTAAATTTAGTGAACTACTAACGAACTCGTTGGATAATAAACTCCAAAAAAACATGTAGTTGCATTTTTAAAAATTTGAAGCATTTTGCTTATTTCTTCAACAATGGACCAACCCGATGGATGGTAAGTATTTGCCTTTCCACGACTTACCAAACTATTATGAAAGGCTATTAAACTTTCTTTTTGTTCAATTGCATTTTCAAACATGTTACAAGTGGAATTCCATCGTGTAGGTACTTCCCAATTCGGACCTAAACATTTGGAATTTACGTCTTTACAAAACTTACGATATTTACTATATCTTTGGTTATTGCTAAAAATGTCACGTAACATTCTTTTAAAACTATCTTTTACTGTTTCAATGGTTTTTAAACCGTATTGAACGGCTAAGTTTATGATGTGCGCAACACATCGACTATGGAAAAAAACACCGTCACACATTGGTTTATATTTTAATTTTAAATGATTTATCGCAAGTGTGTTATTTGACGCATTATCAAAAGATATAGAAAATATTTTGTTTTCTAATTTATACGTTTTAATAACTTTATCAATAAGATAAAAAATGTTTTGGCCGGTGTGAGGATAATCAAACAATTCAAACGCAATCGTACGTTTTATCATTTGCCATGAATCGGGTTCAACCCAATGAGCGGTGACACAAATGTACGAGTCCGGTGAACCGTGAGAAGTCGACCAAGCATAACTAGTTAAGTTAACACCGGTTTGTAAATTTTCAAAATAAGATATTAATTCATTTTTTGCTTTTTTCCACATTTTTAAACAATCTCTTCGAAAAGTAGCACGACTTACATTGGTGTAACGTGGTTGGAGAGTTCGTTGAATGAGTCGAGTCAAACTTTCGTTGTCGAAATGTTTGAATGGCAAGCTTTCTTGAATTACAAACTGTGTCATTTGCTCCCGAACCGCATCAACGTTATAAGCCCAAACATTTCCTTCGTTGGTCATTGAAGCTTGACCTTGAGACGGTTAACCTTTCAACGCCTTGCAATATTTAAGCTCAATATGGTTTCTCAAAGTTGTGTTTGCATCTTTTTTGAAAAACTTATGACAAAACTTGCAACGAGCTTTGTTCGGACCGGTAGCCGTTTGACATAAATCGTAATTGCACCATACTTCGCGGTTCCTATTAGTAGGAAGGATTGCTACCACCACGCTGCTTGAAGACGCATCACAACCAACGGATGATTGAGCACTAGATGAAGCCATTTGAGAGAGTTTTTTGTAGGAAAGAATTGAGCGTTTTTTGCGATTTTTGAGAGTTGAGAGCGTTTTAAGTTGTTGTGATTCAACCAAAACATACACTACATATATATACTAACCTATTGGGAGTATAATGGTAAAAAAACCACCAAAAAACGGTTAAAAAGAGACTCCAACGGCCAAAAAACGGCTATATAGCCGTTACCCAACGACTATTTTTTAAAACCCGGTTTGGGAACCGGGTTAAGAACTGGTTTAAAAACAGTTTAAAACCAGACCAAGTTAAGAACCGGTCCGACCTAGGAATATCCCAAACCTATTATAAACCGCCGGTTAGGGTCGGGTTGGAACTGGTTTGAGCAAAAAACCGGTTCCGATTTTTTGGAGAAACCGGCTTTCGAACCGGTTTTTATGCCCACCTCTAGCTACGTTAGATTTAAAAAATGGAATGGAGCTATCAAAATAGAGTTGTCATTAATAATTCATCTATAAATCTTTTAAGTGGTTAGAACCGTGACGTATGTGTCATTTGCAATCCACACACACACGATTTTTTGGAATATTACTTTCAATTCTTTTATGAAGGTTTACATTATGGGCCCCTAAATGAACCAACGACATCATTCTAGCGGCGCAAAGGGTCTTACAAAAAGTCATCACACGTCACTAAAGTCATTAAAAGCCGCCAAGCTACATTTCCACAACTTATAGCTACTCTACTCGTAACGTCGTGATACTGTCGTTTCACTTTTTTCTTCTTGATGCGTGTTGGATTCGTCGTTAAACCTTTCAAAAACTAATATTATTTTGACTAAAAGACATGGATGTTTCTCGTGATTAGATCCAAATTACGAATTTCATTTTTAAAAATTAAAAATTATAGATATAGTCTGTAACCATGTAGTTTGTTTTTAAAATCATCCACTAAATAAATAACTATCAAGAACAAAGTAACCTTTAACTTTTTTTTATAAGGTCACTTTTCTTCATTTTTCTTTTTTGAAAAGGGAGAATACAAACGAAAACAAAGAAAAAGAAAAATTGAAATAGTAAGCCTGAGATGCGACCAATGATTCAATTGATGATGATAATTTTATTGAGTCTAAGCGTCTAACTTAGAGTGATCATTTATCAAATAAATGGACCCCGAAGCACTTTAAAGTTTGCAGTTTAATCCGAGCTTGCAACAATAACAACAACAACAACAACAACAACAACAACAATAACAATAATTGTTGTTGGTGTTGTTGCTATTGTTGGTAGTAGTGTTGCTGCTCTATGTTTAATTCATACAGCCAAATCATTTAATCACATGTTAATTTTCAAAGAGCCGCTAAGAGTTGTGTAAATGTAGTTTGGATTGAATAATTACTTTCTTTCCTTATTCAATCTTTTAATGCTTACTTTGTAGTCTCCTAGACGAATATAGGACATGATACATAGTGGCGCAAAGTGTTTTGAAAACTTATCATAAAACATCACTAAAAATCATTGTAAGTTGCCAAACTACATTTACACAACTCTTAGCAGCTCTTTTTGTAGGATTTGTGACACCTTCATTTCATTCTTTTCTTGATATGTGCAGGTTTCGTCGTTTAATACTTTTGCAACCTAATATTACTTTTTTTAATCATTTTTAACTTTCGCAACCTAATATCATTTTGTTTTTATATTGTATGTTTTTCTTATATTTTTAAGCATAATTTCAAATACATCATCCATGGGATCATAAAGTAAACCTCTTTCACTTTCTTAATTTTAGTAGTCTCACGAGTTTAGACCAGCTTAATTAAAGAGTCTATTTTTTTGAACGGCAATTTTATTAAAAACAAAGGATATTATCAAGTAGCTAAGATCCAAACATACCCAACAAACATATTACAAGTACATCAAATTACACAATTTGTTTCATTTCGTATTCTTTACTTCTCCTTTATGTTTAACCCATGAAAATACATTGGAAATCACCTCCACCACCACCCTATACACTAATACTAGTTTGAAATTAAATATAATATCATTATGAACTCTCCATATATACCATATGGTTGCCGAGAATATGGTATATAACATATTTTTCTTCTGTTTGGAACACACTATGTTTAATAGAACTGATAGGGTATCTCTAACGAAAGAATTCAAGATCAAAGGTGAGCCACTCCAAACTAAAATTCTCGCCCAAACCCGAGAAGCAAAAGGACAATTGATCAACAAGTAATAACCGTTTCAACAAGAGCCTATTATTTCTATAAATTTTATAAACATGTTAGTTTAGTCTATGCTATATAAATTATAAAGGTTTAGAATAAACGTCAATTTCAAGGTGTTATAATCATCATCACATATGTGATGCAATGCATGACCTCAAAATATAGTGGATTTCATTTGTTATTTAACTTTGAATTGTGATATAATTTGTGATAATTACAAATCATATATGAGAATCTCCAATAAATCTTCATACTCAAATAGGGCAAACATACAAGAAATATAATTAGCTTCAATATTTGATATAAATATCCCATTCACAAATAGTTATAAAATAATGATTAAAAAATTACGACAGTAGCATTTTCAAATTATGTTCACATAGTAGCCTTGGCGTTAGATAAAATCTATTCATACGCCGTAAACTATACGAACAATTGCTTTTTGCAATTTTATGTTCACGTATTGTCAAGAAGGGTAAGAGGTGAACATCATGTGTAACATGTAAGAAGATGGTGAAGGTAATAGCATTTTGAATTTTTGGCATTTACTACACACAGTGAAAATCACAACGGTTCTGGATGCAAAAATGCACAATTATACTGATTTGCAAACACGAAAATACACAATAGATTCTGAGAGCACACTAGAAAATGCACAGGTAATTATGGACGCACAGTTTAGAAGGTGCAAATGCACATGCATACCATATAAAAGCGCTTAGTTATACAAGGGGAAAACAAACATGTATAGGAGATGAAAGTCTACACTTATACAAGGTGAAAGAGCATAGTTATATAAGGTGAAAACATACAATTATATGACCAGTGGCGGAGCATGAATAAATATGTAAAATGACTGAAAATCACGTGACCTATAAAATTTTTTTATCACTATATTCAAGGAGGCCGAACTCCATATATTAAAATTTTCGGGCGAAACACACATAAATTTCCACGTCTAACCGAAAAAACAGCTTTTACAAATTAAATTTTCCCTAAAAGCTTGTTCATTCTTAGTTCGTCACGTTTTAAAAAGAAACTAAAAACTTTATATAGCAATACAATTTAAAGTTAAAAACTGCACGTATAACTTGTTTAAAAAAATACTTCATAAAAAAGTTATTTACGTTTTACAATAATAATGAAACTACATAAAAGTTATTAATAATTTATTTTGCAACATCAAATCTATCATACTCCTGTTCTTAAATTATATCAAATTACATTATACATAGATTTGAACTCATCCTCTTTAAAGAAACAAAACTTATACCAAATAAGCTAACTTCACATTTTTTTTAAGTTAGTAATAATAGTTTTAGAGTCTTACACTCCAGCCCATTTAATTCTTATCAACTGTTGGCGGATCTATTTAGAGCATTCATAGTAGGTTTTGTATACTTATGTGAGTGTGTTTCTTATAATTTAAGGAATGGTTATAAATGGTTGTGAGTGGAGGAGAGAGAAAAGTTACTGTTCATTTTGTATATTTGGGGAATCACTGTTCAATCCTTATAAATTTTTTAATATTTTTGAAAGTGGTTGTGAGTAGAAGAGAGAGAAAAAGTAATGATAAAAGTATAAAAAAATATTATTTAATTGAGAATGAGAGAAAAATAATAGTGTTTTTAGTGTAATTATAAGGATAAAAATATGAAACCTGATGTGAATACTTTTAGAGCTTAGTGGAGGCACATGCTCTCACTTTGTTAAAGCTCACAAATATAAAAGATAAACCAATTTTTATCAAACTCATATCTATTTACTTTAATAAAAAATATAAATAAAAGGACCCGTGGCAAGATAACATATCTTCTCATCAAATTTTCCTAGTTATCTTTCGTATTAAATAATTACATTAAGTAATAATAATTTTATTTTACTTTTTTCAGAATAAAAATATTTTTTTAATAAATTAAGAAAGAGATTTTTTTATTAATATTATTTTTAAAGAAATAAATTTTTATAAGAAAATGATTATTTCAAAAACATAAAACGTTTTAAAAAAGCGATATATTTTTTTATAAACCAAAAAAGTTTAAAATTAGGAGTTATAATAAAGAATTTTTAAAAAATGATATTTTTTAGAACGATTTTTGTTTGAAACAAAATGTTGAATTTTCTTTGGAAATTTTTTTAAAAAAAGTTGGTATCATTGTTTTATTACTTATACTACTTACTTATTTGTAATTTTAATCATATCTTATCTTAAATAATTATTTTATAATTAATAAATTTTCATTAAATTTAATATTTTATTTATTCAACTCGTATAATACATGAGTTGATTAAACATACCTTTATTAATAGACTCCTCTTTACCAAGCCAAATTCTAAACTCATTGATATCATTTCCGCCATGAGTTGTGGGTTCCTGCGAGTATCCACATACTGATACCCTGTTGCTAAGGATAGGTTGCAAATGATAGGTTGCAGCCTTGTTAAAAGATCGAATTTAAAAACATCAAGTTCTCAAATCGAACTCTAGATTCTCGATCGTAGACTCAAAAATTGTTAAAAGAATGTAGGCTCAAACCTTGTTCATTCTTAAGTCGGTAACTTGAAATCCGAGTTTCCAACACATAATGGTCATTGAAACCTAAAATTTATTTATTGATATCAGAACTGCCTTAAAATCACGATTAACATATTTTTGTGAAATTAAAGATAATGCTCGAAATCTAGATTATAAATAAAAAGAAAAAAGTTATAATGATACAAGAATATATGTTAGATCCACATATACGTGAAATATTTATTTTTTGTCTACGACTAGATCCACCACCTGGCCACCCCACAACCACCACTACTCCAACTCTTAATTCTTGGCCTGTACGACATCCTGCCACCCCACAACCACCACCTCTCCAACTCTTCTTTTAAGCACCCGGAGTTTCATATTTGAACGAGATTTATTTGAGGCTTTTTTAGGTGTGGAGTTTCGGGTTTGAGCGACACCAACATAATGCTTTAGTTTATCATCCACACACCCCATCTCCCTCCTTTAGTCTGTATCGGTTCCAAATCCTCAAGATTTTACCAAGACTTATTTGATCTATTCTAGTCTGATTTTCATAACATTGGAGTGGTTGTTGGTATCATGGTTGTGATGCAGGTGCCAAATCGAACAGAGGAGTGCAATGAAAGTGGTGGTTTTTGTGCCATTTCAAGCGGCCTTTGGTTGATATGATGACGAGGATGATGTGTCAATGATGAGTAGAGGGGGTTGGGGTGGAACGATGGGTATGGGGGTTCTTTTAAAAAAATCTAGTAGAAAATGGTGACAACATTAGCCAAAACAGTTAAAAATAAAGACAAAGTAAAACTTAGATACTCAAATAGATGCAAATAATAAATACAAATTAAAAAGCTGGATTCAAAATCGAAATTAACTCTAAAAACTTTCAATTCTTCTCATGTTTTCTTAATAATAAAACACCAAAAAAATTTAAATTTTACACTAATCAATAACCATAAAATCATAAAAAAATATATATTAACAATGCGATCATCCACATTCCGGCGACGGTTAAGGCCTGAGCTCGTTATCCATAATATCTTGATTGATTCTTTTTTTTCTTTAACTCCCCACCATTTAATTTTGATCTAGAAATGAATCCAAACTCGGATTATATCATCTAGTATTACTTTTGATTTGTATCTTTGATTATTTGGACGAATAAAGTGGGTGAGAAATGGGTTCAATTTTGAGTTAGATTTAGTATTTGATGTAGAAATTGTAAATATGAGTGCTGATAAGGTGTTCGCTGAAATGCTTGAGAGAAAAATCTTTATGGTCTACAAAAAAGAAGATTCTTTCGGGAAAATTATTATTTTTCTCAATTCTGTTTCAATTTTTTTTTTCTTACGTAATTTCATGATATATATTTTTCAATTTCATCATATGCTTATCCCATTGTTAATAGCACGTGTATGATTGCTTTAATGTGCAGATAGTTGATTGGCTTCAGTGGTATAATGAAGATGGTGGCACACTAGGAAGTCAGCTTTATGTTGTCACTTACTTCACTGGATTTTGGCCAAAGGTATCTTTTGTAAAAGTATTACGAGTTCTATGAGCTCCAAGTTGAATTCATTTAAAAAGGATTAGCTAGAATTCTTTTTACTTGATATGAACTAAGCATTAACTCGATCCTCCCTCGTGTTAAAAGGCATAGTAGGTGATATTAGGATGTATGTTTAAGGCAACCTGATGATTACATTTGATCACCGTAGTTGTGAACTTGCTATTACGCGAGTGTGCAAGTATCCCCTATTGAGTAGATTGATGTGAAAACTTGATCTGTAGGGTTGGATGCACATATTTTATTTTTTATTGTGAGAGGTGTACAACAAATTGGCCTGAGTATAAATTTTCAAGTTAAAGAAGATTTTGGTAATTTAGAAGTTATATCTTTGGATAAATATATAATAACCTCTAAAACCAATAGTAGAATTAGGTGGATATTCTTGGCATTTATAAACTTCTGTATCAATCAGTCTTTCTTTAAGAAGTGTTAGTTTTATCATCCAAACATATCAAATTTGCAGGTGGAAGTTTGTATGAATGTGGGCTTCCTTTTATGTGTACAGTTAGAATTGGAATGAATTTAAATTTGCATGTGGTTCATCACTTAGTTCCATAGGAACATATATTCATTATATTGACACTGAATATCAAAGTCTTGCTTCCTAAATCAGGTCTTAAACCACCCAAGGTATTCGGATGCTAAGATGTGTTCGTATTGAATTTTGCACCATAATAATGGATCTAGAGGGTACTGATGGAAGAGAGCAAAGAGAGGTAACCACAGACCACTTTTTAATATTACAACCTTTTCGGTTATTTTCTTAAGTAGTTATGGTTGCTGCAATTCGTTTTTCATTTTCCTTGTCTGATATGTTACGACTTATGTTAACATTTACTCAACTTTTATAGTTTGAGGCCTTATGAACTTATGTCCTCCAGAGCAGTCTGTAGAGTTGTAGACAGGTCAAATGGGTGGTTACCTGGGTCAAAAGTTATCTAAAAGTGCACTAAAAATGCTTAAATTTACTTAAAAGGAATACATCAGTGCTTTCTTAAGTACTTAATAAATCTTCTAAACTGCTTTATCGATAACCAAGCGAAATCATTTCTTCAGTCTCATGCATCTCTGGTTTCCTCAATGTCCTGCTGAGACTCTAGTGATTAACATTGTTCTACTGAATTGGTGTTCATTTTGTATTTCTCAACCCATTAAATTTAGTTAATCTAGATAAACTTAGTATATCAAAAAAGCTTTATGTAATGTCATAAGCACATGTCGCTATTGCTTTAACCCTAATACATAAGATGTTATGTAACTACATAACCGCCTCTCATTCTCTCTCCCACCTTATCCACCTTGCCCTACATAAGAGCGCTCATGCAATTATCTCGGTTTTTTACTTAAAATTAGTTTTATATTGAAATGTCCGTGATATATTATGAGTACTAGCCTTTTTTTGTGCAAAAACACCATAACTATGTATTTTTGACTTTACTTCTTACCACAGTTGCCTGTACAAAGTTAGGTTTCCAAACATATAACATTGTTCTATCTGATTAAAATTGAACTTTAATAGGTTATCAAATATCAATGCATATGCATACACTTGATATTCATTAGAAATTGACCATCCTTGGAAAAACTTGGAACATATAGCAGGTTTGGAATTGAAGCAATATGTAACACCCCAAAATCTATAAGTGACTGTTAATAGTACTCTTGGTTATTTATTGTGAATAAATATTCAATGAAGGATGGTGTGTGGCTGTGTGACACTCTTTTATTGTGGAATTGTATAAAAAGATTTACTTTAACTAAAGTCAAAGGAGAGACCACACTCAAAATTGGTCAATAAATGGAAGTAAAAGTCAAGTGAACAGACTGTAATCATGCTTTTAAGTTTTAAGTAGGTGGTAAAAAGGTCTTGTACCCTTTTGTTTCAGATCTTGTGAGGGTTGGTAAATACCTCATTTGTATAATTGTACTCTTAATGGTTAGAGAGAGAGAGAGAGAGAGAGAGTTGAGGGAGAAGTTTTAGAAACACTAGATGAAGGGTGAAGATGGTGAATTTTTGGATGAAGGTTGCATTTACTGGAATTTATTAGTTAGCAAAGTATTTAAAAAAATAAAAAGTTTAAGTTGGAGGGTTCTCGAGTAATTATAGTGATAGCAAAGCATTCAAAAGATCTGTAAAAAAGTTCGTTTAAGATAGTTAAATACCTGAATTTGAAAGCAATTCAACCATATTTTGAACATGGATGTGACAAATTAAAATGAAGAGATTGTTGTCATTGTCAGGTGATGGTCTTGGCCTTTGCGCTTCTTGGCGGTTGGAGTAGTGATCGATGATGGTTTTAGGTCTGATGAGGGTGCATACTGCATAGGCGCCACTCGTGTCAGATTGGTGCTTGAAGGATTTCGGGTTGGCGGGTAGAAAATGTGAACATAATATGACCTATATATTTATTCGCATCGAAGATATAAATGAGTAAGTTGTCTGTTTCTTTCTCCTTTGAATGTTTTTCATACTTTAAATGCATATTGCACCCTTAATCATCCAGTTTCTTATGCTTAAGCAATAACACAAGTTTTCCCACATAAAAGTTGCGGACTTTTCTCAAGAATAGATCTTGACTTTTCAAGGTCAAAAGAATGATTTTGGACATTACAACTAATATTCTTTGACCTTAAAAGTCAACCGTTTAGCTAAGTCATTCCATAGTTACATGTATTCATAAGAGGAGCTCTGGTTTGAGGTCAAAAGAAACCACATTGGACTTCATAATTATTACAACTCATAAGATCTTTGACCGTAAAAGTCAACTAGTTCTCAAGAGCTAAAGTATCATCCAACGCCTAGATGCTACTGTAGCCAAACAAATTAACCAAAGTACACAACATTTACAACAAAACAATCCATCAGAAATCATCAGTGAAGGTTTCCCTCAGATGCATTATATCTGTAATGCTTTTTCTGATAAATTATTGTCGAATGCCTAGAGATCACTGACAGGAAGTATCACCGACAACTATATATGTGTTACAATTCATTATCAATGAATTGTAAAATGAAACATAAAAGTTTTATATCTATCTTTTTCCGAATGGATTAGTTCGTCGCTGATTATCGAAAATATCTTCGTTACTGATCCATGGAACACTAATGACAAAATGGTGATGCTCAATATTTTCTAATAGTGTATGCATAATATATTATGTATGTTTGACCGGGTCTAATGTACATTTAATATGATTCTCATACCTGTACACGACACATATGTTGAGTTGATTGACAACAAATACCATGCCATTACTTGTCATATGAATAAACTAACTTGTTCAATATTAACAAAAATAATAATAATAATAATAATAATAATAATAATAAGAAGAACAAGTCAACCACGCAACCATCTAACCACTGGCCTTAAGGTTGATTCATAGTTTCAAAAGGGTTCATTAGTCATCATAATCCTTCAACAAGAATGAAAGTGATAGCTATCACGATCATAATCTTCATCTTCGTGGTTTTAGCGCTTACGGTTCTCGTCACCCTTTGTTATAAAGGCGATGGTAGCGGCGGTGGTGATGGGCGGCAGAAGATCTACAAAAGGTCAACCACGGGTGGACGAACGGATCATTATACGGACAACGGGGTCGCTGCAGCGGATAATGGCATGTCAAATGCGACTGCAGTGGCGGTTTTCACCGTCGCTAACGGTGGTGGCGGTGATGGTGGAGGAGGAGTGTAGGAAGAGGCTGACATTGAAGTCAAAGTAAAAGGTAGCTTGTATTGTATGTTATTTTCTAGTTGTATTATAATTCAAAGTTACAGTTGTAAGTAAAGTGCTCCTTTTATGTTAATGTATACACATACTCTAAGAAAGATTAATTCGTTCAGAAATTTCATTGCACACTTTCCGTGCACTACAAAACATGAGGTCTTTTACAACGAATAGATCCGTCGGAAGCCTATCAATGGAAGTGTTAGCCGTCGTTAAAGCTTGGTGAGGCAAAGAGGCGTCGCGCAATGAGTTTAACGACACATTACCTACGGTTTTTGCAGTTGTTCACAGGGCTAATGTTCTTGATAGACCAGTGACACATATTGTAAGAATGTAATTTATTTTTATTTTCATTTACTTTTATGGTTTAGACAATTTGTCCGTTACCAAATGATTTTTTATGAATATTTGTAAATTTTGATTCTATAATGGATATGTGTATATTTTGTTTTTATATTTTTATTAGAATCCATGGCTGTTGTGTTGTTAAGCCGTAAATGATGTTCGTTAACAATAGTCAATTTCTAATAATGATGTATTGAATATGTTCATATCATCATAAAATAGTAACCTTACATCTTCCTTGTGTGATTGTATGGTAACAAGGGTAAAATGGTATCAAACTAGTTATTATAACTCGCGCGTTGCAATGCATTTGTTGGCTTCATTACACGCGTTTGATGATGACATTAACGTGACTGAGCACGTAAAAAAAACATATGAAATTGCGGTAGCTCGGTTCTGGAGATCGAAACATAGACATAAAGGAGTATTATGTTGGGCACGTTACGCCGTAAACATGACTTAAAGCTGAAACGACAAACTAATTAAGGAAGTTAGTAAAAAAGAAACTAAAACAATTTTAAAAAAACAAGAAAAAGTCATTAAAAAAATATAAAAAATGTAAAAAAAAAAAACCAAAATATGCCAAGAACCTAGGACTCCATGATCACATGCAAGAGACTTAATCAAACCAACCACCACTCATTCTGTTTCTTACCTTTGAAATATACATACATATATATAAATAACTAGTTTTAACAAGCTGTGTATTTTATTTCATATTTCTCTTAAAAAGTTCTCCTCGTAAATTTCTTTCTAAAATGTCTCATCCGAACAAGGCGCCAACGCTTCCACAGACTATTAAAAATAGAACACGTGTCTACGGTAAAGGTGGTTGTCCCCGTTGTGGAGGCGGGCGCCCACGTTATGATTTTGAGAAAAATAGCATTTTGTAAAAGCACAAGCGTTAGATTATAATTGGGTTACTATACAGCCGGTCGCTCCTAGCCCACGCGCCGGCTAACATGTCTTGTCTGGAGGGGAGATTTTGAAAAGAAAATTTTAGGGAAGATGTTTTGAGGAAATCCAAGACAAAATGTATATTTTTGGAATTTTCTCGTTTAAAACGTATGTTGACTAAAATATTTTAGTTATAAAAGAAAAAAAAATTTGGAGATGGAGGTCTTAGTAGGAGCAACGTTTCTATCTTCGAAGATAGAGTTAAGACTTGCCCCTCACATAATCCTCAGATTCTATCTATAGTTATACTATGCGTGAGATTATACTGGTCACGCCCATTTGTCATAAGCTATTAAGGACTTTTAACGGTAAAAGTCACAATTTCATATTAAAATGAATAGATAATCTTAATTTTGATCTCTAATATTTGACAGAAGTAACTATTTTTTTTAAATATTGAAATCATTAATTTAACTTTAAAAGTTTCTAAGTTGTTTCAATTTTAATCTAGAAGCTTTATAATTTTGGATTTAAGTTGAAACAATTAAAAATACTTTTGAACTAAAATAAAAACAAGTTATAAAACTTTTGAAAGTAAATAATGTTTATAATTTTTTAAAAGAAAGCAGTTATTTTTAACAAACCTCAAGTAGTAAACTAAACTTAACTCTAAAATTTATCTTATATCAACCACCTGTGGAAAGTAAATAACAAAATATCCACCTTTATGCTTCACCATCGTTGGATCTACCAATCAATTCTAGACGTACTCGAAGAAAATAAGATTTATATCACACTATAAGAAGACAACATTATCAGCTTTAGATAACACACACAGTCTTGGGAAAATTTCCAATGGAACTCTAGGATTCCTTCGCAGATTAAATGTCTTAACAACTTTTTAGCTGTCCAGCCCTTTTGTCTAATTTCTTTTAGAGTTAATATTTACTTTTTATTTTATATATATAATTAATTTAGAAACTTATGTATTATACATGTTAAAAAAAAAATTTAAAATATTTATTTACATAACATATTGTATATTTTTAAAAGATGTTTTATAACAAAATAAATAACAGATCTTATGGTGTAATCAGTGATGTAGCTTGAACACCGCGGGAGATGAAATTCAATTTTTTTAATGGGGGCGAACTTAATATACACTACCGGATCAAAATTTAACACTACTGACGAAAAAAAAGGGGGCGGCCCCCCAGCCCCGGCCCCGGCCCCTTCTATCCTTCGTCCTTGGGTGTTATCATAATATTTACCATAAGGAAATTATTATTATTTGATGGGAGAGAGACAAAAAAATCAAAATCTAAAATTCACTAAAAGTTAACATGTGAAATTCATTATTTAATAAGAGAGATAGATGGAGATAAGCTAACAAGTGTCCTTCACTACTTTTACTTTTTGATCACTAGTTAATATCAAATATAATAAAATCAATTATCAGCCAATTCTAGTGAAAGAATGGGTCGAAATGGGAGTATTCTTAGTAATTGGGCTGATATCTAACACCCATAGTCCAATACATGTTGTAAATGATATCTCAAATGTGTTATTTTTTGTTAAATTATTTATAATTCATAATATTTTTTATTTTACACTTTTAACATGTTAAAGTTAAACAAGGCAAACTCTGTTGAATTATACGATTGATTGTTCATTTGAAGGAGAAAATGGTGATTCATCCTTCAATTCTATTTCATCCTATTAAGCATTTGGTTTGTCTAGTATTAAGAATATATCAAAACTCTATGAATGAAATGGTGATAGGTAAGTAAATAATACTCACTTAAGTCTACGTAGACACTAAATGATGCCTCAAATGTGTCAAATTTTTAATGTTGGATTGTTGTGGATAGAAGTAACCATACGCGAATAAAGTACAATCTGGATAAACCCTAAAAAAGATGTTCAAAACATGGCTTCTTTTTCACTTGCTTCAATAATTTATAGTATATAATCTATAGAATATTATAAAAGAATGAAAAGGGCGCCGCATGTCATTTTGTGGTGCCTCATTACCTTTATTTTCCTGCTCACAAGTATTACCTAATTTATTTAGTACTTTCATTACTTTTAACTATATTATAGGTAAGTAGAATAAATTTTTATTTTAATTAATTCAATTATTCTGGGCAACTAATTTAATAATTTATTTTTATTTTTACCTACATATTACTTAATCAAAATTTTTTTTTATCATCAACTAATGTTGAATCATATATTTTATAAGTCTACATAACAAAATGATTTTATAGACACAAAAAGATCTGAAAAAAAAAAAAAACTTCAATCATATATTTGCATATTCAAAGATCTAATATTTGTTATGATGTGTTGAATCACTTTATATTTTTTATCATATTATTGTAGCCAAAAGTATTCAAAAAATTTATTTTGTTTCATTCTCATTTTATAAATTAATTAAATTCAGTTTATAAAACTATTTCAAAATATAATTAATCTTTTGTCCTAATTTTATAGAATTTTATTTCTATGAAAGACTAGAGATATTTTATAATTATTTTTTAGTCCATATTAGTTAATTTAATATTTTAATTTAATCTGTATAATATATGGGGATTTAACCTAGTTCATCATATATAACAATAGACAATGTATCAAACATTTACAAGCCATTATATATTTATTTGATATTTTAACTAGATTTACCTACCCTTTAAAAGTCATTAAAGCACACAAGGATGGTTATAGTGACCATTCTCTTTCAATTACAAAAATGAAAGTTGCAACATATCATCCATCTTGTACTTTTCAACATAACACGACCAAATAGTGGTTTACCGTCTAGGAATCCGCTGGTAATTAATCTCCCATTTTCGAATTTTTAAAAAATGTTTTGGTGGGTTTTGTCACTAATAAATAGTGTCTATCAGTAAAACTCAATATTCTTGAGTTTTTTCTTAAAATGATGTAACTAAAAATTTTATTTACCAAAATGATGTATTTTAAAAAATATTTACCAAAATAGTGTTGTTATAACCTTTTTTGTTTTCTCGCTCCTAGTCTCCTACTCTCATATTCTTATGCTTGCTCAAGATCTTCTTAATGATGGATTCATAATCTATCAATTATTTGCCAACAAGCATTAGATATGATATCAAACTCATCGTCAGCGATCATTCTATCGCGAACTTAAAATCATAAAATAGACAACGTAATATGTTAATCAACAACTAGGGTTTGAAAATTTTGATTAGTTTTTACGTGACAGCTGCCTCTTTGAATATCAAATATGCTTCTTATGATCAGATTCCATTAATGTACAGTTAAAAACAATAAAGCTTTATGCAACATCAATGGTGGAGGACTCAAATTCCTACTGATTTGAGGCCAAAAGAGAAAAGCATCGTCAACCCACGATTCTTTGTTCTTGTTGGTACAATGAGAATATATCACCACCTTTTAGAAACAATTATTTCTTATGACTTTATTCTAGGGTGAACGTAAAATGCTAAAGCTGCTCGTAAGCTACTTGATATTCTCTTGCTAAAGGCTCGAATTGAACCTAACTTAAATAAGCGAGAGTCTTTGTTAGAGTTCATTTAATAAACAAGCTCAAGTCCAAGCTTCATTTTTTGAACTCGGCTAGGCTCGTGAGTCTAAATGAGTTTACTGTTTATATACTTTTTATTCAATATATTAAATATATATTTATATTATTATTATATATAAAATTATTATATTATGTTATAAATAAACTTTATATTATAAATATATATATATTGAGAATTAATAATTATAAATGTACATAAATAAATAAGTAATACATAATAAAACAATTTGAGCACGAGAATAACTCGTGATTCAAAAACCAGTAGCGAGTCTAGCTTGAACTTTAGAAATAAAGCTTGAAACTAGCAGAGCTAGAGATTAAAAAAACTAGTAATGAGTCGAAACCGAGCTTAAGAAATAGAGGTTTAAACAAGCCTGGCTCGAGCTTTCGTAAGTTAAACGAACGTACTGAGCTTTAGCAGATGATCTCTTGATTGACTCGACTCGTTTATACCTGTATAATTTTAGCATTTTAGATGCGAATTTAGGGTTTTGATAAGGTTAAAGCAAAAGACGCAAAGCATCTGAAGAATGGATAAATGCTAATTTGACTTATATCTTATTTGCCATTGATGATTCCATCACATACACGAAGAACATATCCCAAGCATATAAATCCAAGCTTTTTTGTGAAGAACAACCGCAAAAGTGCGCGTTTTTGGTAAATCATGAACAAATTAAAGAGTTTAAACACAAAATAAATCTATAACAGTTGTCAAATCAAGCAATCTGAGCTTATTCTTTGAGATTTAAACATCTGGAGTTAATTTAAGAGCGAACAAATTCGTATTTGAATCAATTCGATATAAACAATTCGGCTATCAAAACACCCAACCTAAACACGTCCTAAACTTTTATAAAAAATCATCGTAAAAGATCGAAAGATGTGACAGATAGTTGTAGGCGGTTGACTCAGATCAGGTATAGTATTGTTTAAAAAAATTTCACTACAGTTTTTAAAATTTGAATAAATCATGACGTGCTAATTTCTATCTATAAATTTTATTCAAAACAAAACCTTTGAAAACTCAACAAAAACCAATAGTTTAGAATAAAAAGATGGTATTATTCGAAGAACAAAATGGGGATGTAGCTCATGTGTAGTCTTATGCTTTAGATGGTTACTTTTACGACCACGTCAAAAAGCATGTTCGAGGTTCTATATCGTTAACACTCATCCAAGATATAGTGGATTCTAACAATTGAGATAAAATCAAAGGACATCTATGTCGGATCGCAAGACTATTATAATTCCGATATATACGCACACATACCTAATTAAACCTTTTTATATGCTTTATGTTCTTACATGTACACATATGAATGAGTACTTGCACAAACATTGCTACTACACATACAAGCATAAATATATTAGAAAATCATGACCGAAGGCCAAGTAAAACACGAACAAAAACATGTTACGGTTACGTGATTTGGTGTAAGGAGGACGTTAAACGGTTTTATCATTTAAAACAAGGTGCCTGTGTGTGTAAAAGAGACGGTGATAGTTACATAACTGTATTATATCTAAAGTGGTTAAAAGAAAAAAAATAAAAAATACATGCACTATATATTGTTATAGTTTATACCTTAAAATCTATAATGTAAGACACTTGCAAAGGATCTCTTTGTTGTATTATCTATATCTATACTAATATACAAAAGATCTCTTTGTCCTTTATTATAATTTCACAAAAAACTTTAAACACTTAACACAAGTTTAATATATAAGGTACAATTTATTAATACATAAAATTTATATTTTTCCATTTAACACTTATTAATAGCATTTAAACCTTATTAATTTCACTCATTTATAGCATGTAACTATTTTTTAATTAGTTTTAAAAAAATCTAAAATAACATCAAATGATAAATAAATTAATAGGTGAAATATGGTACTTTAAAATAACAAATAAATCAATCAATAGTAACTATTATTATAAGAAAAATATATAAATTAAGTTTGACTTTAAAATTTTAGGATTATTTTTTTTTAAACAAACAAAAGGGTTTAATGTGTATTTTACCTATTAATATATATGCCTAAGTGAAAAAAATCAAATTAAAAAAGTTTAATTTATATATTAACTATTAATATAAGGGTCTAAGTGAAAAAATTCAACCATGGGATCAGGGGCGATGTTCTAGTATGGGATGAATTTGATTTTAATAAAATAAAAAGCAACGTAAAGCGTGTGTTTATTATATAAAGTTTTCTTTGAGAAGCACTTTTAATAAAATAAAAATACTACGAAGCGTGCGTGATAGGTTCTCGTTAAAAAAACTTTTATTCATGTTTCTATTTTAATTCTATTGAAATCGTTAAGTCCTCGTCGCGAATCACAGGTTCTCCCACTAATATGTTGAAATCGTTGTCTGTGTTCGCGGGCATGGGTAGCCTTTCGCCAATGGGTTTACCGGGTGACCGGGCTTAAACCTGAAAAATTTTCTTTTAGTATTATATGTATGTGAAAATCTCGAGCGCCCCCCTAAAATTGTGTAATCGCCCCACTTTTGCCCCCATAAAAATTTTTTCTGGGTTCGCCACCAGGTGCGGGGTCACATGGGTTGGATGTGGTTCCTTTGGGTTGGCTAATTATGTAAAAGATGAACAAACGGACGCCACCCAACATGTGTTATTTATGTACCTAATTTTGGTAAAACCCCACCCACGCCATGTGCACTTAATTCGCGATTTTTCATCATCTTTTATTCCTTAGATATTGTTAATGGTGATCTTTTACTTCTCCGCATCTTTCTTCATCTCAGTGTCACGTCAAATTTTGTTTTTATATATTTTTTAACAATAAAATCTACTTTCAATACTATATAATTGTTCACAGCAACACTAACACTTGTTAATAAGGATGCCATTTAAATACTATGTGCTATGGACGCTTTTCACCCTCCTTCATCTTTCACTCTTTTTTGATATTTTTTCTTCTTGTTTTAATAATAATTCACTTAACATATAACTTGACTTTTTTTAATTAAGTTGAACAAAAAGATGCATCTATATTTTTAAAAATTTAATTTAAGAGATTATTAGGGAAAAACTTTTACGTAAAAAAATGGTTACTCGGCTAGGTTTGATCCTAGTGAGTGGTGTAGTTTAGGTGTTGGGTAGAGTAGAAGTAGTTTAAGGTTTGTCATTTGATAATCTTTAAAAAATAAAAATAAAAATAAAAATAAAAATAAAAATAAATCAAATAGAAGTGCGGTGAGGAAGAGATGTGTGTATGGGATTTTCCTGCACATGCTGATGGTCACATAATCACCGCTGTTGATAGTGGGGGTATCATTCACCCGATCTAAAAATCATATAATATATATTTTTTACTTGATGAATGCCACAAAATATCTTAGTATATTTTATGTCATAACTCATTTTTAAATGTAATTTCACGAGAAACTCCGAAAGTTTCCAAGTATATTCATGACTGATGATTGTAATAGGGAAGTACGGTTCTTAAGAATTCATACGACTATATTAGGTTATTAAAATTTGATTTTAAAATGATAAGCTATTTCAAGTCAAAATCAATTATTACATCAAAGTAACTCGAAATAAGCTCTACATCAAAAACCATCTCCAATGTCACCTCTCTCAAATGACACCATCTCTCTTCCGTCTAATCTTTTCTCTCCAATTTTCTTCTTTTTCGTTCTTTCATCTCTCTTCATCCACTCACATTTTATATATTTACGATATAAGATGTTTTCTCTCTCTCCCTTACATCTAGCTTCACCTCATCCATTAGAGCTGGTCTTATGATCACATATTTAAAATGAATATATTTAAAAATTAAATTGTTTAAAAGAGTATATTCTTTTAGTTATAGGTGAGTTATAATGTATAAAGCATCCACCCAATAGAAGGGCGCTACGTGTACGAGACGGTACCATGTGTGATACTTGGACCATTGCTTTCCGAGATGCTTCCTTGTTCGTTTTGTAATTGCAATAATAAATAAATTCAAATTTTAATATTTCATTCTACTATATTTCAAATTAGAACAATTTAACCAATAAAACTCATAGTTATCGTAGATTCAAACTTGATTTCACTCGTAAGTTTTACATTCATTTGTAGTCATCAATGTGAGCGAAATTGAGTGAAAATTAAGTGTATGTGAACATTTAATAATTATGCTGTTGAAATTGTTATTCGTAACAAAGTGAAAGTTATCAATGTTATTGGTCAGATCGTTAATATTAATTATTATCGTTCAACAGGTAAAAATTAAAATAATACTCCAATTTTTCTAATAATAATAGTAAAAATAATAAAACACATTATTTGGTACATCATGTGGTGTGGGTAGACACAGATATAAAATGAACTCATGAGTTGTATTCAATCACTAATCGAGAAACACAAACCCAAATTTTAGCTCCTTACTTTCCTTGATTCATTATAATAATTTTACAACCATCTTCTACCTAATACATTTGACTATTAATTGTAACCATTATAGTAATACTTATATATTTGATGCTTTTATATTATATATCGTGTAAAATATCTGTTAGTATTTTCTACCTAATAAGGCTTCTGATGTTGTAGGATTATCACACTACATGATGCTATGTTGCTAAGGCTATATTGCTTTGCTAAGAGAAAGTTAATATGTGCATGTAGCATTTGCTAATGTTATGTATGTGCATACATAAAAACTAGAATTATAAATACTTTAAAGATTTTTTAGAAGATATGTCCTTTGAGAAAAATAAGATAGTCAACTGTTATTAAACCATCATTACACACTCATAGATTCTTTTCATAAACTTATTTAGCAATGATAGATAGGAAAAATTAAACATATAGATAACATGAAAACAGATCCAGAGTTGCACGTTCAAAATAAATTATTTTGTACCATATTCAATAATTTGGTGTATTATAATAAATATAGTATTTATAATAACAGTTAATATATAAATTAGCTATGTAACACACTAACATTACTCCAACTCTCTAGTTTAATTAATAACCAAAATGTATATATTACAATCCCAATATGACTCGCGTACTCTCAAGGAGTCATTTGGAATTTTTTTTAACTGTGTTTCGGGTTCCTCGAATTCTTGGATCGATGTAAAAAGTAAACCCGAAGACCAAACCAAGTAAGTAATGTTTAATCGGTATTCGAGTTTTGGGTTTATTCGGGTTGAGTTAATCGGTAATGAGGTTGGTCAACTTGTTACTCGAGCAAATGCTTTAATCAAACAAACATCATAGTTATTATTGCTCGAACAGATGTAAAACCAGGGCAAGAAAACATGTTACTATTATAGTATTATTGCTTGAACAAGGGAATAACAAACAAATTGTATGAACAAATACAAGAGAATGCTCAAGTATGAAGTTATTGTACCTTATTTGTAATTAGATGAAAGATTGAGTATAGAAGATGGACCGATATAATGATCGAGTTCAAGACTTCCCCCGCACATTGAAGATGGACTGATGAAATTCTAAAATATGAAACTTCAAGCATGGGATGTCTAACAAACACTGACATTTAAAAAAACTTATTCAGGATCTTCGGGTCTACCCGAATTGCCAAAATACATACTCAAAGACCGACTTAAATAACAAATTCGGTTTCATGTATGATTTGTAATCGGGTTTGGGTTTTTCAAGTTATGCTTTATTAGAATTCGGGTAGAGTTTAATCGGATTAGGTATTTGGATTCGGGTAAAATCGACACATAGGTCGTACTCAGAGTTACACGAATATGACATGTTCAACTAAAAATAAAGAGTTAAGTTTAATTTTACTTCTTGAGTTTTGTTAAAAATAACTATTTTCCTTCAAAAAATTAAAAATATCAATTTACCTCTAAAAATATCATAAATTGTTTCAATTTTAATTCAAAAGTTTCATTAGTTGTTTTAATTTTATCCAAAATAATTAAACTTTTGGAGCGAAATTGAAACAGCATATGAAATTTTTGGAGGTAAATTGATGTTTTTAATTTTTTGGATGAAAATGGTTTCTTTAGTTAAATCTTAGGGAGTAAAACTGAAATTAACTATAAAATAAAATTTTAATAAATTACATCTAAGAAGACGATGCATATAAAAACTTTGTTTACTTGAGCTTCATAACTTGACATTCGTTTCTCTTTTATCTTTTAACTTTTAACATTTTACAATCAATTTAAATTTTAACATAGTACTATTGGAAAAGTTAAAGAAACAAAAAGATCAACTTATAAAACCTTTAGGTTGCTCTAGACCAACATATTTAACCAAAAGTATTTATGAGTTCGACCAAACTAATTAGAACGTTTTACGTTAAACTCAAATACAAAATTTTTATATTAGATGTTGTGAGAAATTTACACTCTTATCTCACACCAAATATACCCTTTAAAAAACTAAAGCAAATAAAAGCAAATTCTTGTAAAGGTTTTTATTTGTTGGTTATTTTTGATTTATTAATAATCGAGATGGGATCAAACTAAAGCCGACATAGGACACATCGTATTTGTAATTATATAGAAGTGTGCACGAATATGTTATATGCGTGTATGCATGTGTCACAAGACCCACAAACCTTAATTCATACGTACACTACTTGTCTACTTGTTCCATCATATATAAATTCCATTACCGTAATGCAATTTGCCTTCGACTATAAATAAATACAAATTTTAGTTTCCTTAATTTATGTGTTACTCTTAGCAACTATAATAATAAACATTAAAATCAATACGATGTAACTAAATCAATCAAGAAACCGATGTTTGAATTATGTCTTTTATAATAGAATTTTGGTTTGGTTATGATCATATGTATATAAATTACTTTATCAAACCATCACTAAAACCAAACCTTAATATTTCTCATTTTATAAGTTATATTATATAAACAATATAGTACTTGTGCTCCTTTATCATGTATAAATTAACTGACTTATTTTCTATTTGTTTTAATATCTAATTTGATTTATTAATTGAAATGTATTTTGTGTTGATCCAGACCATAATAAGTGGTTTATAGACAGTTAACCTAGGTTATAAAAATCTAAAAAAGTAAAAATCAAACTAAGTTTTTACCTATAGCGAATCCCTATTGTTACCTCATATTTCATATATTTGTGTTTATAGAATATTAGAGAAAAATAAATAAGTAATGTGAGAAAAGTTTTAAATTCAAATTTAATAAAAGTGTGTAAGAAATTGGTTACATTTATAGACAAAAAGCAAAGATGTTAAGAATTGAGATTAGTTGAGGGTGGGGTCACCCATTAAAACATAGGAGATATAATTTCCCAACTCAATCCCACTTTTGGTTCTATCATATCTAACACAATCTTAAATGCTCCATTATTTGTCTCTTTTTTTGTGGGGCTTTTTTCCACTTGCATCATTTAAGTTGGGTACCATTCCTTCCTAATGTTCCTAAATCTTAAAAATACAATTAATAATTGTAACTTTTAAAAATGATATTGCATTTTTGTATTATAAAATTAACAAATTGTGATTATGATTTTGGGGATTGGTCCATCCTACTCATCAACCTCTTTGTTGTAGATCAAAAGATAATTGTACCATCATAACAACCGGGCCCACTAAAATAAATTGATTTATTATATGAGGGAATTTTTGCCTATATAAACACATCATCTTTCCTCATTTCATCTTTGTGCTATCATATTCTCACCCCATTAGTTTCTTTTTCTTCTTCGTTCATTTCACACTTTGCTTTGCTTTGCTTGATGGCATCACTGATCCAAGAAAACTGGGTAGCCATCAATGATCAAGAAAATTTTGATAATCTTGAAACCTTGGAAATCGATGACACCCTTTTGATGTCAATACTCGATGAACCACATGTTGAAAATGAGTGTGATGATGAGAGATTGTCGAGTGTAATCCGTTCCTTAGAAGCTGAGATTAATCCAATTGTGATTGACGATCACGATATGAGTTTGGAGGTTGAATGGAACACTGACTGGGAAAGTACTTATCAGTATCCCGTCAGCCAAAATTTTACAAAATCACAAGATCTTGAATATAATTGGATGGAGATGGATGATATGTACATCCAAGGGTATGATGATGGGATGGGTAGTATAATAGAGTTTGGTGGTGTCAAAGATTATTCTCAAATTTCTTATGGAAGTAACATTCAGGAGCATGGTTATGGTGCTTTGTGGCAAGAAATTAATTGATTAAGGGTGTAGTAGTCCATATATATTAAGGCATCTTTTTGTAAATCAACTTGTAATGTTTGTGGGTGATAATTAGCCCATTCAGTTGATTGATTTATTAAATATATTTATAGAACTTGATTAGCTTCACTTATTATATTCCCAATTTTAGATATCATTTCACAAGTTTTAGGGTATTCAAGAGAAAAATATTATTTTTCATTTCGTATCATTATTATATTTTTTTAAATAAAAATTGATGCGTCATTTTTTTTATCTGATGTGTCATGGCAAGTGTTAGTACCCGAATTCTTTCTATGTTTTTCACCTTCAACTCTTAAGTATAACGGGTTCATTCTCATGGAGTAATAACTAAATTAACAAGAGAACACATAGTAATTATATGCAAAAATTATTAGATTCTAGTGGTCAAAATGTTAAATTAAGTTAAAAACCTTACCTTAGGAACCGACTTCAAGCTTTTATACGATATATAATACCAGATGTGTTTTTGGAAAGATACCATGGATATATAGTTGATAGAAAATGAATTTGATCTTATTTTCTACTAAGAAGCTGTAATTCTGTAAAGCATGTATTCTTGTGTTGTCTCTCCATAAACACACAACGTCTTAGACATGATCTTCAATTTCAAATGAAAATCTATGAGAACCACTTAAGCATTAACATAATACTAAACATATCTAATGGAAGAAAATATAAAAGAAAAGTAATCATTTGAGCAATAACATAGATGTCTTCTACATTATTTTCAAAGTAATGTGTGTGTATATAGTTCTCGCAATATAAAATAGCGTGTCTGTTATTTCACTTAGCTCATGCCTTGCACATGATCCAGCCTCCAGGAGGGGACGGATCGTTTCGTGATATGATGTATACAACATTAACCTACATTTTGTGCGGTAAAAAGTTTTCTACAGTTTAAATCATTAACTAAATGCATAGCCGGCCTCGAGAAGGGACAAAATGGACTTCCTTCTAGAGCTCACTCGCTCAAAGGGCACAAGTTTTTTAAAAGATATATATATATATATATATATATATAAAATATTTCTAATAAAAATTAGTTATAAGTTATAACTCGATAAAAACCTAAAAGTAATTATGTTTTAAATCAAGCACATATCTTTGGGCTCATTCACTAAGCCAATTACTTAATCAAAAGTTTATTCTTAAAAACAAAATACCCGTCCCATGGACGATTGTCCATTGTTATTTATTATTTTTTTCATTATTTTATATGATTAATTTACTCAATTAAGCACCCCGCATAAAAAAAGTAGAAATAAAAAGTGGAACAACTGAAGGCCGTGACATGCTGGGCAGTAGGGATTTTGCGTGACTGCCGACTTTATTTGTTGTTTGTGGAATTATGTATTCATGAATTATCGGTTATTTATTATGGTATGTCATTGTAATACAATGATTTTACTACATTTATTTTTGTTTATACAAACTAGTTTATAATTTTTCATTCGTTAAAAACCCTTGAATCTTTTTTTCGTGTTCGGTGTACTAAAATCCTTAGGGCAAGGCTTGACTAAATGTCGCTAAACACATCATAATACATAGTTTTCTACTTTTCAAGTATTTCCTATGCTAATTTGCTAAAAAAATTATATGGATACGTTAATTTTTCATTTACTTATTTTATGTGATGTAACACGTTATGATTTGGCCCCTGATACATAGAGGTTGCTCATAGCCACGTGTCAGCATCCGATTAGCGGAAGCTGGATGAAATTATCTGTTCTATATTATTCGTGTTCGTTAAGTTATCATACGATCTTCAACCAGCTGATCCAATTTCTCACGATCATCACGAAATCACCTAATCAACATACAATAAACCCTAAAATTACTTCAAATTTCACTTCTGCAACACAATCATGAGTGAATCATCAAAGGATTACAGCCACCATGAGCACCATCAAGATCAGCAACCACCGCCTCATCATTACGGTACTTTTCAAGGTGTAAACAACTATCCTCCGCCGCCTCCGACGCCGGTCATCGGGTTTCCTCAGCCGGTGCCTCCTCCCGGCGCCTCCGGTGGTCCTTCGGTCAGCCATTACGTCCATGGTTATCAGGCCGTTACAGGTATTGTAAATTGTAATCGATCGGAGTTCGTTACTTTATTCAGCTTGTTGTTGATTTTGAATTGATCTGTTTTGAAGTAGTTTCGTTTGATTAGATTAGTTTGTGATGCTAATGTGGATGATTAATTGATCACTTGATCAGACTGTTATTATGATTTCTCGATAAGGGTTTATTATGTAGTAAGGCGATTGGTTGCATTTATGGTGCCAATTAGTGCAAAATGTTGGTTTATGTCTTCAATTTATTATATAGATGGATATATACTGTAATGAGATCTATGGAGTTTGCTGTCTGCATTATTAAATCACTATATGATAAGTTTGGGAGATCACTATCAAGAGAGATTGGATCATGAATCAATATGAGATTGTGTGTGTGAAATGAATAATCAATTTCTAGGACAAAACTATGATGATGATGGGTAGTAATTGAGTTTAAGAAGTGTAGGGGTAGCTTCCAATGGAAACTTATGTGATGCGTGCCTAATGAACGAGGCGCTGAGGAAATGCATCATGGTGTTGAAGGCATGCGACATGTGGTTCTGGGTCAAATTTGATCAAAATTAGGGTCCGTAGGAGGTTTATATGTAATCAACCTAAAGGATGTAGAAATTATAAAATGTTATATGTAAAACAGATGAGAGATATGCAACTTGTGGGTGTCAGGGGCTACCAAACAAACCCTTAGTAAATCTTTATGGTTTTAGAAATTAAACCAAGGTGATAGTAACAATCACATGAAGTGACGAAGATAATATTGCATAATCATGCCCCTAATTGTCCACCTAAACAAGATCTTAATTATTTGTCGGATTTTAAATTGGTGTTGCATTTGATATGATCAATGGTTTCAAGGTTATGCAATTGCTGAAGGAAGACCCGTAAGAGAAAGGCTGCTTCCATGCTGTGGTATTGGGGTAGGCTGGTTCTTGTAAGTTATCTATTCAAATTCAAACAATTTGAATGCTAATTGGAGTTGATTAAGCTACCAATGATCATGATTTAGCAAGTAATTAGGACTATTGATGTGCTAATTTGATCTCATCTTGGCTAAAATGTTTACAAAGGTTCATAATTGGTTTCTTCCTGGCTGCTATACCTTGGTATGTTGGAGCATTCATTCTAATATGTGCCAGATATGATCACCGCGAGAAACCTGGATATATGGCCTGCTTAATTGCTGTAAGATATTCCCACTTCTCATATTATTGTAAAATTCAATGTTTGTTAGAAACATAAACGTTCAAGTAGACAACTGCAAGAACCACATAAGTACATGTACCTATAGCTATAAATATGATACAAAAGGTGGTTATGTGATCTTTCTCTCTCCCACCACATTTCATCTTTACTTCATACAGTGTTTTCTATTGGTCTTGTGATTCTCTACTTAAAGATGATTATGTATTACATCTCATCTGGCTGTGTTACAAAATGGCTGTATTTAAATGCAAAATTGAAACAAATATTTGTAATTTATATAATGTTGTGTTGCAGGCTATTGTTGGAACAATTGCTGTGATTTTTGGTGTTACAAATAATGACTGGGACTGGGACTGGGACTAGGACCGGTAAGGGTGGTTCATGTCAGCAAGCCGGGGGAGTTATACGGAACTATGAAGTGGCTCGATGCATATATGAAATCAATTCGATTCAATCGAACGGTGGTATATATATATGGTGTTATCACAGTGGCTTTGTAACATTGATCGTGAATATAAAAGATAACTCTTACTTCGACCATGATCATCTATAAATGGAGAACATGGGCGTCTTCAGATTGTGCTTAGTCATATTATGCTGAATCTTTATGTAATCATGTTATCTGTGTAATCATCCAAATTTAAAATTAAGCCTTTTAAACTCAAATTTACTTCTTAATCTTCAATTTGTATAAGGATTAATTTAAGGTATTAAAGTAGGATCTGAAGATGTAACATTTGAAGTTCTGAGTGGTACCATCTTTTTAGATCCATGATACGTATTACTTTAAACCAATCAGATTCTCATGGGTATTGACCATATCAGTGTATGGTTTTTGTGGTTGAAAGTCGGATGTTAACTTTTAAAAAATATCCGTATAATTTTAGTCATAAAATAACTTTTTTTATATCAAATGTTTCCATCAACTTCATGTAAAACTAGACAGTACTTGTAAATTCAAAAAAATAAAATGAAACATAAAAATAAAGACTAAAGTTCCCACTTATTACAAAAGACGACAATGATCCGTTAACAAAAACATTAAACACCCATGAGAATATTATATTATCCAAGGCCTCATAGGTCTCAATACAAATAGTGAATGTTGTGTTCTCGCTCTCCCAAGCTCCTCTACAGCTTCTGCACTTAACAAAACTTTCTCTCAACTTGTTACCAATATTCGCTTCACTACAAAACTAAATATGAATTTGTCGGCTCCAACCACCTAAACATTCTACCGGGAAACCACTTAATTTTCTGTTCATCGTTTCTTCATCTCTAACACATAACTAAACAGTAGCAGGCATTTTAGAAAAGATTCTCCTTTTGATTTCAAATGAAAAATATGTGTTATTTTTCAGCTGTCAAAGTATGTTAGTTCTATAAAATTTCTGCAGTTGTAAATTTGTAATGTAAAATATAGTCTCGAACAACTCTCATTTTCAGCTGAAACTCATGACATTATGTTGCAAAATATAGTCCCAAACAACTGTTTTGGAATTTTCAATACAGTTTTTTAAAATTCTCATTATTTGATCTAACATCACACTTTCATTATAATTATTACCCTTATAGAACAACCAACTTATACGGCCTTTAAGTCCACCCTTTTGTCTTCTATAAAACTTAACCTCAAACACATCTGAAACAATTAAATTACATTTATCCTCTTCATTTAAGAAGCAAAAGATGATGCCAATATATAGTGGCAAAAGGTACGTAATTTTCAAGTCATAAGTTTTATTAAAACAAGAAAGAATGTCATTTCAAAATAATTAGTTACTTTATTTGAAATTTAACTACATAAACCCGTTTAAATTAATCAATAGTTATAAAACATATCACATTCTTTTCGCAAAAGAAAACTCAAACACCCATTTAACGTAATCTAAAAGAAAATAAAACGACTTCCAAAATTAGGGTTCAAATCTCAATATCCCAATTCAAATGACTTGAAATCAGCATATAAAAATGTATCTCATTTCACCGTTGATCTGTATGTTACATATGGGGCAGTTCCCTGGAATAAAACACGACGGAAATTCAAGAGAACGTGCAAACCCTTGAGGCCGCCCCCATCCTATAACCGTATATTGCTATCGGCCGGGTGAAATTGAGACCCCGATTGAATAATCATCACGAGATCCCATTGGATCGGCCATCAATTTTAAAAATAAAAATAAAATAAAAAACAAAATAAAACACAAGCATAGACAATTGGGGGATTATAATGTAAACCCTCGATCGGAGCAAAAGCAAGTCGTAATTCTCACTTCGACGATGAAAACCAAAGGGTGGTGGTTGTTGTATGCCGGCAACGGAACTCAGGCGATTTGGCCGTACGGCGTTCGCCTGGTTCTCTCAAAGGCAATTTGAGTTTTGTGAGGATGGTGGTGTTGGTGTTTTATAGGATGTGTTTTTGAAACCCTAAGGCCCAATGGGTTTCGTGGTTTTTTTAATTGGGTTGTAAGTTTTGTTATTGGGTTTTTTTAGATGTTGATGACCTTGAAATTAGTTATTTAAGATTTTAAGGTATATTACCGAACTAGATTAATACCTCGTGTATTATACGTGTTGAATAAATAAAATATTAATAGTTATTAATAAAAATTAATTAATTATAAAATGATCTTTTGATATAAAATATGATTGACATTACGTACAAGTGATAAAAAACATCATTTTTAAATTTTTTGTTAATATTTTTTTTTGTTTTTCTCAAAAAAAATTGGTTTTTAAATAAACTATTTAAAAAAAACTATTTTTAAAAAAGTGTCATTTTTAATAATTTTTTTAAACTTTGAATTTTTATTATTTTTGTTTCATAAGAATTTTATTTTTTAGAAAACACAAGTTTAAAAATATATTGTTTTTTTAAGTTTGATATTTTTTTAAAAAAAAATTCTTGTTTTATAAGTGTTATTTCTTTAAAATTTGCATTTGTAGAAAGATCTATTTTTTAATTTATTAAAAAAATTGATATGAAAAAGAATTAAATAAAATCATTAGTAGCTAATGTGATATTTATTAGTAGAGAAAAGCAGAAAAATAAAATTTATGTGGCCTCTAATTGTGCCATGTGGCTTTCATAAACCTTATTTTATTAGTAGAGATAGAATAGATAGATTACATAAGATAACAGATTTACTTTCGTACTATTTTAATATACCGTGTGTTACACGAGTTAAATAAATAAAATATTAAATACAATAAAAATTTATTAATTATAAAATAATATTTTAAGATAACTGATTAAAATTACATATAAATAACGACAATAAGTAATAGAACAATAATGGTCAAATCCAAACTAAAGACCATACTTGAATTCCCTTCTGTTTGAATTTCCAACCAAAAATCAAATTTTGTCCAGTTATATCTACGGTGTTAATTGGTTTGGTTTTAGTTTTCAACTGGAAAACCAAATTCTAACTAGATTATATCTAGGGTTTGAATCAGTTTGGGTTTCCAGGTTCATCATAATCGTCAATTCAATTTCATAGGCTTTGTAGTGGATTGTATGCATAGGAAAATTCATATCCCAATATAAATGAACTTGTTTTTCTAGTTTCAACTTAAAATCGAACCAAAAACAAAACTACTTTGGTTCTGTTGAAAACGTAAATATTTCAGCCACAAACCAAATATATAATTCGGTTTGTTTTAAACAATTTCAGTTCCATTTACTTTGCCTGTAGCCAAATATTGAACACTTATAATTTGCACTACTACCAGTCTACCACTTATAACTAGGACGGGTTGGATCAAGTTTAATGGGCCAAATCAATTTGCACCCAGCCCAATTTATGGTACATCTACGTTACAATTTTACAATAGCCGAAACAAAGATTGAATCAAGATAATGCATATCAAGATCAAGAAAATCTTCAAAAGTCTGAAATTTGGGGAAGAACATGACATAAAGATATAAAGTTTTAAAAAAAAAAGTCATTTGCCACCAAATAATTTAAAGCATTTATTTTATCGGGGCAAACAACAGAAAATAACAAGCTAAAATTCTTCATGAAGCTTAAAATTTTCATTCAAAATAATCGTATTCGGTTTATGGTTCATCTGTTGGTAACAGCAAACTAAAACTTCTATAACTTCTTCCGTGCGGATAATCTACATATATTGGCAGCTTCCATAACCTGCAAAAAAAGGTGCAACTTATTGTACAAAAATACTGCCAAAAACATGAAATTGACCTCTTAAGGTGGCAAAATGAGCCATCCGTTCAAAATGAGTCATTTCAAATACGGGTTGAAAGTAGGCCGGTTGACCCACAAACACTTTTTAGCCCTTTTTAAATTGACATGTTACTTTTTTCATGAAATCTTTTTTATTTGACCCGTTTGAAATAAAACGCAACCCAAATCAGCAGATCGCTCACTAGGATCGCTAACGGTAAGGAGACCAACGGACAATCTATTCTAAATTGGCCATTTCATTTACGTGTCGAAAGTTGCTAGGCTGAATCGCAAACACTTTTTGAGTTATTTTCAAATTGACATGTTCATGATCCCTTTTTCTTAAATCCCTTTATTTGACCCGTTTCAGACAAAACACAAGCCAAATTAACAGATCACTCACTTGGATCACTGACGGTAAGGAGACAGGACTTTTTAAAATCACAGTTCCAAGTGTATGCTCCATTTGACTGGAAATACAAGTTCATGGCTATGGAGGCATGGTTGATTACATTATCTGGTGAATAACAAGCTCCACCTTTTTGAAGAACACTACAATCCACTTGTGAGCATGCAAAATTAATATTTTCTAATAAAGTAGCCTGACTTGATGATGGTTTAGCCACACACCAAATTTTCTGCAAATTCATGACAAAAAATGGTTTATTTTGGTAAAAGATTACACCATCTTGTATATTCTTGTTCTTGATGCAAATCTTGAAGCATTAACCATCAATAATTTGGTTAAAAACCAAAGAAAATGCATCAAGTTTGTTTTTATTGGTTGATAGTGTGATAAATCTTGATTTTGTGTACCTGGGAATGAACCGATCTCGTAATCTCAACTGCAGAAGGGGAACAAATGTTAATATTTAAGCAAGATTCATGGTAGTTTGGTTAATTTAGGATATATTGTGTCCTGTCACAGGCGGAAAACTTTGACATTCACACGACATGTAGTTGAACACAAGAGAACGACATGTGTTATGGTGGGTTGAAATGAGCGCGACCCGTTTAACCTAAAATTTTATTTTGTTGTTTAATATTTAAGAATCTGAATTTCAAATTTACAAGAAAAAAATACAACATTATATAAAACATTTATGTTTAAACTATAAAATTTGTTTTTCGGATATCAATATATTATTAGAAGTATGAAATACTTGATCCCTTTTAAGTATGACATAAAGCACATTTATAAAAATATAAGTATAAAATTAATCGGATCAACCCGCAAACTTATCCGATTATCACAAATACCATTTAGTTAAAAGTTTTCATGATTTCGACTCTGAAAATGAGCTGAGTCCATTTAGACTAAACTCAATCATGTGAATTTAATGTTTTAATGTTAGGTTTCTCTCACGTTAAAAGTTCACACCACTAAGTAGAAATAAGTAAAAAAAAATTGTTATATTCAAGAATAGTTGAGATGAGTTTCCATAATGCATGGCTGATTTGTACTGTACAATTCAGGAGGATGGACAAGAAGGTAAATTACTACCTGAAAGGATGGACAGCAGGAGGAGGAAGACAAAAGCAGAGAGTTTCACAGCCATCATGATATTCGATATTCTGTGTGAGGTAGCAAGAGAGGTATTTATAATTTAATGGAAGTCTTTAGGGGATTATACAAATAAATAGAAAATGAAAAAGGGTTTAATTATAAGAAAATGAATACTTAATTTAGAAGTTTAAAATACAAAGTACATTAAGTGTGATTTTTGTAACACAAGAATGATTAAGTTTTGGGTGAAATTATCACGCAAATGTTAATCCTTCTTGCGTGATATACTTCATGCATTTTGTACGAAAAATGAACTTTGTAAATTAATGTTTCCTATATTATGGTAATTTGTATTCAAATTTTTAGTTCAAATTTATGACTCGACTCGACTCGAAAAACGAAAACTAAAATTGAATCGGTCTAGTCCAAACCGAAACCAATTCGAATTCAGATCGCTTTAAATTTCAATGTTTTTTAAGTCTGATTCAAATACTGACCGTGTTATATAATAATACATAATCAATAAAATTTTGAAGATAGAAATATGTAATTGGAGAAAATATAGTAGTGGGATGCCAAATACCAAGGAGAATTGAATTGAGATCCACAATAGAGTGTTGGATTTCATGTACATAAAAGGGATTGATGTAATTTAGGTCATGGGTCCCTTCAAACAAGTACTTCTTGCCATATGGCTTCTACCTAGGGTTGCAAACGAGCCGAGCCGCTCGTGAGCTACTTGAGATCGGATCGATAAAAAGCTCGAAACGAGTCGAGCTTTATCGAGCCCGAGCCGAGCTCGAGCTTGAAAAAAAACTCATTTAATTATCAAGCCTGAGCCTGAGCTTCACGTATCAAGCTCGAGCCGGCTCGTGAGCCTAAACGAGCTTTTTATTTTTAAATTTTTATTTAATTTATTTAATATATTATATAAATAATATCTATTATATATAAAGTTATGATAAAAATCAATTAAATAATATGAATAATATTCTATATAAAGTATATAATTATAAATATATATATCAAAATTAAATATAAAAATATTAAAAATAATATTTAAATAAAAAAACGAGCCGAGCCGAGCCGAGCTCGAGCTTGAAAAAGTATTTGTCGAGCCGAGCTCGAGCTTTAAAAATAAAGCTCGAAACGAGCCGAGCTCGAGCTCGAGCTCTCCTAAGTCATCACGAGCCGAGCTTGAGCTCTCCTAAGTCATCACGAGCCGAGCTCGAGCCTACGAGCTCGGGCTCGGCTCGCTTGCACCCCTACTAGTTCTACCTGTACCATTGTCCATTTATATAAATGACATTATTTTGCAAAATATATTCAAATTAAATTTCCATGCTTTTATATTCTGTTAATTTTAGACCTCTTACAAGTTGATTAACATCTTGCTAAGATAATTTACCCTAGAACTATACCCTAATATGTTTCAGGTTGATGCATTAAATTCTTCACAATTGTCGATCATCAAAACTTTGATAGATAATCAATTCTTAAATATAAAATGGCCTTGGAGTTGTTTCGTCTATTTATAGTTTGTACAGTCATTCGGAATTAAATACTTTGTTATCAAAAACTAATCTGGTTATGAAAAATAAATGTATATGGTAATGGTGATGTGAAAAATGATATTTTTGAGAGAGGGCGTCACCTTCCAAAATATACATTGTAAGATTTTAATATTGTATTCCATAACATGGTGTATAATCATTTTTTTAACTATTCAGCAACACATTAAAGGATAACTTTTAAAACGCACACATCCAAACACCAGATTGTTAACATGAGTTTATGAGTTATAATAATAATATTGTTAACATAAGTTTATGAGTTATAAATAATATTGTGTTATGAACAGATTCACTTATATACTAAAGGGATTCCATCTGCTGCAGAAGCTACAACTGAATCAGTAATTGTGTTTCTCCTGCCTCTAAACCTTCTTTTAGAGCTGGTTTGGCTTAGTGAATCGAGTCATTCAAAGCTCGTAAATTCCTCAAGAAAAAGGTTGCAAGATGCGACGATGATTATGAACTTGTGATGATACAAAGTGATCATGCTTTGATCTTTTCAAGCATCTTTAGAACTTCTAACATGTTTGGTCTTTTAGATGGATCTGTTTCTAGGCACATTAATGCTATAACAAATGCTTGATTAATCTCATCCGTACGATAACACTCTAATCTGTTATCGACATAATGTTCTTCCTTCTTATCATGAACAACTCCTTTCACCTGTTGTTGAATAACAGTTCAAATTACTTCATCACTAAAAAGATAGAAAAAAATCAAAGCTTTGACTTTTAAAAACTTACCCATGTTACAAGCTTCGTCCCCTCCTCGATAAAGGCTTCATCGGATGGTTTTCTACCGGTTAAGAGCTCAAGTAACACTACACCAAAACTATATACATCCCCTTTTGTTGTTGCTCGTCCCGTGTCAAAATACTCTGAGAAAACAAGTATTTATTTGAATAAAGGCAATTTCGACCGATTTGCTTATGAACAGGTTGATTTGGTTGTGTTTTATTCCATACGAGTCGAATTTTAAAAACTATATATTAGCTAAAAAAGATTTATTTGAACCCAACGTAGCCCGGCCCATTTTGACCCATACTAAAAATATAACTTGTTTCAACCCGAACCCATTTGGATCTGTTTTCCAACCCACTTGACCCACCTGTTCTGCTATCTTTAATCATATCCAAGATAGCATCTTTATGTTTATATTAGATGTATGAGACCATACCAGGGGCTAAGTAACCGAAAGTCCCAGCTACTAAAGTCGATACATGGGTCTTATCTTGCTCCATGAGTGTGGCTAACCCAAAATCAGAAACGCGGGCCTCCATATTTTCATCTAATAATACATTGCTCGATTTGATATCTCGATGAATTATATGAGGAATGCAATCATGATGAAGATATGATATTCCCCTTGCAGCGCCTATCGCGATTTTGTATCTTGCATCCCAATCTAGAGCTTTGTTCATTGTTCTTCCTGCATAATAACCAATGTAAACAATATGACTAGTTGACTATCAAAGTCAACAGGAATAAACTCAAACTTAAATTTTATAAGAAGATTTTAATAATCGCAAGAAACTACGACGACAATATTGAAAACTAATAGTGTAGAATGGAAATTGAAAGATGCTAAGTGTTATCTTCATAATCCACAACCAAGTGCATATAACTATAGATTCAGAAAGTCAAACGTTTGACTTCCTAAAGTCAAACTCATACCATGGAGTAGTGCATCTAAACTTCCATTGGGCATTAACTCATATATCAGCAGATTATAATCAGGCGCAGTGTAATAACCATAAAGAGTAACTATATTTCGATGATTTATATCTCCCATTGATTCTAATTCTCTCTCGAAAGCTCGATCATGCTCTGTGGTTACTCTTCTTAGCTTCTTGATAGCAAAAGACGTTGACTCGTTTATAGTCAACCTATAAACGGTGCCATACCCTCCGGATCCAATTCTATCTTTATTGGTCAATTTCATGGTTTTCTTCAAGAAACTGTTTGATTTGAGGGACTTGATCTTTGGTGATCTAAACAACACCAATTTTCCACCTAGCATGCACATCAAAACACATACACAGTAAATCTCACTCATACAGTAGGGTCACGGGAAATTCAATAGATAACTTAATAAATAAAATGATATTTAATAGAATTCATACCAGAAAAGCTATCTTGAACTACCAATTGCTTTCGTTGCCATCGACGATAGCACAAGATTGCTATTGTAATCTTTGAGATTACAAATGCTAATATGCATATTGTGATGTATAATCCAAGAAACCGGGTTTGACCCATTTTGTTCTTGGTAGAAATGAGCTGAATGTTGTATTACTAATATGTATCCACTAAAAAAAATGTGTCTTTATGTTTCTTTGACTTTTGTCACAATTCCAAAAGTCAAATGTAATAAAGAAATGATCACACACTGTGTGTGTTTCTTTGATCTTGCAAATATGAGCAAGAATGGTTTGGGGATATAATTGAGATCATTTGCAGGCAGCTGCACAAGAAAAAAGGTGATAACTTTATGTTATTTCAATATGTATTTGTTTGACATTCAGTTTCATCTTGTGACTTGTGGGACCCGTAACGGATATGTGTCGTTTTCTGATTGGTGTGGAGGTTCTGAAAGACATGTGTTGGGGCCAGATTGGTACAAAGGTTGCCAGCAAGGTGAGTGAAAATGTGTATGCACACAAAATACAAATGGAGCCAATATGTGTGGGCATTATTTTTGACCATTTTGCCCTTTGCCACCGATTGAACTCTTTTTTTTCCTTTATGGTAATCGTGATAATCTGTTACCAGAAAACTCACACCCTTTTAATCAATTGGATCAGATAAAACACAATGATCTTAAAGGAAGAAAACCCGTGGAAAATTGATTCAAACATGTGAATTTAGCAAGAGGGCCTCAAGCGCGCTTGAGCCAATGTTAGAAGGTTATAATTAAACATTTTTTAGACCTTTCTTTTTCTCTATGGGTAAATTGGTCCCCTCTTTCCAGAAACAGGAAAGAAAAGATTGGAAACATGTGAAAAGCTTGTTGATTTTGGTAGAAGTTGGCAAGAGATTTATATTTTCAACAAGATATGGGCTTTTTGGTAAAATAAAGTGCAGGGCATTTAATCATTTATGGCATATGGATGCTTAATCAACCAAAATTCTTGAACACTATTTTGGACAGTTTTCATTGAGGGTACAGATGTCAATGGTGGTAAGGGAATCTTAGTGAGTTGAAATTATGGAGACAAAGGATATGAACAATCATCATACATATTAATAATGGCAAATACAATTTTGATTGGTTTTAAAGACTAGGGTTAACACCGTAAAAAACATACTTTCTCATTTTACAAAAAAAAATAATAAAAATTATAAAAAATCCTTTACTCAGTTTTAATATATTGAAGTATTTAAACTTGTTTAATATACGAGTACTCGTAAAAGGATTAAAATAGTGACAAAGTAAAATTCAAAGAAGAGGCACTCTAAATGTAATGCTATCCATTTTTCATGACATAATATATGGATGAAAAATTTCATATTCTACCGTAAAAGTTGTCTTTCACAGTATAAAATCTGATATGTACGATGAGTAAGTGTTTTCATCATCTTGTTTTTGTCCGAAGAAATAATTTAGCAAAATAATGAATTACCATTGATGCTGACACATCTAAATTCTAACATAAATTCTAACATGGACATCTATGATCTTTTGATCATATAAGATTGTTTAAATCCTTATATATAATATATGAAAAAAAATTCAGGGGAAAATTTTAAGCAATGAGTTTTCACATGACGCATTTTTAGTAAGCTATTTATGTGTCGTTTTCTTAGCAATTTGTATTCAAAAAAGTTATTTTCATATTTTTTTGGGAACAAATTTCTAAAAAAGGATAATATTACCTGTTTGAGAATTCGATTATAATATGAATCTCCTAAATTGTAGAAGACTTTAAATCTTAAGTTGAATAATTTTATAAAAGCTAAAATACAGAAGAGTTGAAATTTGAAATAAGTGCATGTGTTTAAGGTTTATAGCAAATTTTAGATTTCGTATTTTAGGTTTATAGTAAATTTCAGATTTCGTCCTTAAATTAAAAAAATTACAGTAAACATCCTTTAAATTTAAAAAAGCTTGCATGTTTCGTCCTTCTCACTAACGACCATCTATTTTAGAGCATTCATATCAGCTTCCATATCATTATCCTTATAATTACACTAAAAAATATTACTATTTCTCTCTCCTTCTTAATTAAATAATATTTTTTTATACTTTTATCATTACCTTTTCTTTCTCTTCTACTCACAACCACTTTTAAAAATATTAAAAAATTTATAAGGGTTGAACAGTGATTCCTCAAATATACAAAATGAACAGTAACTTTTCTCTCTCCTCTACTCACAACCATTTACAACCATTCCTTAAAATATAAGAAACACACTCACATAAATATAAACAACCTACTGTGAATGCTCTTATACGTTAAATAAGTGCATATACTTGTCATGTGCGTATAAAATGGTCATTTTATATTTTATATTTAAAATTAAAATTAAACAAAATAAAAAAGAAATACTTTTGCCTTTTTCTTTCTCTGCAACCATGAAATGTGAACCACACCACAGAAACAACCCTGCAACTCCAATCACCACCACCCTCTAAAACTCCGGTCAACCTACCCCTTCAAAATTAAGGCCACCGTCACCCCTGGATCTATCGTCGGGTCAAAGTTGTTAGGAACCCACCACCATTGCCTATCATCGCCTATCCAACAGAGTTGATCTCTTCTTGCGACATAATGATGCATCTCCGGCAACCACCACCATCGTCTATTACTCAGTCTCACATCTCTCTCTCTCTCTCTCTCTCTTTCTCCATTTCCAGAGAAGGTGGTGGCGATTAGACTGGTTTTTGGCTCCGAGGTCCAGTTGCTAGATCATTTATTAGATTTGTTCTTGCTTCTAAGCTGCAGTTGTGGCCGGAGGTTGCGGTGGTCGGCGGTGGTGACACCAGCACCGCTAAATGCAACGTGATTGACTGATTAATGATCTTAGTAAGGTTGTAGGAGATGTATGGTGTTCTTTGTGTGTGGAGATAGACTGTGTGGGTGTTTGGGATTGCTTATTTGCAACTAACTTTTGACTTATTAATTTTTAAAAAGTTAATAAGTTAAAAAAAATATTTGTCAAACCAAAAATTACTTTTTCAACTGAATTTTCATATAGGGTAAAAAGAAGATTTTGAAAAATAAGTAGTGAGTTACTTATTAACTTTTAAAAATAACTTTTAATCTAATTTTCTATTATATCCATCTACTAACTCCTATTAACTCCCCTTATTTTTAAAAATATGTCTCTTTTGATCATTTTACGATATTTTAGTTTATAAGCTAATGCAAACATTTTTTTAAAAACTCATTTTGAAAAATTATAAGTTAATAAGTTTTTTTTATCAAAAGTTATTTTCAACCAAAATAAACAATCCCAAACAGGCCCTGTTGAGAGTGGAGCAACGAGTGGTGGCCGGCGGAGGAGAGGTAGTGGTGGTCGATGAAAGAACTAATGTAGGTTGGGGGAGATATGTATGAAGTTTTTTTGTATGGTGAAATTGGGATTTGGGGTTTATCAAGAAACCCAAATTGAAATGTGAGATGAATCAAGAAACCTCATATTGAAAAACTTCAAATTAAGTGTGGATTTGAAGAAAAAAATTAAAGAATCATGTTTAAAATCAAGAAGAAGAAAAAGGGTTTTCAAGAATCTTACTCAAAACTTAGACATAAAAGATGAAATCAAAAAACCCTAACTCAAAAGGTTCAAGAATAAGATAAAATTCCATGTTAAAAAATGAGATGATGATGTACAAAACAAGAAACAATCACTGGGATTTCAAGAAATCTCATATTTGTAAGGGATAAAAAAAACCCCAAATGAAAGAAAATTTTCACATTGAATGTGTGAGGGTGAGGTATCAGGTTAGCGGTGGGGTTGGGTGGGGTGATTGAGAATGTGGCCGGAGGTTGTCGGAGACGGTGCCGGCCGTTGGCGGTTGCTTTTATGTTGAGAGAGAGAGAGAGAGAGAGAGTTGAAGGTAGGTGGGTGAAATAATAAGTTTAATAATTTAGTTAATATAATATTTTTATTAATAGAGGTAAAAATACAAATTTACCCTCACATGCAAGGCACATGATTTGACTTAACGGATAAAATTAACGTTCGTTAGAGAAAAAAACGAAACGTGCAAACTTTTTTAAACGTAAAGGACGTTTACTGTAATTTTCTTAGTTTAAGTACGAAATCTGAAATTTGCTATAAACATAAGGACGAAAAGTGTAATTTACTCTAAAATCTTATATGTACGATTTGGAATTTTGGAGTAAGTGTTTTCATCACCTTTTTGTCCTAAGAAATAATTTAGCAAAATAATGAATTACCAATGACACATCTAAATTCTAACATAAATTCTAACATAAATTCTAACATAGACATCAATAATCTTTTGATCATAAATTCTAACGCACAGAACAAGAAAGCGTTCCACACGAATAAAAATGTCTACATAATATCACGTCAATAAAATTACAATCTACATTGCTTAGCCTCCACATATGTAAAGAGGATGCTAGTGACATATGTAAAGAGGATGCTAGTGTTGTCAAATCGATGTCTATCGATGTTTTTGAAAAATATGTCAATTTTAAACAAGTTTAAGACTTTACATAAAATTAAAAAAAGACATGTATACATGTTAGGTTTTCTATAGTATTAACCTAAAAACCATTAACTTCCAATGTCCTAAAAAACAACCATCTAAATGCAATCCACATTCATATGATACAAACAGCTTATTTAGATATCCTTATTTCAATAAAAAGCTAAAAGAGTGTGCAATATACATAAACTAAACCACCACTTTAAACTAAATTATAAGGGAAAACACACACTAGTATGAAAATAAAAAACAAGAAAGTGGAAAAGAAGCTGAAAACAATGATATCTGTGTGATCATCCCATATGAAAAACACCAACCTCTCTTTGAGACTGGCTCTGCATAAACTTTGCATCGATTGCTATCCGATCATTCGACTGCTGTTGACCATGTGTTTGCTTGTAATACGGGTTACTGTTGACCAACCCTGGCGCCAATTTCCCGTCCGTTGACTTCTGTTGACCATGTGTTTGACCCACACTGTTGCTCCTATATGCATAATGTGGAGAAAGGCCAACTGTATTCGTGTTTCTAACCATTACCCTCGGATCATACACATCTTTCATGCTTCTTCTACTCTCTAACGGAAGAACCGGGCCCACAGCTGTTCCTGATCATGTTTAACAAAAAGAATGAGTTAATATTTAATACACACTTGATTTATCATTTATGCAGTTAAAAGTGAAAAAGGTATACTTACCTTTGGGCATTCTTGGTGGCGGCCGAGCAGTGGCACTGAAAATATTTCCAGTTGCATCCACATCTCCACCGCCGTGAGACATGATATCCACCACTGGTTTGTTGTCAAATGAAGCCAAACACTGCTGCAGCTTGGGAGCAGTTGTGTTTGAAGCAACTGTTGACCTGAGTATACAAAAGATGACGTTAAAAGAAGAACTAACTTACCCTCATATAACCACAAATTAGGTCGAACTGCACGAAACAGATATGAACTTTACATGTTTTCCTAATCTTAACAACCAACTTTAACTTAGACCGTAAAACAAAAACCAACTTACAATATTTAATACCAAATCTCCAAAACCAACCGCGTTTTAGCTGATTTTACCTGTCCATTGCTGGCTGATGCCAGCCATCACATTAGACATACGCGCAAAAAAAATTCTTATGTCACGTCAGTAATAACCTCCTACGTGTTGTTAGTTGCTAAAGTTGGTAATAAAATGTAACTTGATTGCTAAAATCAGTAATAAAAATAAAATTGGCTACTATTTTGTGCATAAATTTAAACTTGTTGCTATTATTGTTTCATGTTTCTCCCATCATAAAATCACGAACTACATATTTCATTTCAAAATACATGATTTGCAAATGTTTTACCTCGGGACGGAAACATGTTTTCTTTCTGGAGGTATAACGGGCCCACTATTGCCAACGTTTTCCTCAAGATAAGCAAACTGCCTCCTAAACTGACCAATCGCGCTGTGCATTAAAAACACATGTTACAACCGATGAATAACCCGATAAAGAAAAAGAAAAGCAAACCACTTTCATATATGAACAACCTGGGATAAAGGAAACTAGAACGGTCATTGCCAGCCATGTAATCTTTGAGCAACTGAGGGTGGTATTCTAGAATCTCCCGGAATATTAATTCTCTAATATCGTCTTTTGTAACTCTACGTCTCTCAAACTCAAACTCCAGTTTGGAAAATGATTGACAGGATGGCTCACGTTCGACTTTTGATAGTCCCTTGAAGTACGGGTCAGCTAGGGCTTGTTCTGCAGTGGGTCGGTCGTTTGGGTCAAATGCCAATAGTCTTTGTAATAGCTTAAGTGCCAATGGGTCAACTTCTAGAAACTTCTCAGAGAATGTTATGGGTTTCTTTTTACGCATATCCATCAAGTACTTTCTTGCCTTGTCATTACGTACCTGCATGAGGTTTAATAAGAATCATATAAACAGGTGTTATTACGTACCTGCATGAGGTTTAATAAGAATCATATAAACAGGTGTTCGAATGTGTGATTTGAAACTAATTTTTGTGATATTGAATGGTCATGATGAGATAATCAGTCATAATAAAATGAGTACATTTAAAGTGTAAAAATATTACAATTTGTTTCCTTTCAAAAAACACATCATTGTGGCTTCAGTTCACGACAATCAGATGATAATGCGATAATAAGTTGCCTTAAGCACAAATGATGGAACTTTTTCTTCTTTGGGTAATACAGACAATTTTCTAAACGATGTAATTTAACATACTTTAGAAATGGTATCTGGTGACGGTGTACCAAGAAGATCGGTGATAAGCTCCAACTGATGAACAACACTTTTTCCAGGAAAAAGCGGTTTCCCGGTCAATACCTCAGCAAATATGCATCCAATGCCCCAAATATCTACAGCAGGGGTATACTGCATTCAATAGATTAATTCAAGGACTATTTTGACTTTATAAAATGAGAATGTCAATATACTCTTGTGGAATATTTATTATAACTATACCTTTGAATAAAAAGATCCACATAGCTCAGGAGCTCTATACCATCTTGTTGCGACATAATCCTGCAATGTTTTAAATAAAACTAAGTGAAAGGTGTTATTCAATGTGCATTGCGGAACATGATGTGTAATCATTGAATAAATGACCTACCGTCCAAAATATTGTTGTAGGGGTATCTGTAAATGCAGCCCTTGCTAACCCAAAATCACATATCTTGAGTTTGCAATTTGCGTTTGCTAAAATGTTCTTCGGTTTCAAATCTCGATGATAAACATTTGCTGATATCATAAAATTTGAATAGACTCTAGTTATAACGAAGTAAAATACCAGTTTACCTTTTCCTTTGTCTGATTTTAGTCAATGTACCTTACTTTGTACATCTGAGTCATTAAATGATAGCTAAATGTCACTTCTTAGTCATATTGTAACCCATGCATTTAACACTATGTTTAGCATAACATTTTTATATAACAAGTTAAAAAATTACTTAAAAAAATATCAACTTTTGAAAGCTGTTTTCAGACCTACAAAATGGCCCAATTTAGACAATAAACCATCATTTAATGACTCATATGTACAAAGACTAAATCAGGACAAATGAAAAAGTATGATAGTATACAGGCAAAAAGAACCCAAAATATAATGAATCAGCAATAGATAGATTTGATGTCAAATAGTTACCTGTATGCATATATTTCAAAGCTCGAAGCATCTGATAGAGGAAAAACCGATGGTGCTCATGAGTCAAGTCATCATTTGCCTTAATGACTTGGTGAAGGTCGGACTCCATGAGTTCAAATACAACATAAATATCTTTGAAATCTCGTCTTGATGGTGGCATCATAATGCGTTTAATTTCAACAATATCAGGATGACGTAAAAGCCTAAGCAATTTAATCTCCCGCAATATTCGAATAGCATCTGATGAATGCTCAAAAATGTTTGTTATTTTCTTTATTGCAACTTTTTCACCAGTTTGTGTGTCAACTGCTGCACAAACAACTCCATAACTCCCTTTTCCTATTATCTCCAGAATTTTGTAACGGTTTGATTCACCGTATTCAGTGAAAAACTCCACCTCTTTCGGACTCTGCATCATGTTCATTACAAGCTCAGATCACAACAAACAGCAATAAACTCAATAATAATCAACAATCAGTTTAAATTCCCTAAATCATAATGCACAATCATAAGAACTACATAACAATTAGCAAATAACTGACAACTGATCACCATTAGTAAATCAACAGAATTCTCTGCTGCAACCAGTAACTCCATTGAAAATTTAAAATACAAATCTTTAACCGAAAATTTAAAAATCCCCAAAACATAACATATAAAGATTTGAATAACAGCATCTAAAACTCATAAAAATCCAGTAAACAACTGTAATCAGTGATGATGATCGTGATTCCAACTCAAAGAGTACATGAATTATACAATAATTTAAGCAAGTTTAGACCTTTTTTCGCCGATCTTGCTGCATCTTCAACCTCCAACACTCTCTTCTCGTTTCTCACAATCAAAATCAGATCAAAACATCCCAAAAACCAAAACCCAAAAAGGGAATTCAACAACAAAAGTATGTCGTCGGTTGTAATCCCAAAATCCAGAAACAAATACACAAAATCACCCGCATTTACCCCACCAACAACAACTCACTCATCCAATTCTTTAGAACCCTAACCCTAGAATCCCAACGCCACCGACAGCGGCTAGTTCAAGAAAGATAACACCACAACACCATCATCGATACAACCAACGATGGATCGCACAAGTGCGAGTTATCAGTGAGCGATTATGTGGTACTGAAGAATGAATTGTTGATAAAATTGATTGGTTCTTGATCTCAAGATCTTGTGGTGGCCGACGATGGGTAATGAGAGAGAGAGAGTGTGTGTGGGGGTTGATTGATTAAATAGAAGGAAAGGTAGAAGTGGGTTGTGATTCACTTGCTTGCTTATGGAGTACGGAGTTTGATGAGTTTGAAGGGTTAACCTTTCGATTGGATGTTTTATCTTCTCTTCTCGCCAAAGTATTAATTTTAGATTAGATGCCTAATTTAATGTTTTCATGAACCACCATCATCTTAAACTTAAGTGGTTGACGTGAATAATCAAGAGTTTAAAATGATTAAAAATAAAAAAGTTATAGGTTTGAGTCTTTCTTTTGAAGTAAATATATTATAAGCTAAGTCACGAGCGTTTTAGTTATAGATTTCTTTCTGAATGAGTTGAAGTCGGTCCCGATTGAAAAACGAATAAATATGTCAGGTTAAGATAACAGATATCATTCAAAACAGAATTGCGCATTTATCATTAAAATAATAGTTTAAATTTTATTATATACATGTAAGTCTAGTTAATAGAAGTATATCAGTAATTCGTTTAAAAAATGAGTGATTTAATGTCCTAAGATGTGACATCTTGGAGGTTAAGTATGTGTCTCGTAACTAAAAATTGAGTGTTCATTGTTTAAGTTTTACAGAGTACAAATAGTGGCGAGTGATTTAATATATTTATTTATAATAGTTCTTTTTATTTTTAACAATTTAGTAGATTTTTTATAATAAATATACAATAACATAACTCTACAGAATTTAAGCTCCTAACATTTTCATTATGAGACATATCACTTAACCATCATGAGATTATCTTATGTATCATACTTAAAAGTGGACATACAATTGTGTTTTTGTAGTTCCTAAGATAATATTGGTTCTAGGAAAAACACCATCACATATAAACTAATTAAAGTAAACTTGTTCCTGTTGTATTTGAGCGATGAGTTGTGTGTTACCGAGAGTATTTTGCTTATCATGAATCATTGTGTTAGCATCATTTAGTGTTTATATAGTATCATCGGCGGAAGATGTCCCCATGAAAAAAATTTTTACAGCATTATTAAATGGGCTCTATAACCATCCTACAATACAACGGAGCTTATTTTCTTACTAACCGGGGTTTCTAACTGAGCAGATTTTTAATACATTAAGTAGAGATAAGACTAGTACCATACCAGTACTGCTACCGTTTTGGTTCGGTCAGTCTCGGTTCAATACGGTACCAACACTCCGTACCAAACGCTCATCCTTAACTCTAACCCTCAAAGAATCAAGTAGTTAGTAGAATGAATATATATATAGATAACTGTTTTTGGCTATAAAATAAACAAAATTAATATTGGTTTCAATACATAAAAGATCAAACGCCATATTTATTTTAACCGACATTATTCTCAAACTTGTTGAGCATTATCGGTATTAAAGACTAACTGGCATTCTTGATAATTGTGCAAAAGTTTGAAAATTGTTTTAACATTATTCTCAAACTAATTGTTTCAATACGTTTCTTGATATTTATGCAAACACGTAGTTTGAAAACCATTCTATTGATGTTTTTTGTGATGAACCGGACCAACCCGCACCAAACCGAAAAATATTATTGTATTGTGATTGCTAACAACCTCTAATCTTTCGCCCCTTATATAAAAATTTTCTTAGTCCATTAGTATTATAGAGTGAAGTATTTTACTCATATCCGGAGCTAGCATATGTATATTGGGGTCAAATGACCCCATCGTTAATTTAGCTTTATGTAATTATGTGTAGTTTTTGATCCTGTCCCCCAATAAATTTGTGATGGTGACCCCATTAAAAATAATTAATTTAAATCATAAAATAGAAAGAGAAGAAATGGGTGGTTGGTTGGTAATTTGGCATGCAAATTGCTTTTTGTTAAACCAATCCTAGTCGTTTATTCGATATTTTCACTTTTCTAATTTCTTTCCTCTTTTAATATTTTTCACCAGAAGTGTTCGTGTCAATTGTGTTGGTTTTCTTTTAGATGAGCTTCCATTTATTTTAACTTCACGTGGTGGCAATAATTTTACATATATGCATTTAGAGTTTTGTACTCATGTCTATTTTAAGGGTTTGATATTTCTAACATGAATAAGTTATTTTTTATTATAAATTATTTTTTATTATAGTCCTTCTACCGTTATACGCATATAACTTTCTAAGTGTTTGAATAACAACCAGTCTTCGTCTTCACACGGTCTGTTATAGTATTGCGAGATGGACCCTACCTAATCCGAATCGAAAATTCTGATGATGGTTTCTTAGGAATCCGAGTATTAAAAGATGGTAATTCCATACGAGAAAAATTCCGGCTTCACCATTGCGTAAGTGTGATCAAACTAGAATAGTATCAAGAAGAGTGATCTCTTTACACGCTCTTTGAGGTTCATTGAGACCAAAGTCAAAGTGACAAAGGAGACAAGATGGTCTTCATGGAAGTTCCACAATAGTAACTTTTGTGTCATCTAGATGGTAAAACAAGAGTTACCACTGTCCCAGGGTTTGAGTTTGGTGAATTTGTTAAAAAAAAGAAAATGTGAAATTTTAACATGTGGCATTGAATTGAATAATATTATATACTTGTCACCATATGATTAAGAATATTATTACTATACTGAATTGGAATCATTTTATTTTGGATGCATTGACCCCTCTGTTTGGTTGGTCAAGTGTCCTTTTAACGGTAGGTCTCAAGTTACCAAGGTGACGTCGTCGGCAACGACCACCGACCATCCTATTTTCCCTCACGACGACTTCTTCACGCAAAATGTAAAAAAAAATTATGATTAATGCACGTGGTAAATTTATTTCCACATCATTGTTTTTTTAATTTAATTTTAGTTTATTCCTATTAAACGCCTATGATCTATGAATACACCTTGCATGATTCAGGCATTTAATTTTTTAAATAGAATGAAGAATTACTCTCGCCATATTGTCACCATAGGAATTCTAATTTCATTAAGACTTCATTCATCTTTTAAAATTTATTAGCATTTAAGAAAATTAATAAACCTAATGAAAGAAAATTAGAGTGCGTATAAATCACATTAATATGATGCTTATTATAATAATAGAAATGTCATAGAAATTAGAATACCTATTTTACTTTATTTACACATCATTGAGTATTTATACGTCATTGTTTATATTAGATAAATTTTCACCTCGATCTATAAAATATACGAAATTTAACATCCTATTTATCTAATTCTTTCACGAATGGTCTGAACTAATTTGAGTATAAAAACCTTGTCAGCTTAAAACTTGGAAACTTTTAAAATTTGTTTTACGTTACTCAAATCAAACAAAAGTAGAGAATATTTGGATTCTGTGTCCAATTCTTTCACGTTAGGTCTGAACTATGTTTACAAACAAAAGTATACAAACCTTACTTGCTTTAAACATTTGGAGATTCCTAAAATTTGCTTTGAATCACATTGATAGTGTTTTCTTATATAAATACGATGTTCATATCAGACAAACTTTCACCAATACAGACACAAAACCTAACTCATTTTCTATTGGCGTTCATATCAGATCCACTTTCTATATTTGAAAATCTTCAAAAGTATCGTCTACTTGAAAATGTTTACACGTCGAGAAAATAAAAAAAGGTTGGATCATGTACTTTACTTTTGATGAAAAATCTAACAAATTTTAAACATATTGTTTAATGAAACCTGTTTATTTTTTTAATAGTTACACAAGTAAACTTGTCTAATACTAACGTTATCCTAATAATATATACTTATAACAAATAAGGATTCTCTTAATAATATATATATATATATATATAATTATTTTTAAAAACTTCTAATTGTACACAATAAAATAAAATAATAATAATTATAAAGTTAATAATGTTAGAAAGATGGAAGAAAGTTAGCAATAATTGAGGGTTGAGTGTATAATTCACTCACTATGAGCTATAAGATATTAGTATTGCAAATTTGCGAGTAAAAGCCAATCAATCCAATAATGTAAACAACTAACTTTTTCTATAATTATTTAGTGGAACAATTATTTCTTCATGGGCCATGGTATGCATACACTGATTAAACTTTTGTTAGTGAAATTTTAAACTTTAAAATACTATCCGTTTTTGATGTTGGATTTGGTTGGCGAGATTTGATACTATTACATAAAATACTAGCTTTAGTAAACACGTATATGACACGGGTTGAACAAAAAATATTAAATATAATATAAATTTTTAAGTATGAAACGATATTTTACAATAAAATATGACTAAAATTACATATTTGTAAGAACAATATGCAATAAAACAATTATATCAACTTTTTAAACTTTTATTTTAAAACTTTTTTTGCCAAAAAAAATAAAAAATATTTTGTTTCAAAACATAACCGTATTAAAAAATATCATTTCTAAAAATTATCTTATTATAATTTTCAATTTTAATTATTTTTTGTTTATAAAAAATTACTTTTTAAAAACACTAATTTCAAAAAGGTTTGATGTTTTATAAAAATTTCTTATTTTATAAAACTTATTTTTTTAGAAATAACATTAATGAGAAGATCTTTTTCTAAATTTATTAAAAAACTATTTTTATTCTAAAAGAAGCTAAATAATATTATTTGTAATTAAGATAATTATTTAATAAGATAGAAAAGCGGGAAAATTTTGGTGAGAATAAATGTGATGCTGACGCGTGTTACCATAAGTTACTCTTTTATTAGAGTAAAAAGATATAATTTAAAAAGTAAAGTTACTCGATAAAAAATAGTTTAAGGAGGTTGAATTTGGAAGGTGAGTTGATATATTGTGACATTGAGGTGCAATTAAAAGCCTTTGTTTAACTAGAATAGTAGAATGCTAACGAATGAAGGGGTTTTAAGAAAACAATTATTATTTTTTTTTACCTAATTTTAAACAGCTAATTAGTTATTTATTTTAATAAAATTTTGGGTACCTTACTTTAATTATTTGGGCTAAAGATTATTAGTAAAATGATTAGTTATCCACACTCCAAAAAAATAATCTCTTTTCTATCACCACAATCATCAGTCGTCACTTTTCTAACGAACATGAAGTTTAGCGTTCGATCTTGGTCAAAACCCTCTATCGTCTTACTTTTAAGTCAATCCAATTTACACTGACGTGTAGCGCCTGAGGCAATATGGCGTGGGCCAGTTTACATTATTCGATATAACTCTGTATGGTGATATCAATTTTACTACTTCTTAAGATCCTTTCTTCAAAGAATATATTTTTAAATCTTACTTCTTCATTTATTCGACAAATACTTTTTTTTCTTATCTCTGGCACTTGCAACACTTCATTGCAAGTGTTCTTTTGTTTTCTTGATGTATACGGATTTCTACAGTTAAATATTTACAAGAGTTATTTAACAAAATTAAGCGATGTAGATTAATGTTAAATATTCTTGTTTTGTTATCAAGTCACATTCACCCATCTAGTATTTGTGATTAAGCTTCTTCTAGTGACAACGATGCCAATTATGGGTGGGTGCCCATAGCACCAAGATAACGACATTCACCCATTGAATATTTGTGATCAAGCTTCTTCTATTGTTATATTTTTAATCTTTTGTGGCTCAAATGACCCGCAGAACGTCGACTCACATGGACATATCCTAACAAAATATTAGCTTTTTTTACCTACTCGATGGGACGGTGGTCCCCGACACTACAGTCTCGAGTCCTCTTTTAACAGTGTATCTTTACTGTTTATATCATAATCTATTGGTTTAGACGAGGAGAACTGACCAGACTCACAAAACCAACCCGGCAAACTCAATGCGTCAACAACAAAAGTTGAATTAAATTTAAAGAACTATCATGCTACCTAAACTATTTAATTTTTTTTGTTAAGTCATGTATGGATATAGACGACTAAAAGAATATAGAAGACTAGTAGTTTTACCACAAGTAATCTCCATAAGCAATGCGATGGCATACAATTACAAATCATTTAACCACAACAAATCACGAAAAAAGTAACTTCCAAGAACATTGATCATGTATTGTGACGAAACGTAAGGAATCAAGACAAGTGACCTTTATTTGTATTTATGGTAACCATGAGACTTGTTACAAAAAACCTAATAAAATTTACCAATATCCTGCAAAGTAACGGGATTAGATAAATCACGGCTTGTGTTGGGCAAGCAATCTTCAAAACACTATAACACAAAACCAGTGGAAGCAAGATTTGAACCTGAGACTGCTTGAAAGAAATCATTTACTTAGCAACACATCACGCGTAAAGGTTTTCTTTATTTTATCTTTTAACCGAGTTCACTTCTGCTTGGCTATTGTTTGTTGTTCATAGGTTGTGATTCAATTATTTGAACATCATTAAATTGCCGCCATAACCACCACTGTTGTGTCTTCTTTATCTAGAAATTCACAAAATATAAATTATACTAATTCAAACTGTTTGCTTTTAAAGATTCTCTTGATTAAATGTAAAGGTGATATGGAAAGAAATATTTTTAGGTGAAGTTGATTACTTTCATCTGCTTATATGCATAATACATGTATTACCATGATCATTAGAAAAGAGTTATAGATCGATCGATTAAACAATGTGACATGTGTCAATACTTTGACGGTTAGACAAAAATGACATGAGTCACTAGCCTAACTCAATGACTCAAGTCACTTGTGAAGCTAACCGAATTAAGTCAAATCAAGCTACTTTCTTGAGGAAACAGTTTCAAACTTTTGGGTTTGCAATGGCCTCAAAAGATTGAAGACCGAGTAATTACTTGCTCAATAGCAAGATTAACATGATCTAAGCAACACCCACGTCGATTATCTTTAAAAAAAGGAATGAAGGCACTGAGAAGTAAAAAAAAGTTCATTCTATTACCGATCTACGCAAAAAGTAGGTCAAAACAGACAGTCAAGGTGCAGCCTGTAACTTTATATCAGGGACCTCTTCTTTGAAGTAATTACTGATGGGATTTGGTCCTGAATGTACCTCATGCAACTCCAACCTCTTGCCAATGTTATTCTCCATGAAGGACTAAATCAAATAAACAAAAAAATAAAAAGATGCAGAGGATTAATTACACTTGATTAGCATCAAGAACAAAGAACTTGATCAGTAACAAGAAGATTAAAAATAAGATTTCTAATGTTTTACCTTATCATTCAACTTTAAGGCGCTGAATTTGCCAAGCTCGCCATCTGGTGATAAACCGACATAAATAAATAAGTCAGTAAACAGATATACATTATACATATGATAGAAGTGGATTGAAGATTTGAATATTCAACCTTCAAGATTTTGAATGGGCAATGATGAATGCAGAGATAAATGAGTTAGCAAAAGCATGAGAAGAAATATAAAACATAGAGCCATGTATGCTTCTTAAAGAAATATGGTGAGTAACTAGCTTAGTGCTATGATGTTTGATTGTTTGAGAATTATCGACGTTAGTGAAAGTAATATAGTACATTACTAATGGTTTTTAAAGAGGACATATAAAAAAGTTAAAGAGAGAAAAAGACCCAAACAGAGTCTACTTTTTCTTCTGTTTTTATTTTTTTATGCCTTTCAAAAGAATTCCAGACATCGTGTAGGCCCGTGTGCATGTTAATTGGGCACAGCATAAGACAGAAGGACGATTAGCTGATATTTCGCACAGTAATACACTTGGTTTGTTATTAATTCCAATAATTTACACATATCAATGGTGTCTTGTGTTAGTTGGTGATTAAACCCTAAAAATGAAGATCAAAATGGTATGAGATATGCAGCCAGGAAACTAGAAAGTAGAACCTGAACAATTTTACTATTTGGCATTGTAGAGGTATGTTTTTAAGATATTCTTTGCAAAATAAAAAGGGCAAAGTTTTGAAATTGTTCAAAAATATTTATGCTATGGAAGATAACATAAATAAATCGAGTTTAACAGTAGTTTCTTCCATTCCATGATGGGATGATAAAAAGAGAAAGAACACTGGCCTAAGAACTGAAAAACAACAAAATGGAAAGAACACTGGCCTAAGAAGCTACTGCAGCTGCAAATCATAAAACATCAAAATAAATCATATCAACCACAAAATTAATATAAAAAATACAAAAATATATCAACAAGAAACACATATGCTCACCTGCAAATCTCAAGGCTCAAGCAATCAGCTTTAGGTTTTCCTTCAACAAAAGCTACACCACAAGCTGCAGTAAATTCCCTGCTTTAGTTGTATCAAGCACTTTTTCAGCCTCAATTATACACTGTTTAATTGATCATTTACCTTCAGTGAATAAAACCAATCCTTACCCACCAAGTTTCACCAGGACTTCCTAAACCCCCGTTAACAAAAGCATGAGACGCTTCATGGCGTTAAGGTCTGAAAAGCCGAGGCATGGTGTAGTGCTTCACATACGTGATATGTTGCTTTATGTACAACCAAATAAGTTTTATCTATAAGAACAAAACCTACATTTGTCTCGTCCCTTTTACACACATTCATATCAGCCTCATGCAGGCCCTAATTTTGAATGGCTTCAACCCAAATGTGCATAAGGTGCCACCTCCAATCGCCTTATGCACCTCATACGCGCTTTTAAAAACCAAGCCTACGAGAGGATTAACTGACTAAATTTTTAAACTCACCAACTTGTGACATTTAGCAACAGCTAGGCTAATTTATTCAAAAGTTTCAGTTTGCATTTCCGTTGAACCAGCAATTTCCTCTCGTTTAGACTTAAAATAGCAACATGCTTTAATAGTTCTACAGTAGTTAAGGCATCCATTCCTTGGGCATCAAGAATCATATAACATGATATTAATCATATGATAATATCATAATGTGTAATGTTCTAGATATCATAATGTCAAAAATGCTAACATATATATTCACAATGAAACATGAAATCAGATTAGATGACAATCTTCACCTTCGCAACTTGAATGCTGATAGAATCAATAATCTCTCTCTGAATCAAAACAATTCCAGCATGCTTTACAAACTCAAATCATAATTTCCACCAGCTACGGTTTTCATCGGTGATTGCAGATACGGTTTACCCCTCTTTGGGGAACCGATCGATTTCTAAATAGTGGTATTAGTCGTCATGGTCTTCTGTTGTTGGATTTAGCTTTTTATCACTTGATAATTTTTATTAACGGAGGAGTTACACTTTTATACATGATTACTTAGAATCAATGCTTTCAGAACCGGATAGTACGTCGAATCAGATGTTTTACTGTTTTGGTGGTCGGACCGAATTTAAAAACCATACGACGTCATAATTATATATATAATACATTATATATATAGTTATACATATAGTTCAATATAAGTAATTTAAATGTGTATTTTATAGTTATATATAAAACTTAATAATAATCTTATGTCCAATATATTAATTTACTGTTCAACCCTCGTTTTTATCTATTAAAATTTAAAAAAAATTCAAAATCCGATCCGATCACCGGTTCGGGACGAACCGGCCAGTCCAACCCATCCAAAACGAACTGCCTTGAAACGGTTCGGCCCACCCTCCGATTCCCGGTCGGACCGGTTTGACCGGCCGGTCCGATCCGGTCTCGAAATCATTGCTTATAATCTTATATCATTCAATTAATATGTATTTTTGTTCATTTGTCTTTGACAGGGTATTAATAAGGGAAATGCTTAAATTCAAAAATATTTTTTTTAATAAAAAAGTGTAAACAGTAATTTCAACTATTTATCTTTTTTTAATTGATAGTTGAAATCAATTTGTAAAAAAAAATATTATTAAAAATGATATTTTAGGATAAGCTCACTTTTGTTGACTTTTCCCAAGTATCTTATTTTTTTTAACGTTCATAAATTTTATGTACGACATTACTTTTTTATAAAAATTACATCATAAAAACGAATGTTTTTTATATTTAAAACAAGCATAGTATTGTTATATAGTATTTTTATATTTTTAAGCTCATATTTGTTATTGTGTATTTTAATACAATTAATTATGTCTTTTTTAGGGCTTTGATACAAACTAATTGGATAAATTTACACGTGTCAACGGCCCATTACAATGACTTTTTCTTTTTGTTTTCATAATCTATAGACCATTTGCATATATGTATAACTACTTGGGTAGATGAGATGGTTAAGATGCTCTATGATTATTGCGTAAGTTTTGAGTTTGATTCTCACCACTTACAACTATTTTTCTTAATGTTTTTTTTTTTCACATTTTTTTGACCTTTTTATTTTTTTCCATATTTTCTTGACCTTTTTATTTTTTTATTTTTAATTATCTTTATTATCTGTTTAATTTTCTTTTACTTTTTCCTCCTAAGTTACATAGTAATATTAATAGGTCACATAAAACAAAGTTTGCATACACCTTGTAACATGTGATTAACCATCTCAATGCCATTATATGATTTCACATGGACGTGTAGGTCTTTTGTTTAAACTATTATGTCACAATATACAAAACATCATATTTTTCTAATATATGTTTTTTAATACTAAGTGAATTATTGTTTGACGTTGATTATGATGTTTAGAAACATGCTCTTAATCACATATTGTCATCATACATTCCGATGCAAAGCACAGGTCACTTTAATCATTTTCTTTACAAACAAACACAAAAATCTATTGGCTTGTGCATTTATATTTGTTGATTAAATTACACTAGTTGGGTTACTCAAACAAGCAGCATGTTTCTTTGGACTAGGTATTGTATTTGACATCAAGATAACATATCTTTATTTAACATTTGAATATTTAAAAAACAATGTTATTGTATAACAAACAACAATGCCAATGAAATAAAAACCAAATGCTAGCATTGATTTAAACTCTTTAATCAACTATGAAAACTGAAATATGCAAATTGCTATCAGAAACAAGATCTAAACTAACTTAAAAAGAGAAAAAAAAAAAAAAAAACATCTGCTCTTAACCATCAAACACTTTAACCCAAATCAGTCTCGTTACTGCTCATTTCTTGCAACTATCTTGTATTTCCCTGTCACTTGTTGCTGCAAACAAATCATGACTAGTTAAAATAATAATCTATCACCAGAAACAAGTCATAATGTGGCAATTAACAAATTTCAACAAGATTCAAAGATCACACAAATATATAACGTTTTGAGTTAAAAACCTGGCCTTTTTGAAAAAACAAATCATGCTCAAATTAATTTATTTAACCAAACATCAAACAACTTATATTCAAACTGACCTATTTAACCTAATGTTGACCCTCTAACCCAATTGTCATTTATGTCCATGTTTGGGTAACTGATTTTTTGATTAACTTTTGACTTATTAACTTTTAAAAAATCAATAAGTTAATAAGTATGTTTGACAAAATTTTAAAAAGTTAATTTAAAAGGGTAATAAGTTACTTTGGAAAAGTTAATAGAAGTAACTTTTGAAAAGTAACTTTTCAAAATTACTTCTTGTCAAAATAAGTAATTCCAAACATGGGCTATTTAACCCATTTTTTACAACCTATCAACACGATTAACACATTTACATATTCATAATCACCCACCAACAAATTAGACACGATTAGACAGATAGGTCATGTTTAAAATAAACAATTTAACACATCAACCTGACATAATTAACACCGCTAAAACAACCATTTATCCATCAAATTTATATAAAGAATTTATATTTCATTACCTTCTTCCACAGATCAGTATGCTTTCTGCAAAATCCAGCAACAATGGCACCTCTGTTTCTCCCTTCTCTATACTCAATACACAAATCCTCCTTCAACCCACAAGTCACATGAAACCTCAAACAACACTTCTCCTCAGAGCAATCAACAACACACCCATCAGACTTCTTGCATACATAACACATCTTCCCCCATCTTCTTGCAGGAATCTTCGAACAATCGACCCCTGTTCTGCCTTCAGGGTCGCTAAAAAACACCTCAGGGATGAACAATGCGCACACGATATGCGACCATCGACCGTCGTTGGTCGGTTTCAGAGCACCACCATTGGTGCAACAGAGACAACAAGTTAATGATGAATCATTGTTTGCATCAGTGGTTTCACATTGAGCACAAAACCAATCACCTTCAGGAACACCCTTTGTAAGGGGATAACCATAGCAAGTAGTGTGCACCATTAGATTACACCCATCACAAAACACAATTGGGTCTAATGGATCTCCATCTGTACTTTGACATACAGCACATACAACCCCATCTTCATCATCATCATCATCATATTCTTCTTCTTCTTCTCCTTCATTTTTCACTCCGATTTCATCTGATTTGGGATCATACTCGAGATTCAGATCAAACGACGAAAAGGGTTTGTTAGCAATCAGATTTGGGTGAAGGGCACATATTCTTTTTTTGGCAGGTAAGCAGATGGTGGTAACGGCGGCGGTTACCGGCGGTGGGTGATGGGTTTCTTTCCTCTTTTTCGCCGGAAGACATGAGGTCGCCGGAGAATCGGCGTCTTGGTGGTCAACGGCGGTGGCTTCATGGTGCATAAGCTTGAATCGTTTGTGAGGAGGTAGGTTATGAAGCTTGTGCTCCATTGATGCAGGTGTGTGTAGCAGAGTGAAGGAGATTGGTGATGACTTGGTGGTATTGAGGGATTGATGATTAGGGTTTTTTAAACGAGTGATTGAAATTTGAAAAATAAAGCCCCGGGAAGAAGAAATAAACAAGTGATCGGAGGGAAATTTGAAGTCGGCGGGAAGGGGAAATTAAGATCTGCTTTGAATTTTAGGAAGTCGGTGAATTTAAATTTTGAGGTTTTGGGTTATTTTCACCTGAAAGTGAGGTTTCTTTCCCACCAATTGGGTTGTGAATAAATTTGAAAATCGGTAGGAATTTTAAAAGAAAAAGATGAGGGAATGTATGATTCTTTAAAATGACTGTTTAATTTGTGATAAAGAGTTGTAATATATGTAGAGTTAAATGCATTTTACGTCCCAAAAGTTTCATAAAAATTGTCATTTGAATCCAAAAGTTTAAAATATTGTCGTTTGCATCCAAAGGTTTCATTAAAATTGCTATTTGAATCCATTTGGTCATACCTAACTAACACGATTAACTTTTTCTGTTAAGTTTCCAACATGAGAGTTATTTTAGTCAAAAAAATTACAAAATAAAAAACCAACTCATGTGAGGGTTTTTATATGTTTAGCTTCTTTTGATAATTGTAACTAAGATTTGACTCTATAATAGTCTTTTATTGTTTTGTCTTGTTAATGTATTTTAGTTTAGTGATCGTGTTACTTTTGCCCGTTTTATAAAACATAGATTTTTTTGGTTTAAAGTTTAATTATGATTACAATAATTGATATTTTATGATTATTATTCATGAGTAGTTAATGTCATATTATTAATTGTTCTTATACTTTTATAATAATTATTTTTTTTATGGTTATAATTCAAATAATTTATGTTATATGAATTGTTTGTTTGATTATATATATATATATATATATATATATATATATTGTTTTGTATGCTTTATAAAGTTAGAAATGAATCATTTTTAGTTAGTTATACTTACATTTTATTTTATCTACTAGTACGTCCAGATATGCATTTATTAATAAAAAAATTGCTGGCCTATCATTTCTTGTAAATTAAAATCGCAATGGTGATTAACAAAAGAGACTGAACGTGTAAGACTTATCACGTAGAGCTGATTTTTTATTTTTGTAATTGTTTTGACTAAAATACCTATAATTTAGAAAACTTAACGGCGTTAATTAGGAGTAGTTTAGTGGATTCAAATGACAATTTTTGTGAAACTTTTGGATGCAAATGGTAAAATTTAAACTTTTGGATTCAAATGGCAATTTATATGAAACCTCAGGGATGCAAAATGCATTTAACTCTATATGTAGGGTAAGTTTCATTTCATGACATTAAATTATTTTAAATATAAAAATAATAAACTTAATTATTTTAATTCTTTTGTTTATTGGTTAATTTTTTTGAAATTTCCCCCACTTGCATGTATTTTAACGTACATGAAACCTATCAATTAAATTATTTTCGTTTGTTTTTAAACATTTAACTATTTAAGTATTTATCTACATGTGAGTACGATACAGCATGGACATTACTTACGCACGTGTAGGTCAACTATATTAACAAAATATGTTAATAATTTTTCTACATTTTAGGAGAGGATAAAAATTGCATTTCTATCAATAAATCTAGCTTTTTTAATGCGTGATTGAAACGGATGATTTGTTTTGTTCTACATGTTACTGCAATTTTAATTTTTGCATCAGTGGTCGTAATTGTGTCAAGGATGGTTGTGTTAGTGGCAGTGACGGATCTATCTCGAAAAATTAGGGGTATCCAAAAAAAAAAATTTGCGGTACATTTATTTAATAATAAAATTTTATTTGCGACACATTCATTCAATAATGAATTTTTTTGCTAATAATAACTTGTTTCGAATGATGTTTCATCTTTAGTGGTGTGCTCGAAAATTTTTAATATAGGAGTGGGAAAATTTTTTTAAGGGTTGGTCATCTATCGTTAATTATTAAATCTTTTTTATACGGTCCGATTTGAGTACGAATCACGCAACAAGAAGACAAAAAAAATCAAATTAATAAATAACAATCAACACTAGATGTGTAAATGAGACAAACGAAGTCATGAGTTACTTGAAACTGGCTCGTCAAATCTTGGATCGAACCGAGCTTAAACAAGCTTGAGCTTATATCATTTACCAATTACTAAACAAATTGGGTTAGAGCTGCACGTATCGGGCCCTCTCAAAATGAACTTTTTTTATATAACATTTACTTAATATATTATATATATTTAAAAGATAATTGTGATTATATAAAAATTATGATAAAAATAATTAAATTATAATCAAGGGATCTTAAACCGAGCTTCAGTTTAAAAACTTCCGAAATAAAAAAAGCCTCGAGTATTAAAATTAAACTTTTATACACGAGCCGAGCTTAAACCTTACAATTAACATTCTACACGAGCCGAGCTCGGGCATGCAATCAAGCTTTCCTTATATCAAAACAATCTCAGACTCCACACGATTTTTACACTCTTGTTTACCAGTCATAGTAACATTAGCATAATCAAGTATTCAAGTAAATACTCAACTAAATAAATTAAATAATCTAATCTAACAATCTACTAATAATTAACTTAATAATTATCTATCAAACAATAAGTTAATAATATAAATGACTTAGTTATTCAAAGTAAGTGTTTTGTATTTGTTACTTATTTTTTGGGTCGTTTCATAATAATTGTGTCGGTCTCAAATTTTTTTAAGGGGTTGTATAAACTTTAATTTGTTCCTGGTGGGACTTTTAATCTTATTTAATATAGGGGTTGTATAAACTTTTATTTTAAATTTGAGGGTATCTTAATTTTTGCTCAGGGTATCCCAATACATACAACCGTAAAAATAAAAAAAAAGAAGTTGGACTTCGAAATGAGAATTTAAAGGTAGTTCAGGGGGCCCGAGCTACCCCTAAGCTCTAAGTAAGTCCGCCCTTAGTTAGTGGTATTATGGTGGTGGTTGGGGTGGCTCTAATGATGGCGGTGGTTGTGTCGACAATGGTGGAGATCATGCTTGTGTGTTGGGGTTAAGTCGAATTCGCTGACGCAACCACATGTAGACGACCTGACAAACAATAGTCAAGTTGGTCGATCATTTGGATCTATTATAAGTTTAGGGAGTGTTGTATACTGTATAGTGACACATTCTGACATTTTGTTTAATTTGAGTCGGACCAAAATTGACTTCTTCATATTTGGAGTTGTATTGTGTGATCCCATATACTTACCCGGATCAATCCATTTATCATTTATGGATGAACACGACATATATAATTGCCACCATGTGTAGCTTAAGAGGCCTATAGCAAAATAAATATTTGAGGTGCTTCCCAATTTATTTTTGTTATAAACTCTACTCGTTTACAGCACTCACATTATAGTTGCTATAAACTTTTCCTTTTTTTTTAATATTAGTAAGACATTAAAAAAAAAAAACCCTCACTCCGTCCATTATTTATAATATTTTTTTCATAAATTATAAGGATTATGTATGTGAGTTGAATAACTAATTTTTTCATCATTCGATTCACCATTCATCTTTCATAATTATTTTATAGAGAAAAAAATAGTAAAAATTAATTAAAAATTATTATTTAATTAAATAAACATAAAAATATAAATCAACATGTGAAAATTTAAGAGATGAACTAAAGTTAATGATAAATATAAATTCTAGTTAAATTATAAAATAAAAATAAAGTATCCTATGTATTCTCCTATCCGAGCTTGTAGGTTCATTAAGGCCATGGTTTGTACTTTGTAGCATGTGATTATTACGAATTCTATTAGCAATCATTTTAATGGATCATTTGAATTTGTTCGTCTAATTCATTTCAGACCTTTTTGAACGACACAAGTACACAACTCGTACTTGCGGTTTTTATATGACACTGAATGGAAGTTTATTAGTAGAATGCTTAACACTTAATCCCTAAGTTATTATGTTTAACACTTAACAACATTAACTACCCGAAATATCAAGTATTCACCACTCTATCACCCAAAGATTATATAGAACACGATTTGACTTTTCGTTCAAGCCTGTAGATATTTTCATTTCAATATCATCCCTCTTTGAATGATAAACGGATAGGGTTAATAATCATTGATGCATGTTACCTCTCAGTTGCCGTACGTCCCCACCATTCATCAGTGTCTACACTTATATTTATTTTAATGTGACACACAATCAGAGTTTTAAATTCATCATACCTATTATCCGTTGGATTTAAACTCATAACTATATAATTTTATCACTTTAATATCAGTATATCGTTTTAAGACAAGCGGCACCAAGATGAATCCGTCAACAGGACCCATCGATGTCTCTTAGCTGTTAGCCCAAACCATAGACCAGCTCATGGCCACTTGATCTCCTCCACACAGCCCCACCATCTGAATTCAACAATGGTGGAAATTGAATCATTTATTACACAGAAATTGCAAGTGCATTCTTATTACAAATCTTAGCTGTGTTAACACACATAACACGCGACCGACAGTGTTTTCAGAATCAGACCAGATACAAATCAAACATTATAGCCTACATTTATTCTTTTAATACTTATCCAGTCATGTTAACAAGCCACACGACTACTTGTTAGGCGTCTTAATGTACGCCAGATTCGTCAAATTCCCAACCCTCGTCAACGTTTTCAAATCATACGCAATCCAACACCTCGACTTATCCGTATGATAGAAATAACCAACACACTTGCAATCTCTAGTGCATTTGCTCTCGCACTGGCTCTGTTTCGTCGCGTCACCCCTCGTATACTTGATCATAAAATGATCAACCCCCTCAAGCTTATAATAATAAAAGTCACTAGCTTTACAAGATGTGACCTTTTTAGCCTCACAATCTTTGCTCCAACCACTTAGCCCATTCGGCGTGGGGCACGCGACACACTGGTTATCCTCACACAACCCAAACTTCCCACACCGCTCCGGTAACTGGCACTCGCTTTCACGCGAATCGCGATCAAGAAACGCGTACACCCGTTCCCACGCCATGTTTTGCACATTGGGACTATAGGTGAAGTATCTAAGGTTTCCGTCTATCCCAAGTCGAAGATACGTTAAAGTGGTGTTGTATCTCGTGAACACTGTGTTGCTACTCGGGGGAGAGTGCAATGGGTTCGAATTCGTGACGTTGAACACGAAGAACAAGTACCAAATCGAGAAATCATCGGGATACCGCGGTTCGGAAACAAGAGTTAAATTGGTGAAAACACTAGTGTCATTGTTGATCCATGGGTAATTTGCCCAATAAACCATCGGTCGGGGCGAGTTGCTGCTAGTGTAATACAATGCTACCCTTCGGGGCTCCAACACGAAGCTATACGGTCCATCGACGTTGTTCTTGACCGAAGCCCGACTCACGAGCCTACTCACGCGGCCCGGGAGTAGAGACTGACCCACCAACAACGTGTCGGTTGGCGAATCAAAGCTTTGCCATATGAAATTACCCTTGGCATCATGTAAAACCATGTTGCCATTGGGAAGGAGTCGGAACCCGACCACGCCCTTGTTGGCGGTATTCGATTGCCAGACGACTCGGCCATCGGCTTCTGCGAGGACAAGGTTTCCGTCAGTACCGAGTGAGAAAGTGGCGTTCTCGCGAACGGGGTTTCCTCGGTTAGCCTCCCAGACCCAACGCATGAGGTTTTCGGATCGGACCGTGCCCATACGTAGGGCTAGAGTGTATGCATTTGGGGTGGTGTTGTAGAAACAAAGCTGGAATGGGCTACTAGCAATGCTTAGAACACGATAATTCGCGTCGTATTCGACGATATAGTATCCGAATTCGCCTTCGTTGACATAAGTGAATGTCTTCGATGACGGAACTTGAGCTCGAGAGATGAAAAATAAGATGTGAAAGATGATAAAAATGACATGAGAAGAAGACATGTTTGGTTGGTTTGGTTATGTTACAAAAGCATAAAACAACTATTTATATAGTCCAAGTAATCACTATAATATTATTAACAATGTTATAATAAAGAGCATTAGACATAGGGTGTGAGTTATTTGTTAAAAAATAAATAAAAGACAATGGGACTAATCGAACATGTTGCTTCTTGTCTAACGAATATCTTTCGAGAACAGCGTATTGGATAAGGAGGCTTTCTAAAAGGGGTGGGCTATACATACTTTCATCTTTTACTTGTCATACTTTATCTTTAAAAAAATTATTTAAAAAATTTCATATTCCCCTCTTAAAAATTAAAAAAATATTTTCATTCAATCTTGCTTGTCACTTCCCTCGTTAATTCTCACACATCATGTAAAAAAGACACATTTTTTGAAAGGTAAATAAATAAGATTTTTTCTAAAGAATTTTCAAAAGCATATCTACTTGTTAAAACGTATATGCATTTTATAAATGCTAATTGTTTGCTTCTTTTTTGATCAATGTTGTTTATTATTACTATTGATTAAAAATGTTTTTATAAAAATAAAAAGAAATGATTTTTTAAAAGTATAAAAATACGTTTCAAAAAAAACTTTTAGTATAAATTAAAAGAATGTGTTTTCAATAAACCTTTCAATACAAATTAAAAAGAATAAAAACTTCTTTTCAAAAAGCTATATAAATGTATATATATTAAAATAGAAAAGGTTTGAATCCCACTAAAATTATTTACATTTAGCCTTTTTTTAATTTACGTGTTTAACAAAATTTAAGAAAAATTCTAATTAAAATCAATATATTTTGTTAACGCGCATTTCAAAAGTTATTATAAAAGATATGATCAAGTATAATCAAATAAGTTTATTTTAAAGGGATAAAAAATAAAAGATTTAAATTGTATCTATTTGAATATTAAAGAGGGGAGTATAACAAGTAAAAATAAATATAAAGAGGGTATATATAACAACACCCTTCTAAAATATCTCAAAATACAAATCTTGAATTTCTAATTCCGATTTTAAATGTAATGAAATGGTTTTAGCCAAGCATGAACTAATGAAAAATGATCATTTTACAGTCTACAAATATAAACTAACAAATATCAATGCAAGATATAAAATAGAAACCCAAGAATAGGTGAATAATAAGGACTCGATTTGATTTTTTTTTTCTTTTCTGAATGTTAATTCAATAATATGTAATCTACTTGTTCATTAATAACATGTAATATTGGTATTTTATATAAATACTAAAGACACGACTTTGGTTTACTTTTAAACTATTTGAAAATAGAGACATATAAAAACATATTTTGAATAGTACATATCATGAATTTAGGGCAGGATCAAGCCTAAAGCTAGTAAGGCTAGGGATTCGGGCCTCTAATTTTGTAAAATAGGTTTATATGTGTAAAAAATTTAATTAGACTAGACATTTTATTAATTTAGTTGTGACTACAATCTAATGAAAATATACCTACACTCTATTAATTTAGTTAGGTTTCTAATCCAATGAATCTGCGTCATATAAAAGAAGAAAAATAAATTTTCTCTAAACATTTATACATAAACAATATATAATTAAAAAAAATTGTTTTCGCCATCTATAAACTATTAGTTTATTATTGCTGGTCCCAAGCCCGAATAAAAAAGAAGTGTTTTAATAATTTTTTTTTAAAAGAGTCATATTTTTTAGTTGAATGGTAAAAATTACATTTCTATCAATAAGTCTTTCTTTTTTTTAATGCGTGATTGAAATGACGATGATTTGTTTTGTTCTACATGTTAATGAAATTTTTAGTGTTTGCATCGGTGGTCACAATTATGTCAATTATGCTTGTGTTAGTGGTATTGATGGTTGTATTTCAAAACTATGAATACAACTCGTTATATAAGAAAGATGTACGTCATATGATGAAAAAATATATCTACGTCACATGATTAAAAATATAAATATAATAATGGAAAGGGGTGTGAGTCACTCGTTTCAAAAATATAATCGGGTTATTCGAATGTGTTTTCTTTTTGTAAGAAAAATATCTTTCGAGAAGACATTATTGGATAAGGCGGGTTTCTAAAATATCTCAAAATACAAAGTTTAAGTCTGATTTAATATTGTACGATTATTTCTCTTTTTTCCAATTTTGATTATTCTTCTTTATACCAATTTAAATATATAAATGAGATGAAAGGAAGTGTAATTCTTATTTCTTTTCTCTTCGCAATATTTATTTACTAATATGTAATCTGGTTCTTAATTCAAAAATATGTAATCTAGTTGTTTTAATAAAATGTAATATGGTATTTTATATAAATGCTAAAGACGCGACTTCGGTTTTTCTTTTAAATAATTTGAAAATAGAGATATATAAAAACATATTTTTAATAGTACAAATCGTGAATTTAGGGCATGTTTAAGCGCACAGCTAGTAAAAATAGGTTTTGGGCCTTCAATTTTGGAGGGCCTTCAAATTATGTAAAATAGGTTTATATGTGTAAAGAATTTAACTAGACTAGACATTTTATTAATTTATTTGTGCCTACAATCTAATGAAAATATACCTACACTTTATTAATTTAGTTAGGTTTCTAATCCAATGAATTTGCATCATATAGCAGAAGAAAAATAAATTTTCTCTAGACATTTATACATAAACAATATAATTTAAAAAAAATTTTGTTTTCGCCATCTATAAACGTATTATTTTATTATTGCGGGTCTCAAGCCCGAATAAAAAAAATGTTTCAATAATTTTTTTTAAAAGAGTCCCATTTTTTAGTTTAACAGTAAAAATTAACATGACATCAGCCCCACGCTCATTGCCCACCCAGATTATGTAAATATATTGAAAACCAAAACAATTTATGTAAATATATCAGTTGTTAATTTGTCCCACTGATTGCATTTACAGTTTGTTATTAATTTACTAAAATATATAAAGTTATTACTATCAATGAAGCATAAGATTATTTACACACTTTAAATTTGCATAAATTGATCACTATTATAATTTAAATATTGATTTCTCTTAAATTTGCCATATATATGATTGAAAGACCAATTTTAAAACTAATGTTATTTTAAGAGTTTTTACAAATAAAGTTAACAACTCTTAATTCAAAATTTCTTGAAGATGAATACACTTTTTTATGTGTAGTAGGTTTTGTCTTTTACGACCACTTGTTGAAATAAGGCAAAACCAACGGCTTAAGCTCCGGATTCATCTAAATATTTAAATTACATTGTCCTTAATGTCGCAAATTTGAACTGAAAACCAAGGGTTTAGTAAAACCATGGGGTACGATCACAATAGAAGCTAGTATTAATAAATCTATGCTAAAAATTAATACATCATTTTTTTATTTATCTGAATCTATCTCTTTCACTTAACAAACTATTACTTTATTTTTTTTACTTTTAATTAATAGAAGAGTACTTTTAACATTATATGATGATACGTTTAACCTATCCCGTAATAATTTGTATAAAATACAAAATAAAAAGAAGAGAAAATTATGAAAATGGTCCTGTAGTTTAACCAAATTGCATGTTTGATCCTCAAAATTTAAAAATTATAAAAATAGTCCAAACTTTTATTTAATTATTACATGTTTGGTCCCTATCACTAAATTCAGTCATTTTTTTTTATATATTTCACAAAATTTATACTAACTTTTAAATTTAATTTTAGAAACCAAAAGTACAATCTCACATAAAAGTTTGGACTAACTTTGCACTTTTGTAAAATTTGGGGACCAAATTTGTAAAGACTAAATAAAAGTTTGAACTAACTTTGCAATTTTTAAAGTTTGAGGATCAATCATGCAACCTAATCAAACGATAAGGACCGTTTATGCAATTTTTTCTAAAAAAAATTACAATGTATACTCAATTTGTTAGAACCATTAATGTATAAAAACATTACAAAATGCAAAAAATAAATAAAAAAATTTGTAGTTTTATTACTTCTTCATGTCAATAGATATGACGTAACTATTGAGTAATGCTATGGTAAAAAAAACTACTTATATTAAAAAGAGTCAAGACACAATGAGTTGAAAACACAAAAGTTCTAAAACCTACAATCTAAAAACGCAAAAGCCAAACCCTAATATGATCATAGATTTCAACGAGTTGGTTTTAACATCATTTGAATTAGTTCAATCAGATTTTGTTTGACCCACTTTATAAGTGGCTAAAGAAAATCTTTTTTAAGTTTTTTAAATTGACAAGCCTTGTTTTTAACTTAAACCATGTACTATAACTATACTTGAGTGTTTTAATGTACGCTAGATTCGTCAAGTTCACAACCTCATTAATATTTTCAAATCATAAGCAATCTAACACCTTGATTGATCATTGTGATAGAATTAACCCACACACTTAGAAGCACTCGTGTGTTTGCTCTCACAATAGCTATGTTTCGTCACATCATCCCGCATGTATTTGATCATAAAATGATCAACCCGTTCAACCCCACAATGGCTACCCTCACAAAGTCCAAACTTCCAACATTTGTCTAGCAATTAACACTCGCCATCCTCATACTGATGGGCAAAACAAGCGTACGAACCAAATCTTAAAAAATATGTTACGGGCATGTGCAATTGACTTCAAAGAAATTGAAATAATCACCTACCACTAAAAGAATTTGCCTACAACAACAATTATCATATTAGTATTAAAACTGCACCTTACAAGACATTATAATGCAAACTAAACTAAATAGGCGATTGTCAGGACCTGAGATAATCCAAATTGTCAGAGACAACTGATAAGATAAAAAAAAAAAAAAGCCTTATAGAAATGAAAAAAAATACCCCCAAAAAAGTTTTACATATCAAAGGCGAAGACCATTAAAATTTCAAGCAGGAGACAAAGTGATGCTTAAAATATCCCCTATAATTACAAAGGGAGTTATACGTTTCAGGAAGAAAGGTAAGCTTAGGCCAAGATACGTTTAGGCCATTTGAAGTGATAGCCAAAGTCGAATCTTTAGCCTACAGACTAAAACTCCTTTAAGGAACTAAGCCAAAAACATACCACTTAGAAGATGTATAAATAAATGAGAACTTAAACTTCATCAAATAACCATTACAAGTAAAAGATAGAAAAATAAAGAAATTACAACGGAAACAAACTCCAATGGTCAAGATCAAATGGAGCCCACGACACATTTAGAATACACATGAGAATCAAGGAAGGCATGAGAAAAAAATATCCACGATTCTTCCCATAAGATTCAAGTACGAAATTTTTGTAAGAGAATGAGAATGAAATAACTTAGTTAAACAGAAACCTCACGAGCAAACAAAGGTCTGGGCAACGCCCCTAGTAGCAGGATCTAAGGGGCGACAACCGTTGGCTGGGATCAAGTCATCGAGCTGACCTGGTAAGAATTTCTTTTAGAAGATACGTTCTATAGTAAAAATATTCATAAAAAAATGTAGAATATGCAAGAAAGAACGACGGTGTACCGCCATCTAGAAGCTTAACAGTCTGCTAAGGTATCTTATCGGGAAACGTGAATTGGAGGCGGTAGTTGACCGCTACCATTCCCATAGCGGTCTGTGAAGGACCTAGTTAAGCAACCTATGAGAAGATGACACATGCCCAACGACTAATTGTTAAATCTTAACACTTGTTTGATGTCTCGACACCATAGCGGACCGCCACCTAGATTGGTACCGGTCCCCGTGCGACAGTGACGGGCGGCGGGCAAGGAGGTCAATGGTGGATCGCCACCTGTACCATAGCGGTCCACGATGAAGCCATAATCTAGCCTATAAATAAAGGTTCAAATTGAAATCATAGCCATTCTTCATTAATTCTTTCGAACCTGTCACTTATAAATCATCATTTTAAGCTGCTCACAAGCCTCTAACGATCTAGCATGTTGGATTTGGTTATTTAAATTCGATTCAAGAACATGGTTTTGAGATCATGTGGATTATGCAGTGGGTAACATTGTCCTAGATATGCATAGTCTGATCAACTATACCTAATCACCCAAAACTAACTTGAGTGATGATTAATCATTCATCAATCCTATTCCTAGTTATGTAACTAAGCATATCTCGATAATTAATAGGAATGTAGTTCCAAGAATACTTGTAATCAGCATCAGACTAATAACTTACGTGAACTTTATGATTGTTATATAAAATATTGTATGTTAGTCTAGTCTAAATAGTAATAAACGAGAATGACACGATATACACCGTATGTTGGAGGGAATATAATTTGATCATTTTATACTTTATGGGTAGTAAGAGAACCCAATGGGGGTTCATAGGGTGATTATACCCAGCGAGGTCAATGGTCCCATAGGACGGTCATGTCCATATAAAACACATATACCTATGCAATTGATTGAGAGACGCGGTTCATGCAATGATAAGTTGTTTTGAAAGTCATGAAAGACACCACGCCTTTGCTGAAGTAAGACCCATATTATGATGCATAATAACCTCCTTGTTTATAAACTCTGTTTCAAGAGCTCACCAACTATTATCTGATATCGTTTTAAGTATACTTGCAAGTAGTTGAAAGGTTCATAAGCTATAAGGATGCCATCCTCAGTGGGTCTTGGGAAGCATAGGAACATAAACATTAGTCATTTTGTAATTTGTTTGTAAACAATACTTGGGTATCAACAAAATCTTCTAGTTGTTTTTTCGTTGATTATCAATTGAGCATTTCACCCTAGTAGATAGGTTGTTACATAATTTAATTAGAAAACGTTGTAAATCTGTAACCAAATTGCCCTTTAGTCCTTACCTGTAGTTTCTGTAGCTCCGCCACCCTCCGATTCCAACGCCATTCAACCCAAAAGTGATTTCGATATGCTGCAACACGACCACCATGGGGATGAGATGCAATAGATTAGATGGCACACAACCGCCTGGCAAAGTTTCTGTTTTCTAGAACAGAGGTTCTAACAAAGATTCAAAGAAATGCTAGATTTCAGTCTAAAGAACTTCTCATACATAAAATCATTCATGTTGTATGCTTTAACGACTATCTTTCTTTTTGTTTGTTTCTTTGTTGTCATTTCTGAAGACTTATGTTTTGGTTATGCTTTCAGTTGAATTAAATGTATTTTACAAGTAATGATAATCAAAGCCGTTAAAAAATCCAATACAGTTGTCACAAAAAGAAAACTGCTTAAAATATGCGTTTACCGGGTATTGTATAGTAGGCTATCTGTAATATCAATGAAGACCGTTTGTACAAGGATGGTGACAGATTCCAAGCATGAAGATACAAGTGACAACAAAAAGAGCAGCGTTCAACACACTCTCCCACACTGGATGATGAGACCGCAACTGCTAAAAATGCAAAATGCAAAAAAATTAATCCAATGTGTTTAACAACCACGCTTCATGAAATTACAATCCAATCCATGTAAATTTGCAATTTCTAACGGTAACTTCTTTAAATTGGTCTATTGGATCATGTAATATCCTAAATGGGTCAAATAAAAAAAAGAAACTTAGCTACAAAAGAAACTATTCAAACCAGTCAAAAAGACACTCAAGGTGTATTGTATATGCATACAACCACGTAAATAGATATTTAAAAGAATTGAACCTATTATTGTAATAATAATATAGTTTTTAGGATCATATGGTAATGCTTTAATAATTTTCTTTAAAACCATGTGCTAATGTTAGTCACATTTTTAAGCACTATTTTTCATAGTTATAAAGTATATTATGGTGCATATTTTGTAAATATTGCATGCATTTTCGGTTATTTTGTACAACACTTGTTTTGGTGGAATGAAATCTACTTTGGGTTGTTTTGGTGGATTTTATAGGGTTGGTGAGTTCGTGAGGAGGATGGAAGACCTGAAGCAATGGGAAAAGTAGCGTTGAAGAAATCCTGGAGCTGAAGCAATTTATACAACAGAAACTTCAAACGGCCGCGCGAAGATTCTTTCACAAAATTCTACACGGCCGTTGAAGCTCGCTGGAAAAATTCCTAAGATTTAGGAATTCTTGTTTTTGATAATTATCATCAGATTTTCCTGAATAAAGAGATAAAAACTGAAATCCTAAAAAGGGGGATCTGGAAAAATCAATGCACTATTATAAATACAATATGGGATGATAATTAAAAAATAAATCTTGGGAGGATCTTGAAGATTATTGAAGAATTAATCAAGAACATCAAGATCAAGAAACAAGAAGGGCTGTAGAAAATTAGTTCTTTTTGTTAGTAGAATTATTTCCATTGGCAAGATACTTAATTCTTCGGTTTTGATTCGTAAGTTTTTATTTGATTTTGGGTTTTGATTGATCTAGCCATGTCCGGCTAGAACAATTATAATTTCGACATTAGGGTTTAATTTTCTTTGACTTGGTTTAAACTCATGTGAAACATTTATGAGATCTTTTTATTTTTAATGGTTTGTTTGTTTGGTTCTTGTTATTAAACCGGATCTAATCCGGTATATATTAGATTGTTAATAAAATTGGCCACTTTGTTAATTTTTCTAATAAAGTTCTTCAAAAACTTAAAACCCTAATCAAGTTTTAATTTTGATATAAGGAACAAGTAACGGTTTGAGTTTGTCTATGAATTCACCCTCGTTATAGGATCACACAATCTAGTTAAGCATACCGAACGGCGTGTGTGTTTAACTATAATTGATTCTTCTATCGTTGCAACCCGCACGCTAAGATCCGAACGGCGTGAGCTTAGAGTAGCGGGTTGGCTCTAATCAACGAACTGCGCTTGATTAGACATTAGATAGAGTGGATATCCGAACGGCGTGATATCTAGTATCGATACAAATCATTAATTAAAAAGTATCATTGCACCGTAATCGTTAATGATCGTGAGTCAAATCGAATCAAGAAATCACCCTAATGTTGAAATTAGTTTGCGTATTTGAATTTACTTCACAATTTAATTAACGTTTTTAGTAATCCCTTTTTCATAATTAAAAAAAATACAAAAAAATGTCAAATTTCGTTTTTACAACAGAAGCTTAACACGACCGCGTGGAATTTCCTTTACAGTTTTTGACACGACCGTGTCAACCTACTGGAATTTTTCTACTTTTTGCAATTTATTTTCAGTTTTAGTTTTTAGTTAAATCCCCCACCTTCCTTAACCCATAACCAATCAAAGTAACCGTGCTTAAACGTTTTGGTGTAAAATAATTGACACGTTTCCTTAAGAACACTAACCCTACTTCCACTCATACTATTCTTAGTGTGTGTGACGGTAGGTTCACATTATAATTATTTTATTTGCTGGATTCGACACCCAACAGCTAAGGGTCTACCCAATCTGACCATGCACTGCAAAATTACCTGTTTCAACTTTCAACCCACACATGCTTTGACTCGTTATGCACTCTGCTCGTTTTGCACCTTTAATTTAATAAGAGGTGTAAGGAAACCAGTATACATGAGACTGCCTAAGTGTCTTTCTTCAAAGAATCCCCCATAATTGTTATAAAGTAGCTCATCCTCCGCTCAAGGTGTGTTTTATCAAAAGGTGACACCATTACAAAAAAATGGCTTAATAAGTAATTCATTTATTTAAAACCAAAAATAAAATAACAAATATAAGAGAAAAGAGAAGGGAAAAAAAACTCAATAGTACCTGCCTTCCAGAATTTCCTTTATTAAGGCCAGTAGTTTGTTGTTTTGCAGGATAAAACCCAAATCAAACACCTGAAACATGAAATCAAAATGTCAAAAACATGAATAAGGATTAAAAAAACATATAGCATGCATTCTATGTAATATGTACATCTAGATAATATTTTTGTGAGCAATAGAAACAACCAAAGTACCATCATGAGTTGAAAAAATAATCATGTAACTAACAAACACAAGACCTAATTGAAAGCAAGACCTAACATGAAGTGGTAAAGCCCTAAGAAAACATAATTTAGCAAGATAAAATAAACAAAACTAAAATTAAAGAAAACTTACATGCCTTTCAAGTTAAATCACTTAAACCAACATAATAATAATGTAGTGGTGGCAATTGTGTCAAGGTCACGGGTTGAAAAGATGAACCTGAACATGACACTTGAATTTATTCATGTCCAAGACATCAACCCTAACCCAGAGTCCCGAACACTTAAAATTGAGTTACAATATGTGTAACCTATCATCAAGCATTTGCGGTTACAATCAAAATCACAGAAACCACAGGACTGCAGCCACTATATATCAATAAATTCTAATTAGCATATATCTTAGGCTGCTTAATATCACAGCTATAGTTCAGAAGTCTTTAAGCGAAAATATCATTCTTATGCATCACAATGGATCAGCTTTTACACTCTCCACAAGCACAGATCACTGTAAATAACCTTAATTATTCTTAATCCTTCTTGATGCAAACTGTAGAAACCTTTCTCCAATGAAAGACATAATCATGCTTTCACAACAGTTCCAATTAAGGCCAATTTAGCTAATCGTCTGGAGTTGAATATGGCTTAATAGATATAATAGCTGACACGGAACTATAAACACAGCTTTGTATCTAATATGCACATAAAGTCAGAAAACAGAGAGTTTAACGTCCATCAGAAAGTCAGGAAGTCTAAAGACTGGGATGTTTAAATTAAGACCCGATTTATATACTAACACGATAAACTTGACTCCCTTCTTACACAAAGCAGCTACTAGCTATTAATCAGAATGGCAATTTTATGAGTGAAAGTATAAAAATACCCTCTAATGATTCCAGTCACTTATTAGACAATAACTTGTTACTGTAATTTAAACCAATAGCGGTTTAGTGTTTGGCCTCCATCATCCCCTAGCAGAAATCACATATGCAAATTCAGTCCTAGGCTGCAAACCATTGTGCCCATGCCCACTTCCACAAAAAGGGTGAAAGTAAAAAAAGTTTACCTGGTCAGGGAAGAAGTAAACTAATGCACTAAATTATTTCATCAAACTCATTCCTATACCAACTTGTAGAAGAAAAAAAGGTGGTCAGGTCATAACAAAGAATAGGTTTATCTACTAGCCCGAGTAAAAACCGAATGTCCTCTAGAAAGTAAAGATGAAACCCCACAGAAAAGAAGAAACACTGATTTGCTCACAAAATTTCATCACTTACTTGACTGTGAAACTCATGCAGGTCTCCGCTCCTTGAGATCTTGTAGCAAAATGCAATCAATAATGTCCCTTGAGGCCTTGGCATTAGACTGTTTTCAGTGCAAATAACTGATACTACACCCACTTTTACATGAAATGCCTGTTGATCATCACCCTATCCCAGAATGCATTTCTTATTTGCACCATTACATTTGTGTGAAGTTGTGAACAAGAGCCAAGTCTTCCTATATGGCCACTTCTCATAACTCAAATGACCATGATATATCAATTACAGCATATTTAACAGGTAACCAACCATCACCCTTTTCATCCTATGATATGTGAGAGAGAAAACTGATTTTGCTTATGATTGTACAGGCATGACAAGATATGATATAAAATGCTGTCTCCAAAATAAAACAGAAGAAGTGACACAAAAGAATGGAATAGGACATTGCTGCATGTTAAATCCAGCAGCAAACAATAAAACATGTTAACAGATTAACAGTTGACCAAAATGCTAAGCTGTGAGTCACAGCAAGAAGGTCCTAGAAGTTCCATTTCCATAAGGTGATGAAGCATACCAGAGCGGTTTAAATCAGATGATAACTTGGTACACCCTGAAAGTTGAGATAACATGACCTAGAGCCATAAATCCATAATTTCTATTATAGTTAGCAAGCTGTAACACCACAATACTTGTATCTGGCCATTTTTAAGATGATAAAAGAATGGAAGATTTTTTCTGGTATGTTTCTTGTGTTTGACGACAGGATGTTGAAATTTCAACTGTGAGAAAATTATTTAGAAGGATTAAGTTTGTAAGATGGACAATATAGAATTGAATATGTAGAAGTTTAATATCAGATGGCAAACTAGATGGTGAAAAGAGTGTGTTATTAATTAACAAAAGTGGAAGAGAGGTAAACCATCCACAGAGCCTCAATGGACAAGAAATGTAGAGATTAGGATCCGGACGTGTAGCAGAGTGGTAGGTGTAAAAATGAGAACTACAAAAGATGGTATTCATAAGAATTTGCCATCCAAAGGAAACATCATAACTAATTGTGTAACTATAACTGACTATTGATCATAAGCTATTTAATTAGTCATAAAGTTGGAGCTGAATGCCTAAATGATAATATATTACAGAATGTCAGGAACAGGACTAAATACCCTGAACATTAAAACTTACTTCATTTTGGCCAAAACGATTCCTGGGTACTTAATCCTCAAAGACTTATTACAACAAAGATGAACTTGTAAGCAGGAGATGTTATACTCCATTCACTAGAACTTATAAACTATATCATAAAAGAAAAAATGTGAAAAAGAAAAAGTAAAAGTAAAAGGAGCTCCACTAAGAAATTGATATGATCATTTGTACAGCAATAGTTGATAGACTTGTTTAAATAAGCACCATCTTGAATCAGCTGTGGTAGCACGAGTTCTAAATTATAGATGTTGTACCAGTCGCTTATCATATTTGATAATAGTAGTCACCAATGATTACAAAAAAAAAAAAAAAAAAAAAAAAAAAAAAAGCATATATAAGACAAAAGTAAGAAGTACACATCAATGTAGGCAGGGTCGCTATTCCATTAATGATCCTAAAATGACACAAACTTGGCCCATATGTAACTGAAAATTTGGTTTAGAAAATAATAAAAAATCTAAAAGAGATATCCACTAACACTTAACAAGCAAACATCAATCATACAATCTACACAGTTGCATGATACCGCATAGGCATTGCATGGACATAAGATAACTAGATAAGTCACTAAATTGTACTTTATAAAAGATTTAAATACATTGAGCTACTCACCATAAGCCATGGTTTATATCCCATTCACACCACACATATAAAAGTCATGTTGCAAGTGAAACCAGCTGAACTGGACACAAGGTTAATAAATAGTTTGAGAACCAAGATTATGAACATCTACATTTTATTAATGAAACAGGTATATGTAAATATATTCAAAAGGATATAGTATATATGCTCTAGATAATGTAAAAAGCCAATTCTGAGTTCAAATTAACAGCTAGCATTTGCTGAAGAACAAAAATATCCAAAATAGCATGACTATATTAATAAGTATCTCTAATGAGAACACTGTAAACAAACCTAGACTTCAATTCAGAGCATCATTGATTCGATAAGCAATCTAAGAGACCACAGCCTAGCAGGAGATAGTCTATCTGTGCCCTTGAGCCCACTGCATATCATATGAACCCCAAGATCCAGGTCCAGCTCCATACTGAGGATACCCTTCTGCACCAGGCTGCACCTAACAGAAGTAAATAAAATTAAAACCACAAAAAGAATAAAACTTTTTACATAAAAATAAAGATAATAGTGAGTGGGAGTGCACACACTAGACTATCAAACTAAGAACTAAAATAACAAGACAACTTACAGGATTCATTTGATTTGTAGAACCCATGCCATAATTTGGAGGATAAGGATTCCCTCCATAGTTAGCTTCAGCATTGCCATAATTTGTGTTATAGCCTGTGCATCCACAATGATCATTGAAATGCAAAGTTAGAGCTTACAGACGTGTCAGGAAAACTGGCATTGCTAATTGTTTATCTTCCTACTGCTTTTCATTATAAGTTAGAAAAAAGCAACGTTAAATTGCTTACTCAAAACATATTATTTCACTCATAAACAATCAGATAAGCAATTTAGATAAAGAATCCCAAGCACACCTTAATGAAGGTATAATCCCTTCCATACGGTCATACCTGGATTTGGAACTACTGCAGCAGCAGCGCGAGCCCTTTTTTCAGCATTAGCCATCTCAGCACGTAACTTTTCTAGCTCCCGAGCCATTGTGAGTAGATTCTTCTCCATCACTTGACCATGTTCATAATTCTCTGCATGCCCCTTTTTCTCATGTTCAATTGCAGCCCTGAAGAATAATAGATTTTCCAGGTGTTGAAGGGGAAAAAAAGAAAGAAAAGCAGATTGTCGTTCTATGTACAAACAAACTTTAACATCCATTTAGAGCGGGTCCTAGAGTAGACTCCTAGCCACCTTTCAATTAAATTCAAAGTTCTCACTCTCCCTTGGAGCCAATATAAAAAAATATTCAAGATTATATAAATGTGCATACGCGCATGCACACACAAAGTATCAAATATTGCTATTCAAAGATAAAGGGAAAAAAGGCGCTTCCTATGGAATATGTTTTAGGTAGAGGCAGCAAAATAGATGGGCCGGCTAATGGTTGAAAATGAATATTTTCTTACAAATTTGGAGTCACATTGACCCATAACACGTTTTGTCCAGTTTTTTTAAGTAAACTATGTTATTACAATATCAATCTAATCTTCTGCGGGTGTCAAAACCTATGTTTTTAGACCACTTTTGATAATGCAAATAAAGTCAAAAACTATGTTTTAGGACTTTAGACGACTTTTGACCCAAGAAACCCATTTGACTTGTTCCCTTTTCAACCTTGGTTTAAAAAAGCGCGAGGCGCTCCGAAGCGTTTAGGTATCAAAATCCGAGGCGCCACGCCTCAAGCGCGAGGCGAGGGCTTCACGTATGCGAGGCGATATAACTAAAAATAATAATAATAAATTATTATGCATGACACATTTCACTTCATAATCATAAACACAAAACATACTTAGAATTTAAAGTTTAAAACATAATTAAACATCTTTAAAACATAAATAAAGTGTCTCAAATCAATCATTCATCAACAACCCAAGCCTCATCTCCCTCAAGATCAAAGAACTGGAGTAAGAATCAAAGGGCTGGAGTAAGAACCGAAGGGCTGGATTAGGAACCTGATGTGAATGGCGATGGGGCTGGAGTATCCACTGAAGTCTGAACACCGATTGATGACTTAGGGTTTTAATCTAAAGGATTTTGTTTAGATGATATAGAGTTATGGGTTGGGCCTGTGATTGATTAAAGTAGAGAGATGGGCCAGAAGTTGATCTTGATAAAAAGCCCAACATTTAACTAAACTTGACTAGGCCTGGTATTGACCAAACATACATGAAGCACCGCTTCACGTCGCCTCACGCCTTCTTACTGAAGCGGCGCTTCAGAGCGCTTCACGTACATCCGGCGCCTCAGTGAAATAAAGCGCTACGCCAAACGCCTCTAGCGCCTCGCGCTTTAAGCAGCGCCTCAGAGCGCTTTTTTAAACTAAGTTTTCAACTATTTTTTTATATGACCCTTAAGCTTTTGATAAAACATAAACACATAACCTGTTCATAAGTGAATGGGTAGTGTGGCCACCTTTAGTTTTAGGCAGTAAATTGTTAAAAACAGATGGAAGTCAACATTCTTGGCTGTTGTTACTTGATGAAACATCACAATGTCAGCACATAAAGATAAAGGGGGAGCCTTTTTAAAGAATTTCAGTTTTCAGGCAACCATAATGAAAGTTCATTAATTATAAATAAAATAATTTGCAGGCCCATAATTCAACATACATCATCACCTTCATATAACTGATTAATTGGTCCGTCAAAACATAAAATATACAATCATTGATGCAGATCAAAAACTTACCTTGCACGTTGTAGTTCCTGTCTAAGCCCTCCAATTTCTGCCTTAAGTGCTGGAACTTGCTGCAAGTCAGCATTAGCTCTGGCAAGATCTTGGGTCATAGCCTGAACTTGAGCAGTAAGCTTTTGATTTGTGGCAGACATTTCCTTAATATCAGCATACAATTGCATAAGCTCAGCCCGCATGCCTTCAACTCCGTTAAGATCATGTTCTATTTTGGCTGACTTTTCATATAACTCCCTCATCTGCATATCTTTCTCCATGAGGAAGTTTCTAGCAAAGTGGTCTGTTTGTTGAAGCTCATGTTGTGCAACTTCTAATTCCTGCTTAAGTGCAACATGGGTTGCAGCTAACCGCTGATTATCAACCAATAGCACCTGAATGTCCTGATGTTGAGCTGCTAACTGTTCCTCAATGATAGCAGGGTGAGGTGGGAGTGGTCTGTGACCCCTTGCAAACTGAGCTTCCCTCATTTCTTCAAGCAATGCAGGGTGGGGCATTGGGCCAAGATTCCTTGCAAATGGTGGCTCATGAACGGGCGGCATTCCACCATGTGGGGCGGCTTTCATTGGAATTGGAGGTCCACGATTTCTACCAGACATCTTTCTCAAAGAAAATTCAAAAAATGAAAGAATATAACTCCTTGAAGAGTATGTCAAAATAGACCTAAGAAAAAGATTTAAAAAAAAGTTATAATAAGCAACTAACCAAACGAAACTATGTTGCAGCTAATCTCACAGACAAATGTGCAAGCATATAACTAAAACCATGAATTTTAACTCAATCCAGCTAAAGATAATTGAAGTTAACAAAACTAGAATCTTATAAACAGATGTAGTGCATTGATTAGAAAGTAATATCAATCTTTAAATCTTCAATTGTGTTTGCACATATAAACATAATCCCAAAGCCAAACAGTCCCCTAGTCCTGGATTCTGAAAGAGATTCAACTAACTAAAATTCAAAATGGTAAGTACAATCAAAAGCTAGATAACAGAAAAACCTAATCAATAACTTGAAAATCCACATAAAAAAAGAATGCACAAGAGGATGGCGTAAAGATTACTTCCCAGTATCAAAAAGTAAACTACACTCTGAATCAGGAAGCCATACGCTTCCTCCAAACTTCAAACCGATTAAAACTTCATAACATACGGTATAATATTTTAAACCAGTAAGCAGTCCCAATTTTAATCAACTTGATAGTATTATAGGCATAACACGTAGCAATGATAAAATCCGATACAAATGGAAACCCTTGACGGATTATACCATATTACCATTCAATCAACAGGGGAATCGGGAAAATATTACAATCGGAAGAGCTACAATTACCGATTTCAGTAATTACAGGTGGTCGCGTAGACGTTATTAAAAGCCCTAATTGAGGATAACAAAAAGAGAAAACGCATGCATCGAAGTAAACGATTATGAAAATGCTATTTGTATAATAATAAAACCCTAGAAAAACCTGTATTATGTCGATTCTTCGGTGTTCGATGGGAATCGAATTCGAGAGATCGAATTGAAGGTAGCAGCGGCGTTGAAATCAGATTGATGTGTACTTTGTTTCTTATGCGTTAAACATGATATCATACCAAAATAACATCAAATACACCATCGAATCATCGTGACTATAATAAGAGTAATTAGTTAATTACATATATAGCCGGAGATTACATTTAATCATATCGCGTATCTACTTTATCTCGTATATAATCTTTACCTTTTTAGATAATGGTAGAAAGTCATTTTGTAGGTGAAGGAGCTCTCGCGTATACTTTTTATTCGTGTATTGTCAACAAAATGTACATTATCTTGATAAAGTTCAATACAAAACGAACTTGGTTTGCATAGGATTAGCTTTCTTCGCGTCAATATGTTTATTTTAGGCATAAGGTTGATATGTAACTCGTTAGATACATGCAGAGTATATAGAGATGGAAATCATCATTATGTCCAGGGCTGGTTCCGAGAATTCTCAATATACCTTGGGCCCGAACGAGAACAAATTGAAGGCCCCTGTAATACAACGTATAAAAAAAAGTCGAAATCAAATAACTTGTATATAAAAAATTATAATACAACGATAATTGTTATAACAATGAACAAGACGAAAGTATTATATCAAAATAATCTAATTTATTTACTTAAATAAATCCGGAAGTTCTCTTAGTATTTTTGAAAACAAAGCTCTTGATCAATTTTTCATATTAAAATGAGTTTAGATTTAGTAAATGGTATTTGGTTGATCTATTTAAAATGTTAATGAGCTTTAAGGTAAGATTATATAGGTTAAATAATAAAAATGTTATTGGGTCTTTTTAATAAGTTTATTAATAGTTTATAGTTTTTTCTAAAATATATGTATACATATAATATATAAACTTTTAAAAATTTCAGGCGCTTGAGGAGATTGGGCCCTGGGCGGTCGCCCACCCGGCCCACCCTCAGGGGCAGCCCTGATTATGTCTCGGTTGTTTTCTATCTACGACGATGATCCAAAGGGACCAGAGGTATTTAGAAAAGTGGTGTTAGATAACGTTCTCAGCGTATCGAACAGGGACAATGTGACTTATCGCGACACGCTTGTTATTGCTTGAATGGATGGTTTGAATTTGTAACATATTTGGAGGCCATATATCATCAACTTAGAAGCATGATTTTCTTGCTTAGTGGCTACATGTTATTTATAACGCTGGTGGGAAAGGGTGCGATCTTTGTCCAGGTTTGTGCTTCTTTACAATTGGTAAAGTCTTCTTTCTATAGGGTGACACTACGATGGTGGTGTTCGCATTTAGAGAGAGAAAAGGGTGAATAAGTGATGTGCAATTAGAACTTTCATGGTGCTAGTAAGAGGTTGTCCAAAGTGGTCTTGGTGGTGTTCATAGTCAAAAGTCAAAGATAGGTGATGGGTGGTGGTCGATGGTTAATGGTATTGGGTTGGTTTAAGTGATTTTGGGCCTAAACGAGTATGGGAAAAGTGAGTAGTTTTTTTACACTTAAATTGAGCTATATATGCCATATTTTAACGTTTTAAAATGTTTTTGGGTTGATTATCGTAGAAGCATGTTTATTGGTTTCAAAAGTGGACAAAGTATGGCGTGCGGGTGTAACGTTTAAAACCGAAAGTGTGATTAGTGGTGAGGTTCGGTGGCTACTTTGTAGGTGGGATATATTCACGGTATTAAATGTTTAACAAACCTTGATTAATGTGTTTCAGCGAGACCTTGAAACTTACTATTTTTGTAAAAGTGATAGATTGATCATGCATGTAAAGTGTTAGTAAATATGTGATATTTTGTGAATGTAAGGTGAGTGTGGGGTTATTTACTCATTTTGTGTGGATTAACGAGTGAATTTATCAGGGAAATAACTCGTGGGTTACGCCATGTGTGTTGTGAAAATCCAATAAGTCACATTCCCGGGTTACGCAAGTCAACAAACATGCACAAAATATGTGAAACCAAAATCCCATTTAACTATTTAACAAAATTCATAGAATTACGCATACAAAATGCATGAAGTTCATACAAAAGAATGATTCAAGAGGACAAAAGAATCAAAGATAGATTCATTTCCATGTACATTCATCAACTTCATTTTGATGCATAATTTTCTTTTTGATCTTGTGATTCATCTTTGCCTAATATGTACAGCACACACGAGTTAGATGATTAATATTATGTTAGCGCACAAGGTTTATACCATAACCAACATATTTTAAAACTATTTTAGAATGATTATGAAATAAACCACCTTTTGGAGCAATCATGGATCGAATGTATGACCACCGTGTCATTGTGAAGTCTGAATGAAAGCTTTGTTTTCCATACAAGCATGATAGACAATTATGAACATATAGCTGATTGTAGGTCTATAGTGAGAAACTCTAAACTTTTAGAGTGTTTTTTGCACATGTACCACACAACCTTTGGTAGTTGTCATGAAAATATTATATTCAACAATATACTTTTAACTAGCTTTTATTGTGAAACTATGTTTAGGGATTTAGAATTAAGAAATTGCAAATAAACCACATACAGGCTATGGATTTGAGTTGCCATGTAATTACGGGTTTAACCATACCTTTTAGTCAAAGTCATTTTAGCATCGTTATTAGGCTTTGCATTTTAAGTTTCGTCATACCCACAAAAAAAAAAAAAAAAAAAAAAAAAAAACCTTGGGTCCCATCAGGAATGCTCGTTATTTATGTAGTTTTTGGACTTGTCACTTAAACATGTTTTTATCACTTTTATTTAAGCAATTCAAGGAGTTCTCACCAATCATTTTCTTCACCACCATGGTCCTACTACAAATATCGTCACAATGGATCTCTCGCTCACAAATGTGTAGAGAAGATATTTGTATTTATAGAGCGTTTTCGTTCTCTTTATTCTCAATATTACATTTCCTAACTAGGGTGCCTTCTTGAAATATAAACCGATTATGAGATTAGCACACATATTTAACTATTGTCTATTGTAAAACCGTGTTACAATATCTTTGATTATGTGCATGTCATATGTCAAGTATTACAAGAACATATCCATTAAGCTGACCTAAATCTTCAAGTTGTCCCATTAGCAACATAGTAGACCATCTCATATATTCTTAAATCTTAAGTATATTGTTTGGACTTGAACTTATCAATTTGAAAGCTCAACACGGACAATCCGAAAAATGAGTTTTTCACTATGTCTTTCCACTAATCTACAACTAGTCACCAGATCTCCGTATTGAACGTTTAGTTGTTCTATATACAATTCTAGTGGCTGACAAGACTTAGCAGAATGTGTTTGAGTTGTATTATATAGATTTAACATCATGTTGATCTCATGATTAGCTATGATTGATCTCATGATTAGTTATGACTAAATCAAAGATTAGCTTAGTGACACTTGCTAAACTTGCCAACTTACACATATTTACATAATCTCCCGTTGGTAATACAATCTCTACGTATCAATCAATTATCATGCCTAAATAAATCTTTACAAATACAACTGCGTAAACCTAACTTCGCATGCTTCAACGTAAAAAATTGCCCAGCAAAATCTTGACATAAGTATCAACTTAAACAAAAGGCATAATTTATCTAGTTTCACATGAAAATGTCCCCGAAGTAATTGTTGAATATGAAAATCCTAAGACTTGTCTAAAATGCATGCAATTTTTTTTCTCAAATAATGACTTGTTAACTCTTAAGTAAATTAACTCTTAAGTTAATTAAAATAGAAAGATATATTTTTTTGACAAAAATGTTTGATACTACGTTCAAAATTTGTTCAAATTAAGAGTTTACAAATCATTATCCTATACTATAATAATTTACAAGCATGAATATTTTAAACAAGTTTAAGGACTTTAATATAAAACATAATTTGTAAGATGGTAAAATACTAAATAATATTATTAAATAGTTGGATTACGTTAATATATAAAAATAATAAGTAACCCTAGAAATCCAACTGGGTCTATGGCTCATTATAACTATTTATATTTGAAACTTATGTTAATAGTGATTTACTACCCTTTTTGCACAATGTACCACTAGTAAAAACCTACTCATTACAGGTGGTGGAGAGGTTCTCTGCCATACGCACGTCTTCACCTTCTTCCTGCCATACGCACGTCTTCACCATCACCTGTTCTTCATAAGAACAGAGTTAGGGTAAACACTTTCAACACCATATCACGCAAGATTTTTTAGAGACCACGAAACAGCACCCAAAAGCCACTGTGTCCCGAAGCAAAGGCATTATTCAGTGTCTCAATGGATAGCGATCTCACTGCTTGAAGCTCTTATCAGTCGACCAAACCGATTCAAATTTACGATTGGCTACCGATTTTTGATCCATGGTGATTGTACAAGTCACGACTAGGTAATAACATCACAGGTAACCTAATGCCCCGTGTGATTATTATATCTTTTGTATTTCAATTGAATCGGTTCTGTATATCTACTCTAGCTCTGATTACGCTAATCTTGCGTTGTTGATTTTTGATGGGTTTGATTATATTTAGAATGAAGAATGGTTTTCTGGTACTTATTTTGGGTTTGGGTTTTATTCGATTCAAATTGATGAGAGAGAAGCAAACATCTTTGAGCTGCGACCTTCTATTTGCCTTTGTTTTTTCTGTTCACATGTATGATTCGAACTTCCTTGTGCTTTTTTTTCTTCTTTTGTTCGCAGGTATGATTGCATCTCCTAAAACTCAAATAATAGCACAAAAAAGGTTGGTGGCAACTGGCAAAGGGTTGCTGCCATCATTCCATTAGCAGTATACGATGATAACGAGTTGGTTTATTATTTCAATATATGATTATTTGAGTATCCTCTGTTTCACGTACACAGTTAAGTCTTATCAATAAATTGTCAAATTTGTTAAGATCAAAGTTTCTTTTACGTTTAGACATTTAATATGTTCTCAAAATTGTTATTCTTAAAACAATGTCTAACCAATTGGGGTTATAAATTGATGTTCTTTGAGTTATTAAATTGGGCTGAGAAAATCATGTGCTTGGTTTAAGAGCTCAACTTGGCCTAAATTATTGAGATTAATTATTGAGATTCATTCTTTGTAAGAAAATACTCATATCTTGAGATTCAACTACATGAATTAAGTAGATGCAAGGGTTTATACAACTGTTTTGGTTATTATCAAGATGCCCTAAGTAGTTTCATCTATCTTTGATGTTTTAAGGCAACGAGACTTGTATGTTTAAACTGTTTCTGTGCGCACAAAAGGTTTGATATAACATCTAAATGAGAAACCTAATAATGATCATGCTATCTACTGAAGTTGTGCCATGAAAGGTGTATTTTAACCATGGTGATTGTACAAGTCATGACTAGGTCACATCTTCTGTAAAGAGTGCAATGTGCATCCTGGAGTGCTTATTGTCCCAAAAGAAAGACATCCAAAGGTACAATACTTAAACATTAATGTATGCCATGTTTGTGTCATCTTAGGGTAGTGTTTAGGAGCATAAATCAGAGCTATGTAATGAGCTATAAGAGTTAACTTGGTTTAGATTTGAACTGGTTCATGTTCTGTTTAGGTTGCAATTATTGAATTTAGGGTCCCTAAACACACCATGCATTAACTCTGATCTATGGTTGAAACTGATTATAATTGTTTATTTATTGATAAGTAAATTTCAATCCTGAAATACATAACATGTTGAATGTTTCATAAGAATGCATTAGATGTGCATAGGTAGTTAGGTGGACATTTTAATTCATGGAACATGATGCACTATTGGTTTTATAAAGTGCGCTTGAGGTGGCACTTCAAGTACATGCGGATCAAATTTGGTCAAATGGAGGGTCTACAAGAGGTTCTAAATGATCTTTATTTGTTTATTTGGCTTCAAGGCATACATGCACCTTACTACATGCATATGACAACCATTTCTTGAGCCAAATTAAACTATGCTCTTATTTTTGTTTAGTTTACCAAGTCATGCATTCTTTTAGAAAAATATCTTCTAAAATGATTTCTATAATTAGGATAAAGTGAGCATGGCCACACACATGAACAAAAGGGCAGCAAAACTACCTACTTGCAGCATAGCATGGAAGTAAAGGTAGAGTTTCACCCATTAATTCAAATGCATATATTCTGGTTAAATTTTATAGTTTAATGAGCCAAATGATCAAGTTTAAAGGCTTATAAAAAACGAAACATGTCAAACGAGTTGAGAAGATTGAAAGCCACTTGTAGTATAAATTTACATGTTTAACACCTCCTAAACTGATATTCAAGAAATTAGGTATCAGGGTTGCTTTTCTTAAAAACATATAATCTTACACTAAAATGTGGTTAAGTCATAAAATTGTTTATGCGATTGATACTCTCCTCCGAGTTTAGAAATAATATTTAGTCCCTCTATTTTTAAATTAAGCAAATAAATTTAGAGATGTAGAGTATCACTTTACCACTCACAGAATAAAGTTCACTATCTTTGTGCACAAAATATACTGAATTAACCATGGGAATACGTCAGGGACTTGACCACATTGTTGGTGAAAGCATGTAAGGTTTTTTTTACGATAACCCTTGATATTATTTGATAGGATAGTTTTCATAATCACATATAACACATAAGTATTTGTATAACAAAAAAGATATTATTTGATAGGATAGTTTTTATAATCACATATAATACATTAAGTATTTGTATAACAAAAAAAAAGATGTGAATCAGCATTGACCTTGCCTGGCCCATATTGACCATCTCCAAAGATTACCAGTTTCTCCTGGCCAACCCATTTGCAACTTGAGCATTAGCCTAGAGAAAGGAAATGTAAAGATGATTTCCTGTGTCTTCATAGCATATAAGCAACATAGAATGGGCATCTCTAATATAGATGTCAATGTCATATCAAATTTTTGGTTGTAAATATTTCAAGGAGATGGATCTACCCTATATCAGGTCACTCTATGTTTGTATGGTTCAAGCCTTATAACTACCCACTACTATAATGATGCGATTATAAATATCACTATAGTAGTTACATTATCAATTGTTTGTTTATTATACTTGCAGTTATTATAACCACTTCATGCATTAAATGATTATCAAATGTCGACATGATATAGTTATCACTATTTCTACTTCTTCATTCTATGCAATCCCTCATAATGTAGTGGTTTCGTTTACATATCAATTTAGGAGTTGTTTTCATTGAATTTATGGCTTTTTTTGTTTGTTTAGCAAGTTATATACCCCACTTATTGTTTCAACTTTTTATGGACCATTTGAAAAGGTAGTTTGAATTTTGATCCGAAGGAAACAATTTTGTATTTTAAATGATGTAATATTTTCAAGTTTCAACACGCCGCAATGCGCGGGTCAATTTACTAGTTTTAATAAAACCATAATAATATGTTATAATAATATGTTGCGTATAAAATCCTTTGTTAAGATTTATAGATAAAAAGTTGTTTAGATTGTTATGAAATGTTTTTATAAGTTATGTTCGTATGTCGAATGTAAAAATGTAAGGAAGTTGTCTATCAAGTCAGATGTTCAAACCTATATGCAAGTAGAACATGTAGCAACCTAGTGGCAATTGAATGTTCTAAATGATAAGTTAGCACATCTACTCTCCTATTACCTATTCTTCCTATAATGAGTCGGATGCCCTAAAATATGAGTTGGTAGAACATTCTATTAACCAAGTAATTTTTCTACTGTTATCATATACATTTTCACGCATTTAATATTAAATCATAAAGACATAAATATAACTTGCCGTTATTACCCCGTCACTAATTTCTGGTCACAACCGGTCACAAAATATTTGAACATAAAGCGAGTGGTCGGAAATCGGTCGCAATATTGACGGCATAAGCATTTGCTAATATTGGTCCTAAAATAACAGCCAGTCTCAAAACACTCGCAAAATGAGATTACCCGTAAGGATTTTTGCAACTGCAATTTCCATTGCATATACTCAAAGTGCATTTTTATATGAAAGATTTTTAGCAAATTGTTCAATTGAAGGGTTTAAACCAAGTAATATAATTATGGATTTGGTAGGCGCATATCTCGCTTAAGTTTTATCTCTTCATTAATTCTTTCCTGATAATCAGTAGAATCTTAAAAATATATTCTCCGTCACACGAAGATCAAAAATAATACTCTATATTCACGAAACTTTTTTAAAAAAACTTGTGAGAGTTAAAGGAGTTATATTCTTGTAATAGAGTTCAGGTGTTTGTAATTGAATTCGATCAAATCCTAAAAGTTTCTTGATTTGTTTTCTTTGATCCTTGTTTGTAAATGATCACTCAAGTTGAATTGTTTGTTTCTTTTCATTGGTTCCTTGCATGAAACTAAACATTAACAAGTTATTGGGTGTTTATTTATTATAATTGACTATCCATATCTTTGTCCATTCCCTGATAAATTGATACTTTCGTGAAATCATTGGTAAGTTAATATGTAATATTTCTTTTTTCTTCTTTTCACTTGTTCCTTGCATGAAATTAAGCATTAATAAGTAATTTCGTGTTTATTAATTATATTATTCTTAAGTGTTTTCGATCCATTCTCTAATAAAATGATTGTTATATTTTGCAGTTTTTCCGTACTCAAAAAATAAATTGTATTGGCACAGGTCAAATTTAAGTTGTAACTTTTGATTTATATTTAATGTAACTGTTTTTATTAGTAAAAATGAATAAAAATGTATATTTCTAATTGATCTGACCCGCGTAATACACGGGTCGGTAAATCTAATTCTCTAATAAATTTATACTTCGTGAAATCATGATAAGTTAACGTTAATAAATTGTTTATTTCTTTTCCTTGGTTCCTACTTCCTTACATGAAATTAAACATTAATAAGTTACTGTATGTTTATTATACTTATACACAATTTGAAAGGTCGGTCGCCATTGGCACCGGCCAATAAACCCCCTTAAGATTCATTATTGATATTTTTACCTCTAAATTTTTCTTAAAACTTTGGAAAATATCAATTTAACCCTCTCAAGTTTCTAAAGTTACGGGTTTACTACTGTACAATATAAATTAAAGTTCATTTACAGTTGGACGTAATCAGATTTGACTCAGGTTAAATATAAAATGTGTGCGTGCTGAACTTTATATACGTTTTAGAAATGTCTACGGCTCTACTCTTCGATAAACGTCTACGGCTCTACGTTTCGACAAACGTCTACGTTTTGACGTAAATGCGAATATTAGTTGAGTCAATCAGTCAAATATAAGCGTTTCGATGTAAGTTTTGTTTGGAAACACGTCGGATCATATATAATGCATTTTCGTTTACTCTACGTTTCAACGTTAATTTAATTCGAACACAAGTCAAATATAAATGTTTTGATATAAGTTTTGTTTGGAAGAAAGTCGGGTCAAATATAATACGTTTTCATTCAATGGTATAAATTGGAGTCACTCTACGTATAACGAAAATTTAGTTTCGAAACGAGTCGGGTGGATTGTAATTTATACATTATTACGTCGCGTACAACGTCGCGACAACGCGCGACGGGTTAAAAAACTAGCTTATATTATTCTTATTAAGTACGTGTTATTGATCTTCTCTAGAGTCGGGAAAGCGATCTCTTAAAACTCAATTTGATCTTGTTCTTTCAACAGCGATGTTAGCAAATGTTTAAAATCGGTAGTGGGAAACTGGGAATGGCCGAATGGGTGATGTTACAAGATTTTGGCTTGATTGTTGGGCCGGCCCCTCCCTCTTGTAAAATGTTTCCCTCTTTATTCAGAATAGCAAATAATAAATCTATATCTATACTATATAATAAAAAAAAGTTGATATGCGTTAATTTTTAGTGAAGTTTAAAATTTTGTTTCTCTTTTCTCTCTCATACTAAATAAAAATGATTATAAATATGTAAACCAAATAATTAAATATCCAAAATATAAATCTTTTTATTCTAATAATTTATTAAAACATACTAAATTATAATATTTTTTTTATATCTTATATTAAAATATAAGTTTATAATTCTTGAATTTATTATTTGTTATTTATAATTTCTTGAATATTCATTATAATTATTTCATTAATGACTAATGAATTGTAACATATATACATTAATATAAACCTAATAGTTTTAATATGTTAAAATTTTAATCTATACTATACAATAAAAAAAAGTTTTTTAGGGACATGTGACAACTTCTGGTGAATGTCTAAACTGTTGTTTCCCGCCTCTCTCTGCTATTAAATAAAAATAATTTTAAATAAGTAAACTAAATAATTAGATTCTCGAAATATAAATCTTCTTATTTTAATAAATTATTAAAACATGCTAATTTGTTAGATTTTAGTTATATATTATCTTAGAATATAATTTTATAATTCTTGATTTTTATTATTTGTTATTTATAATTTCTTAAATTTTCATTATTTGTTATTTTATCAATGGCTAATGACATGTAGCATACAATATATTATTAAACCCTAATTATTTTAATATGTTGACTTTTTTTTACCCATATAATACATGAGTTTCTAACCTAGTACCCATATAATACAAGAGTTTCTAACCTAGTATATAATAAAGTAATATTTTTTATGACACGTGTCATCATTCTTGCATATTAAAAAAATTATTTCCCGCATCTCTCTCTCTCTCTCTCTCTCTTAATAAATATGAAAATCACAACAAAAAAAATAATTTAACTTTTTTTTTTTACTAAATTATTCTAAACAAACATACTTTACATATATATATTTTTCTTTAATTTTAGTTATTCATTGTTTTTGCTTTTTTTTTAAGATTTAATATTTTACGTATTTATGTTTTTAAATGATTTTAAAAGTTATTTAGTGTTTAAATATTAGTAAAGAATATAATTACCATCTTATTTGAACAATTTAAATATTTTTATTTTTTTGTATATTAACACTTCATTTATATATATTTTTATCAAAAAAGTAACAAGTCGGGTTGACCCGTTCACCAGGCACAAACTCTTACTAAATATCTGAAATAAAAACGGTTGAATAAACTAAATTATATATTTATAAAAAATCACTCAAATATATGCATAAAACTTTCACAAAAAAGTGTGAATGCCCATCCTTAGTATAATAGAACTTTGCAAATAATTTTTCGCTTATTAGATAAATTCATTGTTAAGGCCATAATCTTTCTTAGCTTTTTTACATTAAATACTTTTTTTACTACAACCTTATCCTACATTTTGTTATAAATACTTTTATAATAATAATTATCTTATTTAAAAAATTAACTATATAATTACTAAATACTTTTATTATAATAATAATAATTATTATTATTTTTATTATTATTAAATTTATAAAAAAGTATTATCTTTTTGAATACTTAACTATACAATTACTAAATACTTTTATAAAAATAATGATAATAATAATCTATATATATATATATATATATTATCTATACTACTATATAAATCATTTGATAAGAACATACTCGTAATTTTACTTAAAATTTAAGACAACTGATATAACTTTTTAAACATATGATACAAGTGCTATATACAATAGTTTCTAATTTGCCCATATTTAATAATTTTTCCCAGTTAATATATTATTTAATATAAACTTATATTAAGTATTATCTTATTCATAATATTATAAATTAATATTAAAATATATACATTTATTATTTATATTTTTATAACTTAATACTATTTGATCTAAGTATTATTTAAACACTTAAGTGAATAATTATAATAATAAAAATATTTAGTAATTATATAGTTAAGTTTTCAAATAAGATAATACTTATTAATATATTTAAATATTAATTTAAAGTATTATTATAAAGAATATAATATAGTGAATTACATAATCTCATATTATTAAATAATGTATTAATAATATGCATTAATTAATGTATTAATTAAAAAAAGTTTATTAAATGATGGATAAAACAGGAATGATTGCATAGAATATTTGAATATATTGTTTAAGAAGTTGTATTAGGTGTATTAATTTTTTTTATAAAATTACATTTGTGTCCTAAGATTTTGTTTTATATAATAGTATAGATTACAATGGCTAACATTTTTTCGTGCATAACCCTCTTTGTAAGTCAATGACGCTTGCATCTTAACCTAATATACACATCACACGCTTTACAAAAACTAAAGTCATGCAAGCACAAACAGTTTATAACCAAAAACCTAAAACATGTATTTAAAACTGAAACGTAAAAACAACATTTTTTTACAACCATTGTAGATCTACGGCACTAGCATTGTGGCCTTAAGAGGCTAAGATAACAATTTTCCATCATACTAGCACACAAGGACAATGAAGACCGAAGAACGTGCAATTCACCGTATGTTTGCGTGAGACAATACACTACTTTATACGAACGTGTTTTATAACCTTTGACAATTGTCGCAAAAATACAATATTTGGGATTCGAAATATCACAAGTTACTCATAACCACGTAACAAGCTACGCGTTAAAGCTAGCTACCAATAAATGATAAGTCCCACCACATTTACACCTTTTTGGCTCAAGGCCCACAAGCCACAATACTAATGGACAATATCATTTGGCCTAAAAAGAAAAAGAACTAATTAAGACATGAGTAAAGATGTAATTTTATAGTTTTAGTAAAAATAAGAGCAAAATAGTAATTATATATGTTGTTTTAATAAAATATTAATCAAATGGGTATATATGTAATATTTATGTTTAATGAAGAGGATATATGTAATTATAATTTTAGTTTGGATATATATGTAAAGGGTTAGGTTATATAAGGGTATATATGTAATTAAAATTTTAAGTTAGGTATATATGTAATTCAATAAGTTTATAAGGGGAAATATGTAATTCTCCCAATTGTAAATGTGTCTCTTATCAAGTGGTTAAGAGTTAAAGTTTAATGGTAAACAAATGTATAAATTTAACAGTATGATGAGAAACATTAAAAACTCTGAAAGTTAACTCATCTCTAAAATTGATAATTTGGTTTATAGATATGATTGCATATTTTATAATCACGAACATATATATGAAACAAAACTTGGTCGTGACAATATCAAAGAAGTATACCATTATTTCTTTCTTCTTGTTCATCATTCATCATTTACATTGATTTTGCACAACCACAATAATTTTTGGTTTCACATTGATTTTGCACAACCACAATAATTTTTGGTTTCACATTGATTTTGCACAACCCCAATAATTATTATGTTACGTGAACATTTGTGAGTCAAAACGTGCGTCTATTATTTGTTGTGACAATAACAGGCTATTACCGATGATAAAGCCTTTGGACCTATAAATATTTTGTGTTACAATAAATAGAAGGGAATCAAGGGATGCAATATATGCAAAACAAGGGCTAAGAAAAATAACCATGACCTTAGTTAACATATTACATATGAATATTGGAAACGGAGAATCAAGCTATGCCAACAACTCTTTGCTTCAGGTTTGAGTGATATCATAAACTTTAGTATACATTAACAATAGTGTCTTCTTTCAGCTGCATTGAACTTATTTTCGTTCCAGGAAACGGGGATACGAAAAGCAGTACCATTTATAAAGTGGTCGATCAAGGCTATATCTAAGTATGGCATCGTGAAGGATTGTTTCACGGTTGCAGATTTGGGATGCGCCTCCGGGGCGAATACACTTTTGGTTGTGTCTAATATTATTGATATTGTGCATGAGGTGTTTCAAGAAAACAATCATAAAGTACCGCAGTTTCAAGTGTGTTTAAACGACCTATTTGGAAATGATTTCAATACAATTTTCAAATTATTACCTGATTTTTATGCAAAGCTTAAAAAGGAAAAAGGAGAAAGTTTTGGACCTTGTTTTGTTTCGGCTGTTCCAGGTTCCTTTTATGGTAGACTCTTTCCGGGCCATAGTTTGCACCTTGTTCACGTTGCTAATAGTAACCATTGGCTTTCTCAGGTATGCATATTGCAAACTTTTCAACTATATGGTTCTTATATGAGATGATAAAAAAATTTCCTATTAGGATGATAAACTATAATCCTTGTAACATATGATAGGTGCCTCAAGGCCTTGAAAATAATGGATTAAATATATATATGGCAAAAACAAGTCCTCCAAATGTTTACCAAGCATATGGAAAACAATTTCATACCGATTTCACAAAATTTTTACAAATGCGCTCTGAGGAAGTAGTACGTGGTGGAAGCATGGTTCTAACATTCCTTGCACGGAGCACACTTGATCCAACTATCGATGATTGTTGTGCACAACTGGAGCTACTCGGACAATCACTTGTTGAAATGATGAAAGAGGTATATACGTGATTCTGTTGCATCCAAAATTTGAACTCAAGTTTAATATTTATATTTTTGTCAAAATTTTTACTTTTTCCGCTCAACTAACCAGCTACACTTAACTTATGCTACAGGGGTTGGTTCAAGAATCAGATATTAACTCATTCAATGTTCCAGTATACTTTCCATGTGAGGATGAAGTTAAGAACATTATTGAATATGAGGGATCATTTTCTCTTGTAAACATGAATGCTTTTAAAGTTAACTGGGATCCACATGACGTGGATTACACAACCATGAATGATTCTATCGAGCTCAGCCTAATCCATGGCGAAAACACATCGAAACTACTTAAAGCAGTTCTTGAGCCGTTGTTGATTTCACATTTTGGGAATTCGATCAATGACGTGCTTTTTAAAAAGCTTGGGAAGCATGTGGCCGAATATCTCTCAAAAAAGAAAACAAGAAACTTTTTTGTAACAATTTTATTGACTAAGAAATGAACAATTCATGTGTTCAAATCACTCTATTGGTTATTTTTAAATCTCTTATATTGATACATGTATCTTTGTCATTGTATACAACATGAATCCTCCATATATGAAGGCATAGCTATTTTGCTTAATCTATACCTATTTTTAACTTAAAAATACTTACAAACTTTTGCAAATATGCAAAAGTGAGATCCCATAAAACTATTTAACTAAATTTATGAGTTATGCAAACAAATTGTTTGAAGTTGACACCAAAGACATGATCCAAAACGATACAAAAAAGTTCTAAGAAACATTCATTGTCGTTTCATCCATCTACTTTACTTCTAGTTGGATACTAAATCTAGTGTTCATATTTATCGATAAAAAGTTGTTTAGATTTCTTATGAAAAGTTTTATACTATACGTTTGTATATCAAACGTAAAAGTTTACTTGTATATAACATGAGTACGTAAAAGATTATGTTAAGATGTTTATCAAGTAAGATGTTCTAAAACTCGAATTCAAATGAGCATCTACTAACCAAGTAGAAAGTCACATGTTTTAAATCGTAAGTCAACACAACTTCTACTCATGTACCATGTGTGAGATCTCACAACAAACTCAAGGATTTAGAAAAAGTAATAAAGGGTTCGGGCAAGTATCTTTCGTTATTATACTTGGTTTAAATCCTAAAGTCAATAGAACAATTTTTTCGTGTTGTTATATAAAGGGGGCAACCTCAATACGTATGTAATTTTCCGACTGAATACACATAAATTTATACTTTTGAGTGAAAAAACCAATTTCCTATAAGAAAAAGAATAAAAAATCTACTGTTTGACAAATAAAATTGCATTTTAAAAAGTGTGATAACAACAAAATAATAAAACACAGGCTAAAGCAGACATTCTATATCTCGTAAAGACACAAATTTCCACCTCAACACGTGGGCGCACCATAACAGACATTCTATTTTTTAATTTATTTTTATTTTTATAAAACATGATAACAACATAATCTCATCTATCCTAATAAACAAATCTATCCTAATAAAACAAAATGTTTATATGCCACATGAAGAACATAATCATTTTGTCACATGTCACTAGCATAACAATTTAATCATTTAATGATTTATGATATAATTAATATCCTTTTCAAAATATAAAATAGATTATTTAAGAAATTAAAACATGTTTATTTTGTTAAAAATGTATTTTTTATAAAAATTTTTTTTATGAAAATGAAGTTTTTTTTAGTAGAAATAACTTTAAAAAAAATTAATAAAAAACAGCTATTTCAAAAAAAAAGTAGAAGGTTTAAAAAACAACTTTTCATAAAACAAAAGATTTTTAAATACTCATGTTTGAAAAAAAAAATTGTTCTTGTTTTATTACCTAAAGTAGTTAATTATACGTAATTTCAATCGTACTTTATCTCTAAACATTATTTTAAATTCTCTAAATATTAATTAATAACCATTAATTTAATTTTTTCATTTCAAACCTGTGCGGTATACATCATACTAGTCGTTATACTACTTTATATTACAAAACAATTGCTTTTTCTACCCAACGTTAATGATCCATCGTAGCTAGCTTCAGACATCCTCGTGACAAGATAATTAAATTCCCAAGTTCCAACGGCTAAATGAAAGTGATTGGGCACCAACTTCAAGCCCAACAGGCCCAATTGTCGGTGACAACCATACAGGCATATATCACCACAAGTCCACAACTACCACAAACTTGAAACAAATAACGTCTATTGCCCTCACATGCACAACATAACTCTCCTTCATGGAAGCCCTTAGGAATTTAGAAGATAAATGCAAGCTTTCAACACAAGAAGCTTTGATCTTCTTCTCAGGCACCGTGTTTCTCGTTGCGGTTGTTGTCGGGCTTTGTGTCGCCGCGACGTTTAGGAAGAGAGATGCCAAAAGCATTCAAGACAGTGGCGGTGTGGTGGAGCCGGTGGGGGCAAAAGGGTCACCGGGTCAATGGCTAAGGGGGAGGAAGGGGTTGACCGGGTCGCTTCAGTGGAGCAGAGCTAGTAAATGGGATGGGGATTTGAGTGCGAGCCGGAAAGAGCAGCCCACACCATTGCTTGCTAGAGGTGGTGGTGAGGTCTGGTGGCCGAGTCATAATGCGGGTTCACCCGTGTGGCAGCGGCCCATACTAATGGGCGGAAAATGTGAGCTCCCCAAGTTTAGCGGGCTCATTCTTTATGATGGAAGAGGAAAGCCACTAAATCAGGGGAACTCTACTTATATTCAGGTACTTATCCTACTTATTACTCTAATAAAATAGTATCTGAAATAAACACTTGTTACAATTCTAAACTATCAAAGTTTTTATTTTCCCTCCCAAATTATTTTCACCTATTTTATGACAATTAGTAATTAAAGTAATAAATCATTCACACTTTATGATTATCTTTTTAATTTTTGTTTATTCAAATATAGAATTGAATGTTTCCTGATGCACTTCTCATTTGTAAATAAAAATATACCATTATATCATAAATTCTCAAAGTATTTTATATATACCAAGACATTTCAGTAATTATAAATATATACACATTTATTATTTATAATTTTTAATTATACAACGCGTGTAATACACAGGTTTTTTAATGCTAATTGGTGTATATATGTATATAATCCAAACTCTAAAACATACTATTAAACTTGGTAACTAGAACGGGTTAGCTAAAGAGTCGAAATAGATGTGGGTTGAAATGAGTTTTTTAGTATCAACACAGATGAGAATGGTTACTATTAGGGGCGCTCAACATGTCCCCTTTAGCTTAAGGCTACTGGCTACATTTTCTTTCACCATGATGGTATACAATATAACCAAATGGTATACAATACACTAAACTTGATGCACTTTTTTGTGTGATTGCAGGAGCAACCAACTGTAAGAGCTACTTTGAGAGATCTTCTATAGTTCATTATCAAATTTTGTTCTTGTTGGTATCAAATACGAGTGTAATTACGTCATTTCTTTAAATCTAGTGAATTTTTGATGCAGCAAGGCCTTGAGCACCTTATTGCTTATTTCTTTTGGCAAATTTATACATATCAGACCCAAATCACAACTGAGTTGCTCAAGATTAGTTTGTTAAAATCTTGAATGTTGATTTTTTTAAAGTGGCTATTAGATGCGGTATAGGTGGGTTAATAAGAGTAAACTAGAAGTTGTTCAAAACATGTATATAAATATAATTATATATGTATATAAATAAAATAACTAACTATGCAATAAACAATATATGAGGCGACATGAGCTGAGCTTGAGATGGAAAATTCACTCACAAGCCAATTTCGAGCTTCCATCATAGATCTTGTTGTGAGCCGAGCTCAAGCTCAATTTGTTCACATCCTGATCACACATCAATCTATCAAATTTCAAAACTTACAAACTCATAAATTCAGCTTCACAAACAATAATACATTTAGACTACAAAATTCACATATTGTCACAAAATCACAAATATGATGATTCAACACCCGTTCTTTGATGACAATCAAAGATCAATCTCAAGAAACAATCAAGTTCACACAAGCAAATCATTGACTCGGGTTTGATCGTTTAGCTGTGAAAGATGTGCACTTGAAGTTGTTCACACAAACGATTCAATCAAGGGTTCACGGGTATCTTGTTTTGATTTGTCATTGTAGTAGAAATACAAAGCCAGTTGTCCGATTCCAAGAACAGTTCCTATACCATTTGGAACCTAGAATTTAAACAAAATACAGATGTTATATGTTAATAGACATAGTAAAAATGCTCATTTATGGTTGTTAAACAGGTTGTGCTTGTGGGTTGGCGGGTTGAAACTGCATGAACCATCACACGATATGAACCCAATAAATGTGTCAATCAGAAAGCGACACGAATATTTGTGGGTTGACACAAATATGACCTCTTTAACTGAATTTTTATTTTTTTCCTTATTAATACAATAAAATTACAAATTTCCTACAAAATATTGCAAATGCAATATTATGTTTAAGTTATAAGTTCATGTCGATATCCCTTTTATTTTAAATTTTTTTGGTATAAGATACCCAACCATTTTAAGTTATGACATAAAAACACATTTTAAGAAAAACTTTGAAAACGAATACGTTAAATGGGTCAACCTGCGAACTTGCCAGTCCAACCTAACATAACCGGCTTAGGTAAATGTGCTAGTAAGTTCAACGAACCGAACTGACCTCAGCCCGTTTAGACTAAACCCAATAACGTGAATTTTGTGTTGGGTTTCATGTTGTGTCATAAATTCACACCTGTATGCTCATTATCATCAACCAAAACCGAAGAATTTGAAAGAAAGAAAAAGGAATTTTTGAATGTTGCTTGTTAAAAGAAGCTTACATAAATGAACGGATCGGAATTGAATGCTCCATACAACAAAAACGAGGTGCTCATCAAGAAAGTTGAGAGTGAGAGATAAAATGGCATGAATTGAACACTCTTCGTCTGGATCACTAGGTTCTGAAAGAACAAAGATTCATTTGAAATAATGAAATGTAACCGAAATGATTAAAATACAGTAATGCTGAACTTGAACTTCTTGATCAGAGGTCACTGTAAGTTCTCTTCTCTATCTACTACAACTAAGTGGTTAAATAACTAAATTCATGTTTTTCTTTAAATAAAACTTTGATTTTATAAGATATCCGACAAATTATTATGACGATGCAATCTGCAAACCCCTTGACCCTTCCTTGGTTCAGCCCGAGAGAAGAACATACCATTACAGACAGTGGGGATGCAAACATTGATATCAGGGTAGCACAGCTTAAGAACCCGATAATCAAACGCCTGAGTTCAGGTTCAGTAACAAACAAACTCCCAATCGCAATGACTACAAATAACCCGAAAACCACCAGCAGTAATGCAGACATCTTGAACTGTAAAGATAAGTTCACATATTTAGATAACTGAAACAACATTCTAATATATTCATGCAAATCAGGATTTTAATAGTCTAACCTTTTTGTGTTTCTCAGCATGTGTTATATATATAATTATGTATGACAGTTGGAAAACCACGCCAACAGAATTAACTGTTGTAACTAACATATTATCGTACGATATCAACGGGCAGCCATACCAAGCACAGATCAGGCAGTTCAAGAGGGCATAAATGTATGGGATTCCTGAGAATTGTTCTGTTGATCGGTTTCGGATGATTCTTCGAAAGGTTGGTCTGGAATTCGGAACAAACATATTCATAAAAGTTAGTTTGTTTTTCTAATAAAGCACCTTTTTAAAAAGAATTATTATGAATAAGCCTTCATTTGGAAAACTGTTAGTACTTACATGGGTGACACAAAGAGTCCAAAAGCAAATATGTTTCCTGCAAAAGTTGCCAATAATGTTATGCTTGGAACTAATCAGGTTACACGCAAACGCTATCTCACGCGCGCACAATCAGAAAAGAAAACGGAACACAAAAGATTTAACGTGGTTTTGTCTGTATGACTTACGTCACGAGCTGTAAGAGCATTCACTATCCTTTCCCTATCCTGATCCTTATAATTACACTAAAAATCACTACTTTTTCTCTCTTCTTTTCAATCAAATAATAATACATTTATCATTACATTTTCTTTCTCATTCACTCACAACCGCTTTCAAAAATATTAAAACATTTATTGGGGTACAATCCCCATAAATATTATACCTGTTTCACTCACAATCACTTACAACCATCCCCTATAATATAGGGCATCCAATCACATATATATGAGGAACGGGCTCTGAATGCTCTAACTATAAGGTATTTTATTATTCTATAATAGATTAAACGAGTGAACGGGCTGGTGTTCGCGTTATCGCGGTTTAACGGTTAGGCTAGATTGAAACTTAGAACCGGCAGTGTAAACCAACCCGACCATTTAACCTTCATAAATTGTGCATTTCTTTTTTATTATGGAACATGTAGTTATGTAAATATATTATAATCATTATCCATCTTTTAATTTAAGATTCTTAATACAAACTCTGATAAAAATCAGTTTGTATCATGGTCCATCTATATAATCAGTTAACTGTGATTATGCAATCAAAGTCGTTTATCCCCAAATCGTTACAAATCAAAACACGAATCAACCCTAAAAACCTAATTCCGCCCCAAATCTCAACAAAACTCTTGGATTTCTTTCAATCCGAACTGAAATCATGAAGAACTCAAACCTACAGAATCAGAAATCAAAGCACATTGCTGCAACTAACAGGATTACCCATAGCACCTCGATAATGTCAAATTCATAAACACATAAGATACTAAGATAGAAGGAAGACTATCGATAGATACGAACCAGCTATTCCAGCAGCTTGCTTGTAAGCTTCAAACGTTTGAGGTGAAATTAAACCATCCATTTGCAGACAGATTCAAGCTGTTGTTCTTCAATTCTGTTTTCGACCCTAAAGTTCTTCTTTCATAGGCATTACCTGTGTGAGATTCTTCTGATAATCTCCGTGTGACCATGTTTATAATCCAATTTTTTCTAGTTTTATCGTTGATTGCTACAACTGGAAAGCGAAATCGAAGGTAAACGAAATACGATACAAAGTGCAATAATATAATATCATAGTGCTTGTGGCCCCTGCAGTCAATTTGTATTCCAGCTAATGTCGTAATATACCCATTACATGTAAATACTAAGAGGCCATTAGGTTTAATTTTTACTCTGAGTAAAATGTTTAGTGTTAAGCCAGAGGGTTTTCTCAGCAATGATTTTCCTCCTGAGGGGGTTGGGGTGCGGTCTCGGCTGGGAAACGAATAGGTGGGCCCGATTAAGATAACACGTATTCTCCGAAACAGGGTCGCACATTTGACGTTTAAAAAGAAAAAGAAAAAAGCTAATGTCGTAATAAGATAATTTTGTTCTTTTATTTTCAAAACTATACCTATGTCTTGCTACAGAGTGTGTAAAACCTCAAAAATTATAACAACTAAAGGTTATCGTGGATCCGTACATTAAAGAGAAGTATTGATGATGTATGCAATTTTATATAAGAAAATGAAAACTTGATGTTGTTAATAACATTCGAAACTATACATGAAAAAACTAAACTGTCGTGAACCCGTAGGTTGAGCAGAACTGTTGATACTATTCGAAACTTTATATAAAACGAAACCATTAAAAAAAATTAACATTGAAAAGGCAATTTATCATTATTTATGTGAACCAATGTGACTAGAACAAATATATGGATGTCGAGTTAAAAGATCCGAACACCAAAAACCGGCTCCATTGCATAAAATCCTAGTGGTAGTAAAGTAATTCATTTTTTGAACTAATAAAGTAATTCACTTTTTAAAATTAAAATGTTATAAGATTAAATCATACTACGTGTAAGTTTGATAATTTCAAAAGTAAAATAGATATAATATAGAAAATGTGATTTTACGCTGTTACAATTAAATTATTTGCATGTTGAACACTGAAGTAAAAACTAAAAAGTATTGATTTTTCAAAACCACAATAATTATTGAAAAAGAAATAACTGGCGTTAGGCGAACTTTATGAAAACGTGCGTTTATATATGGTGGAGTCGGTGTCATCGACTCATAGAACTGGGCCGACAAATAGTTTGACTATAATTCTGTTAAAAAATATCAACACGTGACATAATAAAATCTTTAGGTTTCAATTTATTTGTATTAGTTTATAATAAAAAAAGGAAAAAACAGTACGGTATTAGAAAACATTAAAATTATATTATTTTTTAAGTGGGTTTTGAGTTAATTTTAAATCATATTATAAGCTGCAACTGATATATTGAAACAAGTTGAAATGAACTTAATTTTAAATACCAAAATTATATTAAGGTGAGAATTCTAATCAATTAAAGCATTCACAGTTGATTTCTTATCATCATTCATATAATTACATTAATTATTATTATTTTTTCTCCTATATTTTTAATTAAATAATATTATTTATATATATATATCATTATTTTTTTCTCTCTTCTTCGTACGAAAACCACTTTTAAAAATATTAAAAAATTTATGGATGTTAAACAATATTTTTCAAAATATACAAACGAATAGTAACATTTTCTTTCTTCTCCAACCACAACCACAACCACTCAAATCCGTTCCGTATGATATAGGAAAAACACTCATATATTTTTAAGGAATCCATTATGAATGCTCTTAGAAAACGTATTGAGTTAGAGATGTGGATTATCAAAAATTTTGTAACAAAAGATAGCATACAGTATTAAGGCGACTATTCAAGCGTGCTATCATGATCTAGGAGAAATACCGATTGAAGTCAATAAGTTTTGTAGGAATAGAGGGGATCATGTGCTTCCTCTGTTTGTTCGTTTGGACTTTTACGTTCATTCGTGGATCTAATAAGACGACTTCTAAATACGATCAGAGTGAATAGTCTAATAAAACTTGAATATCATGACGTATAGAGAAACAAACTAGCTATACATATGCAATCACATGAATTTATGTAAAAAATTGAATTAGATGTACGTTATACATACACACTTATCAAGTCATCTCGTGGCCGAGTTCTAGCCTAATTGAGTGAATATAAAATGTCACCTAAACGAAAAGAACTACCACAATTCATCACGTTAACCCATCCGGGGGATGACATTCACATCTACTGAATCTCGTGTTCAAATTTTACGAATATTTTTCTTTAGACTCTGAGAGTGTGCAATTAATGTGTTTCTTGATTTCCAAACTCCATCAGACTATTCACTTAGATCATATTTACAAGTCGTCTTCTAAGATCTATGAATGAACATTTTCAAACGTTTCGAATAGGAGGTCACCGGGGGCAACGAGAAGGACCTAAGATATCCGACGGAAGAACCGAAGTAGAGGATATGGGTCTATGACGAACAAAAGAAAACAAGTGAGAGTTGAAAATAGATAAATATAGATCGATGGCAACGAGAAGATAATGCAATTTGATTTATAATATCATTTGTTGCATTTAAAAGTATCCAACCTAATTCTAAATCAAATATCTTTGTTGGTTTAAATTTTAATTTCATATAGTTTTTGTTGTTTTAAATTTTAATTTCAAAGATAGAAGGATAATATGTAATCATAATTAGTTTTAAAATTATCAAGTAATGCTAATATTGTTCTTTGATAATTATCATTGAAATTTTAAATTTTACAGACGTGAATTATTTTGATAGACGTATTTCAAGATGAAACAAAGTGGCAGCTAAATGGGTAAATGGTTGCGCCACAATCTCATTTTGGATAAAAAACCAATACCATTAAAACAAAGCTTAATTTACATATCAATAGTAATTGTTAGAGACAATTGCATATGTTCTTTTGTAAACCTTGTTAATTGTATGTTTACCAAACTCAATACCCGTTTCTTTAATTTACTTAATTGCATATTTACTCAACTTAAAACTAAAATTATATATAATCCCTCATTTTATAAAAAATATCAAATTTGCCCATTTTAATTTTTTATTAATATTGATCATAAGATGACTATTTTAACCATGGTTGTTTGTGATTGTTATTTGTCATAAAAATTTTTTGGTTCTCTAACAAATTAAAAGTTTGATATTTGTATTGCATTTTATTATTATTACTCCAAAATCTTGATCAAGAAAAATATACTTAAAATAGACGAATAAAATTTCTAAAAAACACAAAAAAGAGAAAAAAAAAGTGTAAGAAACTAAAACACTCATTAGTGAAACATGATTAAAAAACAAAAAAAAGGAAAAATGTAAAAAGAAAAAAAAAACTAGCTAAAACTGGGTGTATATGAAAATTTAAATTTTTTAAATAGTTTTGGTAAAGACAAGGGTAACATTATCAATCTATAATTTATATTTAATAAAATAAATCAATGGGTAAATTTGTAATTTTTTCATTAAGGGAGAAGATATATACAATTTTTGTTATGAATTAGGTAAATATGTAATCAAGATGATTAAAGAAGGGGATATATGTCATTTTAATTTTGAACTGGGTAAATATACAATTAAAAAGATTAAAGCAGGGGATATATATAATTATAATTTTGAATTGGATAAATATGTAATTAAGTTATCTTACAAGGGGATATATGCAATTGTCCCTAATTATTATAACTATTTAAAAAAATTTATAAAATGATGCTATTTTTTTTTCTTTGAAAAACAAATCTACTATATTTTTACTCTTAAATTACTCCTAACTATTTTACGACATCGGTGGTTTTTCTCCCAATAACTCATAATTTAAAGCATAACTTTACAAGCACATTTGTATATATTATGAATGTAATTTATCATTATTTTATGTTGTTTGGTAGACGGAAAGTGACAATAAAATGGAATACAATGGTGGTGGTATTGGCTGTTGATGGTGGCGGTTCATGGTTGTCGGTGGTGGCGGTTGGTGGTGGGTCATGTCATGGGTCGAGACATGGTCCAAGTTATAAGTTAAAAGATCATTATCTTTATTGAAGGAATAAAAAACATCCCTCCGTAAGAAATGAAAATCATTAAAAGAGAATGGGTAACATTCATTATGCCATAGTCCATTCCATTATTTTATGATTAACAAGCAGGATGACTCATTTCATTTCATCTTACATTCATGCATACGAAATACTATCTTAGGTGCAAATGCATCTAATTTAATCAAACCATTTTAGTAGCATCTAATTTACCCCACTAGGCAACGTAATTAAAATCGACTCGTTTGTAAACAATATGTTCACAACTGTCTCGGATTGTAAACTGAGTGGAGCTTGAGGCTTGAGGCTTGAGCCTATGTAAGTTTGCTAGCTAGCTTGTTTGTTTAGCTAGTTTAAGTGAAGGCCATACCTCAATATTTATAAGTTATAACCCAAATAGTCGTCCAACCTTATTCTTTTTAAGCTTAAGTTTGATGTCAATCTAAGCTTGTAACCCTAACGGTCTGAGTAGAACCAAATCTATTTATAAACTATGCGATGTATGTAAAAAATCTATTTCCAACTATAATTTGATAAATACAAACAAGTTGGCTTGTTTTTTACAAGCCAAGCTCGAACTAAATTTCAGCTCTTTACTAATAAACAAGTGATGATTGAGATTTACTAGGTATGATTGATTTATTGATATAATAATAAACAAGCGAAACCAAGCCAACCCCATTTAACTTAAAGATCAAACCCGAGTTGAAGATGGCCTACCTAGCTAACGAGGTAAGCACGGTTCTGTTTTAACTGTTTTTATCTCAAACCATGAACCAAACCTTCAGTATTGGTTTTTTGATCATCAAAAACTAAAACCCTATTAAAAATTAAAGTCAAAGAAAACTAAACTGTTCCTATTGTTTGGTTCCATTTTGATTTACAGGTTTGGCTTTTGTGATGAAATTAACTTTACAAGGATGTTAGTGTGTATTTAAGTAGGGGTGTGGAGTAACATCTGAATTTGAAAACAAATCCGAATATCCAAATCTGAAATATCCGAAAAAATTCAGATTCGATTTTGGATTGTGTTTTTGAAAATCCCGGGTATCCGATTATCTGAAATATCTATATAGTAACTATTAAAATAATAAATATCAATAAGAAATTTTAGGTATTTTTGGATATTTCGGATATTTTTTTAAAAAATATATATTTTGAAAGTTCCAGTAAAAAAATAGTAATTTTCTATAAAATTATTAAATAATACATATTTTCTTAGAATTCGGATATCCGAGTCCTTATCCAAAATTTCGGATTCGGATATTGAATCCACTATTAAAATTTTTTGGATATCCGATTTTGAACAACCTTATATTCAAGCAATTGCAATAAAGAGTGAGGTCTAAATTATATGTAGTTTGACACGAAAAGAGGGGCGCCCCCTTATTTATTCGTCAGTAGTGTTAATTTTTGTTCGTAAATTTTTTTATATATATCGAGTTGCCCCCCCCCCCCCCTAAAAGAATTTAATTTCCTCTCTGCCTCCCTATGGGAGTGTTCAAGTTTCGCCACTGTGTACATATTTGCTGAGTCATCTAGCAAGATGATATCGAACCATAGGTGAGCGAACATAAATGGCCCACTACTGCCATTAAAAACTTAAAGCACCATCAAGAAAATCCTAAGCACCATTAAGACCGTTAAGAACATCAGGACAACCATTTACGCAAGCCCAAGTAAAAGCGCTTTAAAGAAACTAAAAAAGTATAACAATACCACTTAAGTAAAAGATAAACAATACTCAATTTTATAGTGTGTGTATACTTTAAATTATAATATAGAAAATTTTCACGTTTTAACACCTATAGGAATATCTCTACTGTAATAAAAGAGTAAATGAGGGGGACACTTGTCAACATCACATTTCACCTAATTAATTTTCTCCCGCTTCTCTCTCTTACTTAATAGTTACTATAATTATTAATAATATTATTTAATTTCTTTATAAACTAAAAATACTTTTTTAATAAATTAAAAAAGGTACCTTTTATTAATGTTATTTATACAAAAAAAAGTTTTATAAAATAAGAAGGTTTTTAAAATATCAAAGTTTTTTAAAATTATAAAATATTTTAAAATTAGTACTTTTAAAAAGTAAAATATTTAAAATAAAAAATAATTAAAATTAAAAGTTACAATAAAGAAAATTTTTAAAGCATTTTGTTTTGAAACAAAATATTTAGTGTTTTTAACAAAAAAAGTTTTAAAAGTCGATACATTGTTTTATTACGTATATCTTTACTTATACGTAATTTCAATTATATATTATCTTAGACTATAGTTTTAAAACCAATAAAAATTTATTATATGTAATATTTTATTTATTCAACCCGTTTAATACACGGGTTTACTAATACTAGTATGAGCATATAATATAAAAAAAATCGACTAGCATCTTATTGTCCGTCCATGCCAAAACTTGCATAGTGAAAGGAAGTCCTTGCAACACTTAAATTCTAGCTATTGTTATGATATAAAATACTTCTCATTGATAGAGAGGTGCACAGCTTTGTCTTTTTAATAAGCCGTTGGGTATTAACCGAATCGGTTTGGTCAACGTTTGATCAAACTGATGAATCACACATACTAGATTTTATAGGTTTTTTAGCTGAACCGGAATATATGATAAGTATCCATATCATACTCTCCGCAACCCAAAAATGTTAAAAGGTCTTTTTTTAATTTCTTTATTATGCTTACAAGGGTAAACAGCAATACTTCTATTGTAGAGCTATCTAATACATTGTTGTAGAAGACTATAATCGAACTGAATTGCAGCCTCAACCAGAGAGATCAACCTGAACCGAACCGTCCGATTAAACTTTAAATTGGTCATGAAGCAGGCCGGTTATGCCTACTAGGAACGTTTATATGTTAACTGATTGGTTAGTGGTCGGACTGGTGAATCGGATTGTGTGGTTGTATTGAGTTTCAAATTTTTATAGTTTTTTTTTTCATTTTTTGCTTCAAAAAATAACTTTATTTTATCAATTTAGTATTTTTATGATCCATATTATATCTATTTAAGTTTTCATATTTATTAAAATTGCATTTTTTAAAAAAAACAATACAGTGTTTTCATATTATTTTATAAATTAAATATATTATTATGACATTATCTGTTTCTTCAATTTTACTTATCCGATCCAACCATTAAACCGGTATGATAGTTAGTTCACTGTCTAACTGCACTAATATGCTCTACTTATGATATGAATTTCTTTTGGAATTATATCATAATGTTGTTTAGCAATTTCATAAATTGTAATTTGTGATTATATTGTTTTATCTTGTTAATCTGTCTTGTCATTCATTAACCATGCATACAAATTTAGATTACGTTGTTTATAACAAATCTTATCATACAACCAAGAGGTGCACATATCGGTCTAAAAAAACAGTTCGGTTATAACTACACCGATTAAAGTCCAACTTGTGTTAAAAATCAGTTTCTTCAATAATTGCTTCGGGTATTAAAAGACTTTTGGTAATATAAAACCGATCAATTTCTGGTTTTAATCAAATGTTTTTAAGTTAGGGTTGTAATCAAATAAATACACCTAATACCAATTTATACTAACACTAGCTTTAATAAACCCGTGTATTACACGGGTTGAACAAATAAAATATTAAATATAATAAAAATTTATCAAGTATAAAATGACATTTTACGATAAAATATAATTAAAATTACGTATAGTAAGAACAATATGTAATAAAACAATTATATCAACTATTTAAACTTTTGGTTAAAAACTTTTTTTCCAAAAAAAATAATAAATATTTTGTTTCAAAACAAACCGTATTAAAACTATCATTTTTAAAAATTTTCTTATTATAAATTTTAATTTTAATTATTTTTTGTTTATAATAAATTAACTTTTGAAAAAACACTAATTTTAAAAAAGTTTGATGTTTTATAAAAATTATTTTTAGAAATAACATTAATAAGAAGATCTTTTTTAAAATTATTAAAAAAACTATTTTTGTTCTAAAAAAAGTTAAATAAAATTATTGATAATTAAGGTAATTATATTCAAACGGCTATTTTTTAGGTAACATTACCAATAAACAGTTTCAAATTAAAAAGATCGGTTGAAAACTGATTACACTTTCAAAAATCTCTAACTGCTACAGATCGTTGGGCCGGATCAATTGGAAACTAGTTACTGAGAAATTGGGCATTGGATTGGGTCGGGTTCATTTAAATGGGTCGGATTCGTTTAAAAACAATTTTGACTATTGTAACCTGTTATTTTGTGCACATCCATACAACCTGCTTAATAAAATGTCCATATTAGTATTTTAGTAAGTGGCATGTTTAACTAAAAGAATAGCATGCGAGTTGAACTCGACCCTCTAAACATAGCATGTGAACACGACCTATTTGACAAAAGTAACAATTGTAGAGATATTACGAAGAATATAAAAGTAAAACCAACAGCAAATCAACCGCTTGAATTCTAATAAGTTATTCCAAATGTAAATCTACATTACAAGATTACATAAAACCTATTTATTACACGAAACTATTCCCTCTCGTCACATATTCACATACATTTTCATGACGCTCTAGAAAGATCCGTTAAAAACGAGACCACGTCATCAGATTTCGAGAAGGAATACCGAGCATTTGTGCGATTTCGCCCAACCGCACACGAAAAATAATTATCACCTTTCAGATCAAGTACATTCCATGTTATTTTATCTGGGGATGATGATGATCGTCTCCCACCATTCCCAAAAACATTGTTACCGTTACTGTTACTGTTATTGTTACAGTTTCTCTTATTTTCACCGTTGCTATATCCCTTATTTTCGGTATGGCGTTGGTGAGCTTGTTTATGGGATGACTTTGACCCACATTTTCCAGCCCTTCTGTCTCCAGACGGCTTTGTTGCATCATATAGCTTCGGTCTCGTGATGCCAATGCCGTCTGAGGGAAGCTCTGGCTCAAAAAATGTGTATAAATCTTCGTCCTGCAAAAGTGACATAAATACGAATGCAAATTTGCAGTTAATAGGTTATTACTATTTTCAACCAAGAAAAGGAACTAGAGGGCGAGCATGACCCGATCCGACCCAAACCCATTAGACAAAAATGATCCTTTTTGGCCCGAATAGTTTTGGCCCGTTACACAACCTGTTCATCATGTATAAAATATCTTTAAGAATTCGGAGTACATACCTTCCCAAGAAAATGACCAATGCAAAGGACATAATCAATTGGTGCTGAAATCGATTTACTATGAACAATCTCTCCTAATATACGGACAATCGTAACACCCTGTATTTACATATAAAGTTTAATTAATTATTAACCAACGGCTGACGTGGCAACTACCAAAAATGAAACAGGCACCTTTGTAACACCAACGGCTCGAACCTCAACAGACCGGCCTCCTTGTACAACATCAACTGATGCATTAGATATCGGGCCTGTCCAGAGGTGCTGCAACATGTCTCGGGCTTGCAGCCTACCAAACTCCACATCTGCATTCACACACACATAATCACACACACGACAAAGACGTCACACACACAGATACGCTCACACACATACATACCTGCATACTTATAGTTCCAAACAAGTGATGTCTCACGAAGCTCGAAATGAGAACGAGGTGTACGTTCGGTGAAATACTCGAAAACATGCTGTGGAAGATTTATAAAGATTAAATCTTAAACCTTAATAAGAGTATAATTTGTCATGCTTACCTTTACACTATCGACCCATTCCATATTGGAATGTTCAGGCATCGTTGTCATCCAGTCACCTCTTGTTGAACGTAAAAACATTCCGTTTTCAGCTGCCAACCACATGTTGTACTCTCCAAAGTTCTGGGAAAGTCGATACGTGCTTATAAAAAGAATTTCAACCCATTTATGTGGAACAGTTCAACTCGGGTCACACATAGAAAACTAGCTAAAAATGAATCGGGTCCAATAGGTCAGATGTGTACTCCACTTATTATGTTGTATAATCATTTCGTTTGAATTAACTTTTTGTGGAATTGCTAATATATTATTCATTACCATATTCAAGGGATTGATGAGTAGAGGTTAGAAAACTAATTTAATGCAAGTTGTTATTAATAATAATAATTCAGTTTAAACTATGAACTATATTTTAGGTAGTTGGTGGTGGTTAGTAATGCAAGGTTTTATTTTAATTTTCATTTTTAAGTATACAATTTTTAACCGCAACCAAAATGTTGTTAGGAAAAGCTTTATTTTAATATACAGTTTTTGTAATCATATTTATCTAAAAAGAAGTACAAATGATCGACCTAGCCCGTTTTGACCACATATAAAAGTGCCAGTTTTGACACAAACCCATTTGACCCATAACCCAATCCGGCCAGTTTTGCCATTAAAAAAAATGACATACCTCATCCAATACAGTTCTGTTACTTCCACTGAGGACAACAATGGTTGTTTTTGGATCACTGCAAAGCTTTTTCAAAGGTTCTTTCAAATCAGGGTGTAATTTAAGATCCATTTCTCGTATTTGATCACCTCCACGTCTATCGGGTGTATCAACTGGTTCAGTCAATGTAGCATTGAATCCCTGTAATTAAAATTTAATACTCAATAATGGTGGTAAGAAGGATCAAGGATAATAATATAATAACAGTATAATAATATTCAATTAAACTGTTTTGTTTACTTACCAGTATAAGAAGTCGGTTGCTTGACTGCAAATAACGCTCAAGAGCCTCTTCAACCGGAAGACGTGGCGGAGCTTCTCTAGTTCTTTGTTGTGCTTCAACTACTGTATCGTTCAATTCACTACATGAATTTCAAAAATGCTAAGATTTTAATTTCATTATACCAACAGAAATATAGAAGAAAAGGCTCCTAAATGTTTAGTGGTTCTAATTATGTAGATATACATGTATACATACACACATGTGTGTGTGACAATGTGTGTGTATACAGTATATGAAACAAACAAACATACAACTCATAACACAACTATTTGTAGGGTCTGGGGAGGGTGTGATGGAGGCAAGCATTACCTCTATTGAGATTTGGTAACACCCTTGGCTCCTAAGAAAAACCTTTTTTAAATCTATATAGCATAACATAACATATAAATAGTTACACACACCAGATGGCATACAAAATGTTTATACAAGGCATACTAGCATACATGAATGCAAAAGTGAAAGTTGTAAACTATCACTTACATGCAATGATGAGTAACAATTATACTATAAGCAAGACAAACCAAGTCACTTTAAGGCTTAGGCGAACAAAAGGTATAAGAAAAACTAAGGCCACAAAAACAAAAACTAAGGCAAAACTATGCACTCCCCAAAACATCCATAACCCTAATACTACTTCTCCATGAACTCTCATCATGCCTTCAAAGAGGTGCAAGCCTAGTAAATCATACCTAATTCGATCATCCCATGTTGGTTAGGTCTCCCTCTTCTCCTCCTCCTCTCCACATAACGGTTTCTACAGGTCTCACAGGCGCCATCCTTTGTCTACTCTTCACATGCCCAAACCATCTCAATCCACCTATTTTATTTTATTTGAGATACATGCCACACTTTGTTTATTTTGAAAAATCTCATTTCTTACGCGATCCATCCTTGGATACCCACACATCCACCTCAGCATCTTCATCTCTGCCACTTTCATCTTCCGCGTTTATGTATTCTTGATGGCCTAACAATCAGTTTCATATAACATAACTGGCCGAACTGCAAACCTATAAAATTTGTCCTTCAAATTTGTTGGAAACCCTTTGTCGCACAACACGCTCGTCCATCCTATCCCTTTATATGCCTCACAAGTCCTAAGTCCCGCCTAGCATGAATCTTCATATATTGTATGTTGTGCATACAATATATGAAGATTCATACTAAAACTCATTTCGTTACAGCCAATCGATCAAGAATGATAATGGAATTAAGTAATCCATTCCATTATCCTGTTGATTCCATTGCTTCCTTTTATTATTTTCTTCATTGAACTCATTTAAACAAAAATCAAGAAATACCTTACAAAAGTTTCTGCCCATTCTTGAGCAGTGTGGGTTGTGACGTGTAAAAAGTTGTGCAAATGACGTTTCTCTCGTTCTTCAGCTGACATGTTCAAAGCTTGGCCTATGGAAGCTGCAACTTCGGTTATATTCCAAGGGTTAACAAGAATGGCCCCTGCACCCAGCGACTGTGCAGCACCAGCAAACTACAAACGCACCACAAGATGGCTTATTTTAAATAGAATAATAAAGCAAAGATTAATAATAACTAATAAAGGTAGTGATAAATAATTACTTCACTTAGAATGAGCACTCCTCTTTTATCATCTTGGCATGCAACAAACTCGTAACTGACAAGATTCATTCCATCTCGTAAAGATGTGACTAGTGCTATATCTAACACCATGAGCACAAAAATATCATCAGTTGAGACATTAAAATATTTATTATTTTTATGAACGAACTTTCTTCACGTATTACAAATAAAATAATGCACTCATCAAACAAAATATTACAAAAAGAGAAGATAAGTACCAGTGACAGCATACAGTGCACATAAAGCCTGAAAATCAAGAGAGCGATCCTGCCGATATCACATGACAGATTTTTATTTTACATGAAAGCAGATCAAGATTTAGGTTTAGTGTAGTTCAAATAAATCTTATGCTCTAATCATTAATTAAGAAATGAAATCTAACCAGATGGTGAATGGGAACAGTAGTCAATGTCCCAAATCTACCATTTATCCGCCCCACGATTTCATGAACTTGACTTGTGAGTTTTTGATCTGCATGATGATATAATTAAAAACCAATATTATGTATCAGCTTATACGGAACGACCACTAGCATGAAACAAACATAAAGAAAACTTATATGGTTAAAACAAAAAGATACAAAATTGTGAAAACATACATTCAGGAACATCGGTTCTTGTTGGTACTGCAATCTGTAGCAAAACAACTTTATCACGCCAATATTGATTTTCTTCAAGAAACTTCTCGAATGCCAGTATCTTTTGAGGGATCCCTTTAATCATATCAAGTCGATCAACACCTAACATCACCTATCACAACAAGGGAAAAAAAGTCAAAAGGAGTTAAGTAGTTAACATTACCATCATTGAACTTACGTATCAAAAGTCAAAATTACCTTTCTTCCAGAAAACCGTTCCTTCAGTTCTTTAATATGTTCTTGTACTTTAGGAGACTGAAGAGCATGAATAAAACGGTCTGAATCTATACCAATTGGGAACTGTTTAATCATCAAAATAACCAACATCAGATATAAGATCAAGTCAAAGGCTGACTTTACAGAAGTCAACTTTTACTTACAGCAGCCACACGAGTAAGCCTCCCATTATTCTCTACTCCTTCCGGTGTACCCTCAAGTCCCATTATACGAGTGCAAGCGCTCACAAAGTGTCTTGCGTAATCATAAGTATGAAACCTATATAACAAATTAATGCATATGTGATCACATTAGCATCATCAACTAACAATAATGAGAAATTTAGAAACTTACCCAACCAAATCAGAAGCAAGAACTGCACCTAAAAGCTCAGAACGAGAAGGTAATGTTCTATGAATTTCAGAAGATGGAAATGGTGTATGAAGAAACCAGCCGACTTTCATGTTAGAGTTACGTTCTTTAAGATATTTTGGGAGAAACATAAGATGGTAATCATGGCACCAAACAACATCACCTTCTTCATAATGTTCATTTACCACGTCAGCAAACATTTCATTTGCTTTTTTGTATGCAGCAAATTGAGATTGGAAGCTTTTGGTTGTTGCCAAACGGTCTTCTTGTGGAAGACCAAGATAATGGAAAAGAGGCCATAATATGTTGTTGCAATAACCGTTATAATATTGATGCACAATTTCTTCATCAAGAAATACGGGTATGCACCTCTGCATCATGAAACACAAATGGATCGATTTGAGTTTTCCTATATTTTAAACGGGCCAAATAAAAGGATTTCTAGTCAGACAGCTTAAGTTGACAAAAGTCTGCTTTTAATGCATACAACCTCCTAATTAGCTTTATTCAAAAATTCAAACCAATACTATAACAATGTGGTTCTTTTAATCATAACTAACACATTCATTCAAATAAAATACTTTATAAATGGACAAAAAACATGTTAGCGGGTCGACCCAAAGTGAACCATTTGAACCCAAATCCATTTTAACCTGTTGCTTATTTTGCCAGCTTTACAATTATTTATTATTTTTTAAAATATTTAAAACTTTACCTTCTCAGCAAGTGCTTTAGTTAGCGCCCTCTGCCCGGGCTCATCGGGCACATTTACACCTGCCCATCCAATCCATTTCGCCTCAACTTCCTTCACACCTTCAAATAAATTTAAAAAAATCAAAACTAAACTTTACATTCTCCATAATGTATGTGGAGGTCACCCAAGAATTTAACTTGTTCACGAAGTCCACCCATATATTCAAACTACTTTATAGGCGCGTTAATTCCCGCTAAATGCATGTCTAATAACAAGGATGTCCTTAAAATCCAAAATGACAAAAATACCCTTGTAGTGATTACTAAAATCTAGTTTTTACCATTTAATTGTGATCAATATTAACTTAGATTTAAAAAAAAAGAACATACTTATCATTCTACAAAAATTCTAGCATGAGCTGTGTTAGGACCAATATAAACGAAAACAGATACATACTTTAGTCGCGTTTAAAGTAATATCAATACATGAGTCGCTTACTTTGGTACCCAATTATGAAAAATTAAATCTTAATTAACAAAAAAAGTAAAAAAATTACCTAAAAGAGCACTAACAAGTCCACCACCACTAACTTCCAGTGACCAACTTTCTTCTCCTCTTCTAACAGCAGAAACTGGTAGTCTATTGGCGACGACTAACAACCGTTGCGTAAACACACCTCCATCAGGTCTTTCCCAACCGTCGCGTGCAGCAGATGCTCCTTCAAGAAACTGCTCCACAAAACTATTGGATTCAAGATCAACAGCCTCATTTCCATTCGATTCATTCAAATACGAAGCTTTGATCCTCTTTTTTAACTCTATTGCTCTCAACCGTCTCTGTATTCGACTTTCTGTGACTGATGAATTGCCATTGTAACTATTTGCAGGCATAACCATTACAACAATCTGCAAATTAGGTGTTCTGAATCATAATAAAATCATATTGAAGAACTCATCATATCATCATCATCATCACCATCATCATCATTATTATTATTATCAGTGAAATTGTCAAAATAAAAGGCATAAACAAAGAAGAACAAATGGGATTCACATAAATCGATCATCGTACAAATGGGGCCTACGATTTTGACATTGGTCCCAAGATTTCAACTTTCAAAACCCACATTTCTAATTTAGGCATTTAGCTAAATCTAACGATCATGCGACAACTAAGGGCAAATATATTAGCATCCACAAGTTACATTCAAGAATCAAGAAACTATATCAAGTAATCAAGAACACCCAATTCAAAGATTATCAAATAGAACATTAACTCACAGAAATTGGGTTCGAATATGAAGATTCTTGCAGCAATTTAGCGGTTTTATCGCCGGAGAAGATTGTCGATTTGGGGGAAACGGGGGATTTGTACAAATGGGCACACTTGTAAGGTTTATAGGGGGTGTGATTGTGTGTCTTATAGCCATGCAGGTGAAATACAAAGATTTATAGTGATTAATCGTCCTTTCTTTAAATCGTGAATTTTATGATTTTATTAATTGCTTATGCCACTCGTAGGGCCAAGCGGTGTACACGCGTCTCAAGAGCCAACGTGGCTCGTTAATGGCGTTGAACACCGCTCCGATCATAGCATTATAGAGCGTTCGAACGCAACCCATTTAATGCGTTTAAAATTTTTTTTTTTTTTTTACGGGAGGGGGAGGTTGTTACGTTGGTTACTCATTTTAAAAGAAAATTAATTGATTCTTTATTTATGTCTATATACATTCAAATATTTGCAGTTCAATGCCCGTCAACAAGAACAACTTGATTTGAAAAAATCAGAGATCGGATTGCAAAAAAGAAGATGGAGATGAAGAAAAAAAAAGAAAAATGTAAGGATTTTCAAATTCTCACGCAAAGCATTGATCATCTAGTGGGCTTCGACCGTCAATTGGGGGAGGAAATCAAAAAAGAGATTAGAAATAAATATAGGCTTTGACCATCTTAGCTCTTTTTATTTCACTTTATTTTTTAAATTTATATGTCTTCTTTTTATCAAAGTTTATTTTAGTTTGTGTTGATTTTCTTAATTAATAAAATAATATTATTATTTCTACTCCTGTATTTAACTTAAATATTAGAAAGAAAAAAGTGACGGAGGAGTTAAAAGGGGTTAAATTGTTTCCTAGTGGTGAGTTGGGGAAAAGGGGATAATATGACGCCTAAGTGGAGTTAAAAGGTGATAGAGTACATCGTTTGGCCTAATGGGAATGCAGTCTTACTAAAATAGAGGGTTTATTGTTTTTAAGAACCTTGTCGGTATAAATAATTAAAAAAACTAGTAGATGCTAGACAAAGATAAGATAAACGTTACAAGTTACTAAATTTGACGGAGGATAATACCACTCCACCTGATTAAAAATTAAAAGAAAAATACCATTTGTCATTTTTAAAGAAGAGTGAATCTAATTTCTAAATCACTCAAATCATCCAAAAAAAATAAAGGTTTCATGTAATCCTGAAAGTTGAAGGCTGGGATATTTTTATGCATTCTTTCTTGCATATAATAGTTGTAAATACTACAAAATTGAGTTGCTAAACCCAATTTAAATATTATTCAGTGTTATAAGCCTAGTAAATCTGTTTAATTCATTTATTGATTAATACATTACTTAACACTCTCTAGCTCTTCACAATTTACCTTTAAGTTTTATCGTGTATTTTAATCTTATTGTTTGGTTGATGTTTAGGCGAACGATTAAGTAAGCATACCATTTCTCTTTTAGTTTGTGTTAACAATGCATTAAACATATTAAATTATTATGTTGAAAACTACTTGAAACAGAAAACATAAGTATATTGCTTTCAAGAGTAAATCGTTAATTCGGTTTCACATGTTTAGGTTGTGTTTTATAGATGAAGAAGCGTGAATCATAATCTTTAATGTTATAATTAACAATCAACTTGTGATTATTTTCCTTAAAAAAGTATACCCTATATTTATGTATTTAATAAGTTAAATACATTTCGATAATAAGTCATGATGGTTATAACTTGGTTAAAAGAATATTATTTTTCTATAAAAATAATCATGACACAATTGTGAATCATAACGTACCCTACAATTATAGTTATCATTTTACACTTATGTAGTAACTAGACATGTAATAAAAGGCATATCTACATATGGAGAAATATCTACATTATAAAGATATATGGCTATCTTCTATTATTTTCATGAAGAGAAAATATCTATAGTTATGATGAGAAAATATTGTGAGAATCAAAGAGACAGAAAGAATAGTTGCAAGTGGGGTACTACGAGAGGGGTCGGTCGGAATAACATAACGAGTGGTCTATGAAATTTGCCACCAATTAAAAAATAAATAGAAACCAGAAAATAAAATTATAATCATACATATAATGGATAAGTTATTAGAATTAAAAGATCAAAGACAAATCATTTAGTTTATTTTTCATTGATAATACTTTTTAATGTCATCTTTTTACATGCACATAGGCAGATTATATATTATAATGACCTCAAATTAATTTGTTTATATGTTGTTTAGTATTTTAAACGAACGTACACATGTATGGATTACATTATCTACACATGATCTATATATAGATGTGTAGGCTATGTAAATAAATTATATGAAATGGTTTAAGTGGTTGTGAGTGGAGAAGAGATAAAATGTACTGTTCATCTGTAAATTAAGGATTCACTGTTTAACCCTTATAAATTTTTTAATATTTTAAAAGTGGTTGTGAGTGGATGAGAAAGAAAAGGTAATGAAAAGGTATAAAATAATAATTATAATTAAGAGGAAAATGATTTTAGTGTAATTATAAGGATAAAAATAAGAAATGGATGTGAATGCTCTAAGAAGCATCGCTCAAGCCTATTTATAATAATCTTAGTTGGGTTTCTAACAGTTCAAGCTCAAGTATCTCACAAAAATTAACTTGTTTATAATCTTGACCATCTATTATAGTAAGATTAATTTTCCGGGTAATCATATTTATTAATACACATTGGGAATAAATTATTGTTTTTCTAAAGCTATAAACAAAATGGTGTGCTACATTATCGTCTCTATGGATTAAGTTACAGAGCTGAAATCAAGAAAAATGCGCGATAGAAAGAACAAAAAGGTCATGCAAGTGGTAGAAATAGAGTTGGACCATGCAAATGTGAGCAAAAATAGAGAAATAAAAGAAAAATATATCACTAATAAATAAGAAATAATTTTAGATCGAAATTTTTATCGTGTAAAACAAAAAGTTTATAGTTGATAGAATTTGTTTATATGTAAGGATATTTTTACTTTCACATTTGAGTTTCATTTAGTGACATGCTTTTATTAATTATTTAATGTTTTTACGAGTATGTTAGTTTGTTTTCATGAATGAATTAATTTAAAAAATATAGCGCGATTTAGGGATGCTATAAGTAATTTATGAGTAGGAATATGATATATATGTCGTGCAAAAAATAAATGAATAAAATGATTCAGGTTCGTTTATTCGAAAAAAATTCTAAAAATTCTAATAATTCATGAACAAAAACAACATTAACATAAAAAATTCACGAAGATAAAACTAATTAATATGTGCAGGTTGAATTGTTTAACATAAACACGACTAGTATTTGTCAAACATGTTCATGGACTTGCATAAATTGCTTGTAAACATGTTGATTGGGTTAGTGAATCATAACAAAATGAGTTAAACGGATTAACATATCAATATTTTAATAACTATATGCCTATAAATGTTTTAAAATATATTTTTCCAATAATAGAAACCTTTTCCCTTAATCACCATAGTAATCAAGCATCCTCAATAGAAGTCAAAATTTATATTTGAGAAAACGGTAACAGAATACTTGCACGTAAAATATGTTCTATTTATTTATTTGTTTATCTATTCATTTATGTTTAAGATCCAAATACTTCATTCACCCGATCATGATGAAATTAAAATATCAAAAACTTAAAAGCTGAAGTTGTTTGGAACAAGATTGTAGCAAATTAACCAAAATGCTAAATTACTCGATTCAAATGCGTATTTGCTCACTTTTTACTGAAATCATGATTTTTATTTGGCTTTAAGTAATATCTTAACGAAATCTAGTATTTAGAAACATGTTTCAGACATTAAGATAGAAAACTAACCACGATTGATTACTCGCCTGAGCTCCACCACCGCAGCAGCCGTTGATATTGGTTGTACCACCAGAAAATGGATTGATGTTTTAAGATGAGGAGAAGAAGTGTATTCTATGTCACGATGGTAAAAGAGGCATAAAAGCAAAAGAAATAAACTTTTGTTTAAAGTTGTTTTGGTGTTTGATTTGTTTTATAATTTACACTCACTGTTTATCACTCATATTTTAAATTTATCTTATTTGTTTATATGTATATATTAAATATAAAAAAAGATGCTTTAACGGTTATTGTTTTTACGTATAAAGCATAAATTTTGTCAACTTTATAACATGTGCAAAGCATGAGAAAAAGGTTGTATAATTAGACTGGATATTTCTTTTAGAAGAATTAAAAAGATAGAAAAAAAAATCTAGGTTTTTATACTGTTTTCTCTAAAATTGTACGCTAAAAGAAGAAATATTATATCCTAAGTTGTGTGTTCGCTTTACTTAGGATGAGGAAAAGTTGATTTACTGGACCGAACTAAATTAATTGATAAGAAGTTGTAGAAATAACCGACGATTCGAACTTGTTTTTTTTTTTTTTTGTTTCTTTTTGAAGAAACAAAAAATGCGGTTTAGATTCGATTATACCTCATTTCATTAAAACCTGTACCTTAGAACTGAATCGTGCCAGATCGACTTGTTTGAATATTTGTTAGCAGATTTATGAGTTTTTTAACATCTTTTTTATGTATTATATAACTTTCGAGCTATAATGTTAAGAAATATATTATAAATGGTAAGGTTAAAAAAATTACGCTCAGTATGTAATAAAATAGTTTTGCGCCTCGAGTTTCCGGCTCAAAATTTATTTTAGTCTAATTTTCTTCTGGTTCAAACATTTCAAGCCAACATGTAACAGGAATTAGTTACTCATAGCCAGACCAAACGCGTGTAAAATTAGAATCGAGCAGTTTCAATACTTAAAACCGGAATTCTAGTTTTGTTTAGTTTGAGTAAAAACCAACTCGCGTATAATCCTGACTTATCATAAGATACTTTATTGTGGTACATAATTCTAAAGAAATATACATTGACAAAAAAAGATAAAAGATAAGGTTCTATAACTTTCGCCAATTTATCCTTCAATTTGGTCCAACAAAAATATCATGTGGTTCTAGCAACAATTTATTGCATAATCTAATGTCTTAAAAATTATGAAAATATTCATTTCCTCAAGTTGAAATATTTTCACGTTAAAACACTAAATTTTAATACTGATACATTACTTTAGCTACTATTTTATATATCTTTTATGCTAAATTTGTCTAGCGTTATCTATAACAAGTAGCTAATTTTGTGATTAGATAGTTTTTTTTTTCCAATGAAATACTAATTATACTATTAATTCTGAACGTGGGTGCCTACTCACAAAACATTATTCTTTGTGTCAAATCAGATTTTACAAGTGCTTTGAGCGCAATTTACAAATTATATGAGCGTGAGTTTTGCTGTAAATTCAAGTGTAAAATTAAAGTTCAAATTTGCCGTCTCAAATCAGATTTTAAATGTGACCGCCGCAACACGCAACCAGTAAAAAGCTTGTTATATATGTTTTGATGTACATTATATTTAAGAGAGGTATTTACATATTTTCCATTGCTAAAATCATTAATTACATATTTACTCAAATAAAAAAATCAATGACATATTTCTCTTTCTTAAAACATACATATTATATATTTACCTATTTTATTAAAATTATTTATTGAATGATTGTATTACTAGTATTTACACTGAATTATTTTTACATATTTCACTTACAACAGTTGTCAATTACATATTTTCTGAAGTTAGAATATTTTATGTAAATAGAAACAATAAAATTTCATCTCTTTTACAACTTTATATCAAAACAACAACAACCGATAATAAAAGTTATATCTTCAAATACAAAACATAATTACTAAAAATTTTAAACAATTATAATAATAAAACATTAATATGTAAAAATCTCTTAGTAAAACAAGGTAAAATAATTATTTAATATATAAAGTTTAATAAAATAAATAAATATGTAATATATATGTTTTAGAAAAAAGAAATATGTAATTAATTTTTAGCTTGTGAAATATGTAATTTATAGTTTTAATAAGGATAAATATAAAAAAAAATCCCTATTTAAAATATCAAGGCATGCTAACATAGGAGTCATTGAAAGCGAGTCTTATATATTTTCCCTCGTCTTGACACATAGGTTCCACATCGGTTCTTATTAATAACCGTCATAATCTTACACCCTATGTGAGACACTTATGTGGGCCTCTAAGAGCAACTTCGTTGTTTTTTTGTTTGCTAATTTACTCCATGAATAATAATGTATGAGCATATTATAATATTTTTACATTTAGCAGCAAAACGATTTATTGTGATAAATTGATAAAATAATATCAAAAGCCTTATAGTTAAATATTTTATTACAAAAAACACTTCAATTATTATATAATTTCGGTCAGACTTTGGTTTACTTTCTATGTTCTATTATTATGCCTTTAGTGAAAACCGAAAAGCGTATCTTTTTACATTGGCCACTTGGGTGTCACAAAATCGCAATCTTTCAAGTATCTCATTATATTCGTCCTTTTTAACACCTTTTATAAATTTAAACTTTTTTTAATTGAAAATAACTTTTGAAAAACAACAACAATAACCATATATAACTTTATCGAATCCTTTTTCTTTATATTCATACGATTGGATCTAAAGTTTTCTTATTAAATTAAAACTGAAGTTTTTTCATCCGATAACATGACCAGCCTTAAAAAGCTATAGGGTAGATGCCAGGGCCGGCTCAACCATTTTAATGGCCTAAGTTGGTGTTAATTTTGGAGACCTGTTTCTTAAGTCTTTAATAAAAACTCTCATTCTTTATCCGGGCTTGGAACTGGCAAAAATACACTAAATAGCTTATATTTGGCGGAGTTAAAATTTTTTTTAATCTACTTTTTATATATTTAAAAAAACATGCGAAACATTTATATAAAGTTTATTTTTCTACCAGGCCCAAGTTTTAAAAACTAAAATTAATACCAAACCTAGTCTGGCCCAAAACAGAACAGTTAGCCCAAAACGTAGTAGCTAACACAAAACTGTAATTACCCTAGCCTAAACACTGAAAAAACTTGAAGCCCTCAACATGTGTAGGCCTTAGACCACCACCTGGCCCAATAACCTTATTGGGCCGGCCCTGGTAGATGCCATATGGGGCACTCGCACATTGGGTTACGGGTTCCGGGGGGAAAGATGGGCATACCGCCGCATGCAACTAAGGCAGGGGAAACCCACCGCCTGTAGACAACGCTGGTGCCCGACACGCGTACCATTTCATGGGAAACCCACCGCCTAAATGCTTAATGTGATAAAAATATAAAACCTCTTGCCCACTTAAATATTTTATACAAAATGATACTCGAGCCTATCATCTTCATGCGAATGACTCCAACGGGGCTCATTGGTATTTTCAAAGAAGCTATGGACAAGATTCAAGATCTTTTTGAAAACCCAAGTTCATAATATCAATAAATGAACTGATATTATATTTTCTTAATGATAAAGGCATCTAGTATATGCTTTTGTTCCGAATCTTTGCAACATCTTTTTTATTCGTCAACTTTTTACGTCCTTCCAAAAAATCATGATTTTCTCTTTTAGACTTAGAAAAGCGATTTCTTTTGAGACTATTATTATGCAAAAATAATATTTTTTTATTCCATATAACACATACAATGAACTATGTTATATATAAAACTATAACTATAAAATATATAAAAGTTATTTATTAATAAAGATATACTAGTCTAGCCTGAGCTGAGCTTGAAAATTACACACGAGCTTGAATCAAATCGTAAATGATATATAACAATTGAAATAAAGACACTAATAGACATTTAAGTAATGCGTAGGCAATTTGATTTTGATTTTTGATGTTGCAGCTAAACATATGGCGTCTTATGTTGAAATATATAAATATTCAATTTAATTGCAAACATATTATTTTTTATTATTTTGTTTTAAAATCTTTTCATTGCATGTAATTTTATGTTTGGGCTGAATGTGTGATGTTCTGATGACTGATGTTGCATTAAAAGTATAATGGGCTGGTTAATGATATAGTGGGCTTAACTTTATGTATGGATAATGGATTGATGTAGTTGGACTAAAGATTATTACATGGGCTTCCTAGTCTCAAAGGTCATACACCCTTCTACAGGTTTCTCTTTATCTACTTGTGTTCATCATCTTCTTATGTCTTAGTCTACAAAATCCATAAGCTCCTAGCAAATCGGGCTGATTGGTTGTTTGTTTGATCATTTCTTGATCATTGTCTTTATCTATTGAGGCTTTAATATTTCATTTTGTTCAACTGGAAATTGTTTGTGTGCTAAACTGCTCATACCGTTTTGGGTTAAACTCGAAATAGTCATCGTGTGTTCTTGGTAGGTTAGTTGACTGAATTCATGAACTACACATTCGTAGCAAGATAGAAGTCAAATTATGTAATATATTGATACTACATTATGTAGCATGATATATTATATATCTATCATAGGTGGTGGGATTAAAAAAAAAAATTAGCTGAGTAAATAAGCTTCAAGCAGTTTGAGGTCAGGACCCACTTTTAGAACTGTGGCACCTCTCACCCACCAGGGGTTCGTCCTCTATTTTGTTTTGAATAAAGACCCAACTTTTTGTTTTTAAGATTTTCTTTAAATAGTTTCATTATCCTTTTTTTCTTTTTTCTTTTTTATTTTTATTTATAGCTGTTCTATTTTTAACAAAACCAAAATGTATTTTTCACCAAATTCAGGTTCGTGTTCCTCAATGCTCATGCCTATTTTGATTAACCATAATTTTAAATGCTAAATCTAGGTAACTAACAGTTTTACACATTTTAATCTTTGATGATTAGTTTTATAGTTTGTTTTCGTAGTTCTTAACATACATTTTTACAACGTTCTTTCCGAATATATTGTTGCAGATATTTTTTTTTATCTACATTTTGATTTTAAAAGATAACATGTCGCTAACACATGAACTATATTATAGTTCATAACATAAAACACGTGTTGAGTTAAAAGCAGTTAATGTGCATAAGTTTTAAAGGTAAATTGAAGAAGTTGGGCTGGAACTCTAGAAGTAAATTAGAGGATTGGTATTAGGCCAGTGGAATGGTGGACAGAAGGAAGAATTGAATGGGCTAGTTAGCATAATGGTTTTGGGTCAGTCAGCTCGTTCTTTTTTTTTTTTTTCACCGGCCAGTTAGTGGTTAGTTGTTAAAATCATCAAGTTTGTAATATTCGCCAATACTAAGATTTGAATCTTGAACCTACAAGAGAGGCAAAGCCTACCACCCCCTAAACACCATTCCAAAAGATCATTGGTCACTTATATTTTCTGATTTTAACACTTATAGTTAACTCGAGTAATTTTATGTTTCACTAAATTTTAACACTTATAGTTTCCAATTTAGAAATTGCATCAGCTTCTTTAATCATGAGATTAAGCAACTTCTCATTAACCTCAATAGCACATTCAAGTTCTCTAATCGCCCTCCCACGGTCCTCCACCACCACCTTCAACTCCTCCTCCACCTCCGCCACCGCCACCGCCACCGCCCCACCGCCATAACAACCACCGCCCTCCCCTCTCCTCCCAAAACCACCACCGCATTTCACCACCACAACGCCACCACCGCCACCGCCACCACCACCAATCTTCTCAACAAAACCACTTATCATCCTCCCACTACACACATCCCATGCATAAACACCACCGTCATCCGCCACCGTCAATAATATCCTCCCGTAGCTCAACATCACCATCGCCACCACTCCTCCGCCGTGCACTCCGCCCCACACCACCGCATCTCCACCCTCAGCAACCTCTTTTCTATTATCAACTTTAAGCTTTCTTCTATACACCACCCCATCTCCTCCGCCGGCGTACACCACCGTCTCCGACGGGTCAACCACCACTGACCATATCTCTCCGGCGAAGCCCACCGTCTGCAGGTGGCTTCCGGTGACGACGCTCCACACCTTACACGTACAATCCAACGAGCTGGAGATCATAATTCCGTCGGACCTCCCCACTCCGGCGACAATTCCGGTCACCGGCGACTCATGTCCGGCGAACGTTCTAGAACTCGAATATTTTGCATCAATAGAAGAATCTAGAAGCCGGAGGATCGGAGTAACGGCGATCGTTCCGTCATCACTCCCCGAAAGAATCAACGATCCATCGGAACTGATAGTAATGCAAGACACAGGCTTCTCATGGGCTGAAAATGATCGAATTAAGTCGCCGGAGGGGAGAACTAACGAATGAATCTCGCCGGAAACTCCACCGGAGAAGAGGTATGATCCGTCGGAAGTTGCAGCAAGTGGAGCTACAGGCTCCGGTAGGGGAATATTCTGCGTAAACGACGGTGACCACCAGTAATAAAGACGAACGGAGCCTGCTACTCTCCAGAACGAGGGTGATGAGAACTAAAGCCTACATCGGGGTTGTGCGTAAACGACGGTCCGACGGAACTGCTCCGGTCTCCGGCGAGACGTGAGAACAAGCGAATTGATTGTCTCCGACGAGGGTGATGCCGTTACGGGGCATTGGGTGCCGGTAAAACGGGCTAAGGCGGTTCCGGTGAGCGGATCGTAGGCGGTGATCGGGCCGTTGGGGGTGGCTTTGAGGAGAATCTCCGGTGGTGGTGGCGGCGGCATTGAAGTATGTTAGGGGATGTTGGTGGAAGTTGCAATATATATGGAGGTGTTAACGACTTTATTGTTACAAAGGTTGAATGTTTTTAACTTTTGGTCCTTTTGAGCTTCTTTTTTGGGACAGAGATCAAGAAAAAGGGGAAGATTTCATAGATTTATAGTAAGAATCATGTGAATTCTTTGATATTTATAACTTTATTGTCTAGTTTAGAGGCGAGCGAACATAATTTCTGGTCGACCCGAAAAACCTGATACAGAAACTTAAGTCGAGACTGGCTGAATTGGTTTTACATATTCTAGTATTATCTTTGATTTTATGTTTAGAGCTATTTTGATTTTCGGTTTAACTCACTACACAACCCTAGTACTAATTTAAGAAAATCACATGTTCAATACATAACCAATTATGTAAGTATCACTTAGAAGAGAGAGAGATAAGCATTCATATAATCGTCTTAGGTATCATAGAGATCACTAACTTTTATTGGTTTGAATGTTTTCAACTTTTGGTGTTTTTGAGCTTTTATTTTTGGGAGAGAAATCAAGTTATATAATGCTTTTTATTATCATAACCTCTTAAAAAGCATATGTTCAGCGAAAATTTTGATTTGTCTCCTATAATCGGAAGAGGGTTTGAGGAGTCCTTTGAGTTTTATTGTTATAGAATCTCTTGGTTAATAAAAAAGATCTTCAACGTGAAAAAGTCACACATTGAACACAAAACCAATCTTAAGTAATAACCATGAGAGTAAGATAAGAATTAAGAAGATGGTGAGATAAGTTGTTACATAGCTGTTGTAATTACAACAAATAAAACTAAATATATGATACAACATGTACTTTATACTTAAATGGCGTAGCATATGTAGAGAAAACAACAATAAAAAGTATATATTTCATTTCTTTAATCAAGAATCGAAGAAGTGTGAATATATGCCATCTAAATCCATGGCAATTATCTCTATACTTAACTTACAATAATGCCCTCATCTCAAGAAATACTCAATACTGGTATCTATGGTATATCACTTATTCTTTCTGTATAAATCCAATAATTGAATTTATGAATTTTCTTTCCCTAAAACATAAGGTTGTAAAGCAAAACATTCCATGTATCTGGAACTCCGGCTAGGCACCAGTGGCTACAATCCATCGCCCCATACCCGTATGCTGACGGGTGACCGTCTTTCCGGAGAAGGGAAAGGTTTGTTATGTCCAACAAAGTGACCGGTTTCTTGATCGTTTTGAGTGACTTTTTGAGAGCCGCCAATGCTAGCAACGACGCCCCAGGATACGTGGAGCTTAATAGAGGAATTTTCTGCCCAGAGCATGATTTTGCCTTCGGTTCTCCCCAATCGGTGCCACTGTAAGATGATCAAAAAGATATTCGCTTGATTTGATGATTTCAGAGATATAAAAATTAAGAACGTATATTTAGGACGCCTCTTTTATAATCATACATTTAGGTTTTGACATAATTGTTCTAGGTGAGTTGTACACGTTTTTATGTAGATTTGGCCATGGAAATGAACGAATGATATCTGCGAATTCTTTTTTTATTAATCAAATGCAAAATGAAAAATAATTTACATTACGTAAATGCATATATAAATACATTATAGTATGACAGAAATGCGTATATTTATTCAAAGGCCTGATTACAATTTTATCAATCAGTTTATATTACTGGTCATAATGAATGTCATGTTTTTTCTAAAAAATTTTACAAAAACCTTCTCATGACAACTTATAAACCCTTTTAGTATATGTGACACCTAATTAAATAACGATTAATTTAACAACAAAAAATATAATCATTTTTTATAGTTCCAAAAATATTCTTTATATCGTATTACATAAAGCATCTTTGCATAGGTTGTGGCATTAACCATGTCAGATTAGCAATTTGAGGTCGATTGCTGAAATCCATAATAAATTTGCATCAAACTTTTATTGTTAAAATCAAGATAATAATTTATCCCTTTTTTTTATTTTTTATTATATGCTACTTTAATAAGCTTTCTTGTAACGGATGATGTTATGCGTTGAAAAAGAAAACTTACTTGTGATGAGACGGTGATATCCCTTGAAAAAACACTTTTGTTTTGCTTTGAGTAACATTAGCATCAACCCATCGACCCCATGTCATAATGGCCTTTCCGAAAGCAGTTACTCGATCCATGTCCTTGTATATACGTCTCCCGTCTTCTATGTAATCAAATCTACATTCGTGAATTGAATGGTTTTTTATGAATAACAAATAATAAATTATCTTTAACTAAGAATCTAAGATATACCATATCAAGAATGTACACTTATTTTTTGATGAATTCATTTTTATTTTATTTATGTATAATACACACTTTAAAATAAGATGAAAATTGTGGACTTACGGTTGATTGGCTCCTCTACGGGTCCACCAGTGCCATGTGTTAAACACAAGGTAGTCAACATCCAACCAGAACTTGCCAGCTGTCAAGGAATCCAAATTCAACACTCTCCCAAACCTTCTCTTCACTATATCCACTAGGTACAAGTTGTGATGGTATGTCACTCTCAACCCATAATCCTATAATTATTAATCACACAATTATTAAATAAAAATAGGACATTTTTATTAAGCATGAACATGTAAAAAAATCAAATGTTACGTTAAAAAAAAGGCATACCGTAAAGGTGTAAGTGGTCATATCTTGAATCAATGAGATATTGACCGCGTGATTTGCGGTTGGGACTGACGAGTGAATCATGCATAGCATCGACAACCATTGGTTTCGGCTGAGCGAATCTCCTACGAACATAATGGTTTTCCCTCTTAGTTTTTCTAAGAAGTTTCGACCATCAAATCTATTACAGAAAAAATGCACAAATATGGTTAATAACATATTAATATTAATGATTTTGGAATATTCTCAAATTGTTTTAATATTAAAGCATATTTTTATTGTTGTAAAATATGATAGTGTTAGTTGTAAAATGGATCCATCACATGCATGATCACATGAACATCTTTCATAAATCACATCTCATTGTGGTTCAAAAAATGATGATTAATGGTATGATGTCTAATATGGAAGACTACACCTTCAATTCAAATTATAGTGATAATAATGGTTGGTGCCCATCTTATCTTAATGAATGGAACCTTTAGATAAAAGTTAACCGTTTCTTGTGCCCACAGCAACAAATAAGTTGGTAACAAGCAGCGATTAGACTACTTAATTTGTCCACATACCCCGCTAAGAATCTTTTTTATTTATGATTAATATAATTATTGTTTCATATATGATACCAATACTTTTGAATTTATTAAATATTAAAATTTTTAAAGATCATTGATTTTAAAAATCCTATATATATCCCCTTCGTCTCTACTCCACGCCAGCCCATATCAAAACACCAACAAACCCCCTCATATACGAGCGCTCTCTCTCTCTCTCATTCCTCTCTCACATTCTCTTCCTACCCCTACCCGTATCAGTTCGTGACCATGAAGACATGCAGTAAGAAGTTGTGTCATTTTTTAGCCTTTCCCGAATGCATAAACCGCCAACTCTACGCTAACTATATGTTCCCTAAAGGCATAAAGTGACCACCCTCTCAGTATCACAAATTCCATATCCCAAACTCATATATGCTGTTGTTTATTAGTCTATTAATGGTGACTAAAATGTTTATTTTTTTTACCATTTAGACTTAAAATTGTTTCTTAATTATTAGAAGGCTATAAATCATTAAAAGACAGTCTTTTAATAACTATTAAGATACTATCAAACGACACATCGTCATATTCACCCAAATCAATCTTACATTAATATTATTTCAATTTTCAAACATCAATATGAATTAATCCATACGAACTTAATTGATAAAATAAAAAATATGTTGATTTATTGGGTGGATTGTATAATAAAAAAATAACTTCATTTATTGGTTATATATCAGGGTTTGTGTGAAACATTTTTTTCCCTCCACAGTCATAAAACTTATTAAAGAAGAATTAAGTTTACCTTCAAAAAACCCAATTGTTTTTCAACAGTGGGGAATTTTGTATGTTGAATTTTAGAAAATAAAAGAACTTTTTTAATTTATTATTAGTTTGTCTGATATTAATATAATAATAATCTTAACATAAAAATATACAATTTAATTTATATATGATTTTCTCAATATTTGGAAAAACCCATTAGGAAATTGTCTTTTTCTTTCGAAGGAAAGATTAGAAAAAGTGTAGAAAACCGAGGAAGACATCCTCCGTGACAACTCACATCGTATAACGTGCCATGCTTTGTAGCTCACATGAGCACTTTTTGTCGGATTATTTATTAAGTTATTATATGTGTATGATACAATACTATACCAAAGTCAATTTTAAAATATAGTAGTTTCAGCAAAAAAATAATTTATAATTATTAATGGAAGTGAATTAAAAGGATTAATAGAAGTAAATTGAAAGAAGTTTAAAAAACTAAATTACAAAAGCTAATTGATAAAATAACTAATAATGTAGGTGATCATTATGAGTTAAAGGTTATCATTCGGCTAACAAGATAATTGTAATGCATATATATCTCTTTGAACGAATCTAACTATTCCTAATTACATCTCCTAAGTCACATCTTAAACCGGTAGACTTGTTATTGTTCATATTCTACAAAAGTTTTTAGAGTTAATTTCAATTTTACTTATTAAGGTTTAATTAAAATAACTATTTTTCTTCAAAAGAATATTAAAAATATTAATTTACTCCAAAAGTTTCATATGTTGTTTTAATTTCACTCCAAAAGTTTTATTATTTTAGATAAAATTAAAACAACTAATAAAACTTTTGAAGATAAATTAATATTTTTAATAATTAAAAAAAATAATTATTTATAACAAATCTTAAGAAGTAAAATTAAAGTTAACTCAAATTATTAATAATCAATCAAATATCAAAGATTAGAATGGTTTTCTCGTTGAACGAGGATATTACTACAATAATCTTTTAGATACATGCCCTCAATTTCATGTTTTCAATCATTTCCCTTTTTGTTTTATACTTTCATTAAAATTGTCGGTGGGATATAATAACACGTAATAATTTGTTCCCTTGTTAAAAAGGTATAATACAATGTCAAACAACAAAATCCGCTAAAAATATATATTTTAAAATAAATTTAAAAAGTTCATTGTTATATACTTATACCCTCATAAAGCTTAATAATATTATGATACAATCATACTGTATATTTCAAGATCAAAGCAAATATATAGAAACCCTTCATGCTGACATATAAAATTCTATTTACATTTCAACAATTACATGTAGTTAGCAGCAAGTAAGCAAACATGTAACTTTTATCAGGTGGGTAAAAATAATATAATTTATAAGTTGTTAATGTGATATTAGCTCATTTGAGACTCTTACCACTTATATGAAAAGTCTAGTGTTTATACATACATGGGGTAGAAAAGTTTTGAACAGTTTATAAGTATGGTAGATTTACAAATTTCGCAAAAAATATAAGTTATAAATTGGCCAAACAATCAAAATAGATTAGAAAATGCTTATTAGTTACATTTTTGAAAACACGAACACACTCTCTTAAATTCACCTATTGGTCATTTTCTTCACCTATTGTTTAATTTAACATCTATTTTTAATTAACACATATGTAAAAAGGTATAAGTAAACTAAAATAGAATGTTTTAGCTTTAATTAGCATTAACCCCCACAAGGCCACAACTAAAAAGTGTAGAATTAAAAAAGAATCTAATCCCCACCCAATAAAACAACCCATTCTCACACAACCTCCTTTTCACATATGACAGCTAAGAACCACCACCACACTTTTAACTACGGTGGGCCACCCACTTGGTGGAGGGAAAACGAACCGCCACCAGCAGCCACCGTATACAGCCACCAATGGGGGCTCATAAAGACGAACATTAATCCAATAACAGGGATGAACAGAAGAAGTACCTTGATAGCCTGCAGCCGTGCGGTTGCCACCGGTATTTGAGATACAACCGATCAGGGCGACCATTGTTGACGCAGTTGAACTCCTTCTCAAGGAAGGGGCATGTGGACTCATTGTACAGCGGATAAGATCGATCGAATACCCAATTTCCTTGAAACAAATCGCATCCGTTTGTCGCCGCATCCACCGCCATTAATGCCGATTGAATGGTGGTGGTGATGAATATTATGGTTAAATGAGTGTTTATGTTCAGCTCCATCTTTGATCTCCCTTGCAGAATCCAGAAATTGCAGGGAGAGAAAGAGGAGGGAGTTTTTTTTTTTGGGGGGGGGTGGGGGTGTTGTGGCTTATTTGTTAATGAATGTGGGAGGGGTATTTATAGGGTTAGGTTTCAATGTGATGATTTTCTAAACATATTTCATTGCTAGAAATATATCATTAAAGGAATGTAGTTATAATTGTTATAAATTATTATAATCATTACATGCATTAGTACTAAGATTATATACTATTAGTGTATGGTTGGCGCTAGATAATGAAATGCATGAGCGAATAGAATGAATGAACATGAGAGAATAGAATGTATGATAAATCATGTGAGATAACAATCATATGAAATCAATCATTTTCTTAAATGTTAAGATAACAAGTGTCTTGGTAAACAAATATGTCAAATTCTCACTAGAACAAACTTGTATAATAATATAATCACACTTTGCAAGTAATGTATGAAAAATAACTTAGACAAATACATTTGGACATTTAGTTCTATCACCTTTGATGTACCATTTATAAGTTGAACAATGCATTATGCTATCATCTTTTGCATCCTCTTATGAGAAATTATCACAAATGTGATGTATTAAATTCCTTTACCAAAAGCATGCTTGAATAGCTTCATAGATTGCTAAAGATTTTTGTTTGATTAGATGGAGTGATTGTGTTTGATTGTTTTATAAAACACCACAAAATTGAGTACCTCCGTTATTTAATATAGTTTGAAGTGTTAGTAATCCTTTTAGATGAAGCTATTTCTGTGTTATAAACCATCACTATGAAGATTAGATATATACCTTGCATTTGCAAAATCAAACACACATATTTTCGAAGTGTTAGTAGTGTATAACTCTTGTATTTTTTGTACACCGAAAGTAACGCAATACATTTTTTACTCCGTTTGCATGCCTTGTTATCGAATGCAAGCTCTATCTTACAAACAAACTTAAAGAAAGCAATAAATCAAATCATGTATTTGTGAAAACTCATCACTAGAAAATTCAACCTTGTAACAAACTTGACGGATGTACGTTCGTGTTTCGCTTAAATTCTCTGTTTTGATTTAAATTTATATCAAAATGTATATATAAATAAACACATAGCAATGGCACATATTAATCGTTATTATTATTATCAAGTAATTAATAAATCACTTCTTGAAAGCATGTTATTTTAGATTTAGTCAAAAAAATACTTTTAAAAAATGAGTATTTAGAAAACAAACGTTTAATAATTTTATTTTTTGGTATCCAAATGAACATTATCCAAATAAACTGTTATATTCTATGATTTAAAAATTTAAATCCCATGTAAGTTAAAGCCGAGAACCTTTGGTATGACTTCTAATAGACTAAAAAAAAGTTAACGGTCAAACATACTAAAGGAATAAGAACAAGAATCTATGCTAAAATCCAACAACGGGCATTCATTAGTGAACCCATAAAACCATTTCAATTCACACATTCATTTCATTTCTGATCTGATCAGCTACACATCTCCCCCTCCTCATCTCCAAGACCCCTTCGCTTCGAACCCATAGCGCGATACAATGGTTGCTGCAGACTTTGCGGTTGGGATTGTAGGTGAGCCAATGTTGACAGCATACATCAAACACAAGAAACAGTTTCTTTTAACAAAAGTTCATATTTTTATGTTTTTTTTGTTTGTGCAGGAAACATCATCTCTATACTGAGTTTTGCTTCTCCCATGTGAGTACTTTGGTTAACTACAATCGAAAATGATCCGAAAGAAGTTTAAGGTTAACTAACTTAATTACGTACTGACGCTCTTAAATCCTAATGTTGTAGAGCTCAGTTTAGGCAAATTGTGAAGAGAAAATCTGCTGAAAACTACAATGGAACACCATATGTAGCAACATTGTTGAGTTGTTCTTTGTGGATCTTGTATGGCTTGCTTGATCCTGATGATGGTCTCCTTATTGTCACAGTGAACGCGGCAGGGGCAACCATGCAAGCCGTCTACCTTATTCTACTGTTAATCTATTCCTCAAAGGAAAAGAGGGTAACATATATGAATTATATGCTTTCACTAGAGATGATAAAATAAATAAGATCAAATCGGGTTTGGATTGAAAAGGGTAATTTTTGTTGAGTTGAAACTCTCTGTCCAATACGTTATCTTTTTTTTCTTCTTAATAACAAATAGTTAATAACAAATAGTGTGTCAGATATGATTATAAAGATCACGTTGTTTCAATAATAAAAATATAACTTGTTGAATAAAACAATTTAGAAGGTTTTATTCGTGAAAATGCGCTTCCCAGTTGCACATAAAACTTGACTCCATCAAACTACTAGTATTTTGGCATCAAGGTTTGCAATGATAATGTTATATATTCAGGTTCAATACTTCGGGTTCGTGATATTGGACATAGTGTTTTTTGGCATGGTGTTGGCTTTCACGCTTGTTGCATTTGGTGAAGGCGCACGACGCACATTCACTGGAGTTTTATGTTCATCTTTCACCCTAATGATGTATGCTGCGCCTCTAGCTGCACTGGTAGGCTAAGGCTGACCTTTAATATTATTGTTGATCTCATGGTGGTTTTCTTTAATGTATTTTGGTGCGCGATATATAATGTGTGCAGAGAACGACAATCAAGACCAAGAGCGTCGAGTATATGCCAATTCTACTTGTTTTCTTTCTCTTCCTCAACGGGTGTGCTTGGTTTGCTTTTGCGGTTTTGGTCACAGATATGTTTGTCCTTGTAAGTACTCTTGTTATATATATTCTCCTTTATGTCTTTATGTAACATGTATAAAGTGATATGAATCAAGATTTACTGATATCCCTTATGTGAACATCATTGCAGGTGCCAAATGCATTAGGGATATTACTAGGATCATTACAATTCATTGTTTATTTGAAATATAAAAACATGACACCCCAAGTAAGCGAATTGGAAAAGGGTGGTTCTGATAAGCAAATTGAAAGTAGAGGCATAGATACTCAAGATTTGAATGTGAAATCAAATAATGTAAGTACTCAAAAGCGTACCTTGACTCGACTAGACGCCTTCCCAGTTATAAGGTCGCCGTCCCTTAGCCCGAAAGCCTCTAATCAACAGCATGAAGATGATGATGATATTGAACATGGGGGTGTGAATTAAAGATCAAGTGTTTTTCTTTCATATTGTGAATCTTCTTCTTTTCGTGTTGGGGTTGTGCCATGTATTTTTATAGCTAAAACCAACCTTACCAACTTCTGATTTACCAATTGTATTTGATAAAAAAAATATTATATTATTTAAAGGGCACATATAATGTAAACTTCGGGGCTAGAACAACTTTTTAAGAAATATGATACAATTTATTTATGCAATAGTTTCTATTTTGTTCATATTTAAAAAACATCTCTTAGTTAATACATTATTATATAATTCACTACATTAAGTATTATCTAATTTATAATACTTTATTTTAATATTTTTGATTATATTTTTTATTTATATTTTTTTATAACTAATACTATTTAAATTAAATATGATCTTATTTAAATATTTAAGTATATAATATAAAATATTTATATAATAATAATAATAATAATAACAACAAAAACAAAAACAAAAACAACAATAATAAACCCAAATTTAATAAGTGTTTAAGGTAGGTTAGAAAATAGCATCGGTGACACCTATCGCATCATGTGGGTCAACCCACAATATATAACAATAGAATAGATGATTAATAGTGAAATTATAAGTTTTCTTAATGTTAACATATTAGTTTTTTTTATTCACATTAGATAGAAGCCTATTTATTTTTTCTATAAATTTACACTTACATTTCTGGTGATTTTTTGAAACTAACCTTAAATATATATATATTTTTTCAAATTGATTCCACACTCATTAAATTTGTACTTAAACAGTTGAGTTTATGTTAAATTTACATTTAATTTTACATTTTAGTAAAGATTTCTTTCTTTTTATTAACTAATTTACAACACAACCCATTAACTTCGATAAAGTTACCATTTACTAATTTATTATGTTTTATAATTGTTTTGAGGATTCATTTTTTTAGTATTCTTTTCCTATCACACTTTTTATAAGTGTTTCGCTCTTGAATTTTTTCGAGTGTTTAATGCTAAAATATAAGTCGTAAGAATTAAGCATTTCAAATCTTATAACATCCGCTGCATAAAACGGGCCATGGCCACTAATACTATATAGCAAGCTAGTAATCAAGTTTAAAAGATATTTTAAGGGCTTTTATAATTAATTTCTACGATTATCAATCATAATTGGATATTGTAGTGGTCCGACCTATAATCTTTTATTACATATATTTAGAACCGTTAATATAACTTTTTTTTACCGTCAAATATATGTACTATACATAAACCCGCAACATTAGATTGAAAAGTATTTCATTTTACAATTAGAGTGCCCTTTAGGACATCCACCCATCCATCTAAACTAAACTTCACACGATGACGAGAAAAGGGGGCATTAAGAAAGTTTTTCTATGAGTAACATTAAATGAAATGTGGCCTAATTTTAACTAGGACACTACATAAGGATGACGTTATTGGAGATCACTTGAATGAGTTGAATCCGAAATTCCAAGATATCTTTATTGGATTACAAACAACACCCTAACGCACCGCAACAATTTCTTCTTTTTTTTCATGTTTTTCTTTGTGTGACACATCAGTGTTTCTATTTTCTTTAATTTTTCTCAGTTTTTTTCTATTTAACACGATGACATCTCAGTTTTTTCCGTTCTCATTTTCCCCATTTTTTACAAAAATGGTTGAGTTGTGTGCTTGTCAATGAATTTCGGTGAAAATTCCCAAGGTAGTAGCTCCACGGATGAAGGGGGGGTGTGCCCCACGTTTTGTCGTCCCACTCCGTGAGGCCTAAGAGGTTTAAGGTTTTATGTATATTAATGTTGTTTGGGTTATTGATCTTGTTATATAATAATTAATTAAAACTCACTTCTTATTTTAATAATTACAAATATTATAAACATGTCATACAAATGGTAAAAACCATAATTTCCTAAACGTTCAAAACATCATGCATGCAAGCAAGACGAATAATCAACCAAAACAAAATAAATTAAGGAAAATTAGGCGGAAGATACAATGTTGATACACTATTCCACCGTGCAAAGACCGGTAAGTCAAGCAGAGTACAATTTATTTCAACTCATTTACTAGATAATATTGAAAATATTTTGTATTTAATTTTATATGGTTTTTATCATCCATATGTTTTAGTCCATAATTATATACATGCGATGTTTCATTTAAAAGAATGAATGTAAATGACATGTTGCCGTGGCTTTGAAATCTGGCTTTTGTGAACAACATTTATGAAATGAAAGGTCGAATATCCATATACAAGCTTAAAATATAACGTTAGTGTAAGACCTTAGTTACCAAAGCTTAGATCGACCATTCGTTACGACAGACATGAGTCAATCATGATGAATGTATAATCACAAATAATCAATATGTTTTGAATGCCTTTGTTGTGTATGAGAGAACTCAATATATAAATGTTTTGTGGGAAAAAAAATTGGGATATGTGACCTCCTTGGAATTCCCGTAGGATAAGCAGAAACAAACAATGTGACCTTTGATGGTAAAAGTGAGCGAAATGTGGTAGAAGGGCATATATATTAGCCATTATGTTAGGATGGTGGGACAAACATTATGGATGGCGTTGAGTCCCTGTGATGGGTGTGACATTATAGAAAATAAGAATATTGTCTGACCTTAAATACTATTAAAATGTTTCGGATGCTTTAAGTTTGAATCAGATGATAACTTTAGAGCCAAACATACTCAGGTGAGAAGTAAATTTTTCTGAATGGGCGATTGATAAAAAAAATTCAAGACGTAGATGAAATTTTGACTTATTAGTTTGTAAAAGTAATCTATCCATTTTACAATCAATAAGAAATAAGAATAAAACTTAGAGAAATGTTCAAATAAAAAGCTCATTCAACCTAAAGGTATAAAAAATATTCTCAATCATCAATCTTCTTAATAAATGGTTGTAATCAAATTTTAAGAAAAAGTTTGTTAGAGTGCTATTTTAAAAATAACCATTTTTGTTGATTTTTCTAAGTTCCCCGTATTTTTTAAATGTTCATAACTTTTATGTACGACATTATTTTCTTATAAAAATTATACTATAAAAGCGAGCATTTTTTATCTTTAAAACGAGAACAATATTTTTATATAAAAATATAATACTTTTTTACGTTTTTAAGCCCATATCTCGTCACTATGTCTTTAATGCAGTTTATTGTGTCTTTTTGTTAGTTATTGTGTTTGTGAATAGGGTTATTGGATTTTAACAATTTCAACTTTCATTTATTGGCCGGGATTAATCCCAACTCAAGAAATATTTACAGACACTTTTAACTTTGAGCTTTGAGCTTATTTTCTTTCAACGATCCCTAACTAACTGAGAGTTAACACCGTTAGTTTTTTGATGACATGGACTGTTTTTATGGCCAAAACACTAAGCAAAAAGTTGAAATCAACCATATGGTCTGTCAACCTGAAACTTCCGCACCTTAAAACCCGTCAATCTCCACTTTCTGATCTGAACCACTTAACTTATTCAAGGTAGATTTCTGGTGGCGTTGGAGGCTAGACACCAAACGGACTTGATTGAGGCTGGGCGGCGGCTTTGAAAAATGGATCAATGTTGGCCCCATTTTATCAAAAAAACTAACAGTGGTTAATTTTTAGTTAGTAAGGGATCGTTGGAGTAAAATAAATTGAAAGTTGGGAGTGTTTGCAAACATTTACTGAGTTGAGATTAATCACGGCCAATAAATGAAACTTAGAATTATTAAAATCCAATAACCATTTTGAATATCATTGTGCTTTTCTAATAGAGATAACTTTGTAAAATAGTAATCAAGTTTTAGTATTGTTTAATTAGATCACTTATAAATTTTTTTGTCTCAATCAGGTAACTCATAGAACTTTTTGTCCCAATTAGGTCACTAAAGTTTCAGGGTTGTTCTAATTAGGTATTCATAAATAACAAAATATTAAAAAAATTAACAATATATACAAAAAACTAGATTATTTAAAAGATGTTTGATTTATTTAATGAAACTGAAACAAACATAACTGACCGAATTGAAACACTTCTCAAACTTTAGTAACCTGATTAGAACACTAAAAAACTTTAGTGACCTGGTTGGAACATATAAAAATATTAGTGATCTGATTGAAACAAATAAAAATATGAGTTACCTAATTAAAACACTCCTAAAACTTGCTTACTATTCTGTGAAGTTCTAAAATGATGAATTTTAAAAAATATAACATGGGTATAACATTGTTGTGTATCTATAATATGTAAAATACAATAATAAATTAACAACTAATTAATCTAATACATTAATAATAATAACAAAATAACACAATGTCTCATTGTGTTTTTTGGTCGTCGTTATTTTATCCTGAACACTAGGTTTTGAAAAGTACATTGGTGAAATAAAATAATTATGTATTTCTAATTGTAAAACAAAATGATAGATAACAAGTTTATATAAATTATCAAAAACAATAATAAAAGTAACACATTGTGTTATTTTTAACATTATGAGTTTTGAAAAATACATTATTGAAAGTATATTATTGTGTACTTTTATTTGTAAAACATAATGATAAATAACAAATTTATATAATTTATAAAAACAATGATAAAAATAAGATAAAACAATATAAAAAGTAAAAACATAATAATGAATACATATAGCAAATGATTTAAAACATATGATACAATGAACTGATATTTGACACAATGAACGTATGACACAATGAACTGACGTATTTAACACAATGATCAAAATGTTCTTATCTTTAAAATAATAGAAAAACACGTGTTAAGCCAACAATTATTATTAAACTTTTTAGATTAAATATATTTTTTACTATAACCATAATACGACAATATAAGCTGATGAGTAAAAGACAAAGCAAGACAAATAAAAATGCGTTACATATCATTTAGGCACTTACCTAAAATACAATTATACCTAATGCATTGGATAATAAGTTTTTATACATAACCAAAGAAAAAATAACAACGTTGTCACTAATTTAGAAACATATATATAACTACTTTTGGGTGGTGACCTTCTCATTTTTCAGATAAAAATTAATAATCATATTATAATATACGTTTCTAAACAATGTTTAGTGAGATCATATAATATTTTGAAAACGATACATCCAATCCAATGCTAGAGTTATCTCCCACTTTGAGCAAATTTTGAGGAAAGGTTGTATCGCTTCACGATCAGATGTAAAAAGTTTTACCTAACACTTTGTGTAGGAGTCTGTTTTTCATAGTTTATACTCATGACCTCAAGGTCACAAACAAAACAAACTTACTAGTTGCTCAAAGCCCGTCCTCTAACATATGAGTAAGATCAAATAAAACTTAACTAAAATTCACTTAAAAAAATAAAATTATAAAAACAACTATTGAAGGTTTTTAGTATAACAAAAAAATTAAGATATATGTGAAAATGAAAGGCTCTTTTGCGGGTGAAGAACAGTACTCATGTTCACGTGAAAAGAGCACACACAATACATATCACCAACACATGCATGGCGGCGAACCAACTTGCATACTATGAATGCAACCATTCATTTTTCTTTTGACAATCAATATAATAGATTTATATAGGATGTTTCAAAAAATTAAATATATATTGTAGGGATAACAGTTATATTAGTTTTTCAATAACTTTTAATTTACTATTGTTAAAACATTTATGAGTGTATATTACAAGGTTTAAATACTTAACATTTTACTCTCATAATGTCTTTTGAGGGTAACAATATATGCTACTTGCTAGTTGGCAGATCACATAAACCAACTCAATAATGTTGTTGTCATGTAATCATAGTATATAAATAAACGTTATTACGTAGAACTTGAACGCAAACCCTGTAAACTGATTATATACGGATTAAACAACCGTGTTTGGTGTGTTTATTAAACAAGTTAGCCGGTTTAGCCTCAACCCTAACACGTTTATTTCGTATAAGTCAAAAGCATAAAAGTACAAAGAAAAAAACGGATGAAAAAGAATATATCGATTAAATTTATATGTTAATTTGTTTAATTAAATATATAATCGAGAATATACAATTACAAATAATTTAAATTGCAATGTGTCCAATAGAGAATTGAATGTGTGGTCCAAAGCACGCCGATCACCGATGTATTATTTGTCTTGTGTCCTATCATTTCATGCTCATGCTTGTCGGACCCACCTTACAAAAATTATAGTTTCACCCCTTTTTTTATGTTGTATCTCCACATGAGATCCCCGCATTTAAGAAGATAGAACCGACACCCCCCACAAAACACCTACAAAAGCTACAACCCCTTTAACATTATATTTCCTAATTCGATCATTATTGTGTGTTTCACAAGATCAGAAGAAGACGGAGACCATCTTTTGGTGTCTTGTTCCTTTGCAAAAGAAGTGTGGGACAAGATCCAATCTGGTGCAAAGTTACATCTGACGGACTGAAAACAACAGCGGACGTATTTAAACCGTTTGAGAAGAAGATACATGCTATTATTCTAGGAATGTTATTAGGGGTGTGGATTTTTTACCCGAATCCGAACAACATCAACCCCAACCCGATTAAAAACAAGCAACCCAACCCAATTATCACATTATACCGAACACAATTATTATAAAAGGTTCTGTTATTTGAGTTGACTTTGTGAAAATTAAAACGGGTCAACACGATTGACCTAAATCTTAGTTTTTAAAAATTTCAAGATTTATATATATGTGTGTAAGTATTTATATATAGTGTGTGTTATGCTACAAGTTACAAGATTTGAAAATAAGGTTTTCTAAACTTTATATGTCATTGTTGTGGTTTAATTTTATACAGTAAACTTTGAAAATAATCGAAATATAACATCCTTAAACATTTAAATATACATAATAAAAATAAACGTAAATATGTAGAAATATTTCGATCAAGATAATAAACAAAGTTATATTTTGATAACACATACAAAATCTCATACATGTATTTTGAAATTTGATCATATACATACTCCTTAGAAAAACATTTGAGATGAAAAATAACTCAAAATTTAATGATTAGTATAAACCCGATTACCGATTAACCCGACCCAAAAAACCCGAAAATCGATTAAATATTATTTATTTGGTTTGGTTTTCTGGTTGAATTTCTGCACCTAAAAACCCGAGAAACTTGAACCGAAGAACCCGAAGAGAACACCCTAGATGTTATGATGTACATGGAATGCGAGAAATGAGAAGATTTTTAAAGATAAAAATACTTCCCACGTAAAAGTTGTAGAGCAGATCAAAGCAGCGACTTTCTTATGGATCAAAAACCTCAAGAAGAAAATAATCTAGGATGATTTACTTGGTCTAGTTTTGCCTTTGTACTTCAACAAATTATGATTTGATTTGTGTTTGGTACGCTTTCTATGTTAGCATCTTGTTAGTTTTATATTTCATAAAATGCCCGCAATTTAAAAATAATAATAAAACAATTGATAGTATATTTGAACCAGTTACATCCATTTTTTGTAACTATATATGTTTATTTGTTTTATATGTAAATATAGTCTCACTTTTATTAGACCGAGTCCTATAAAAAATATTGAATATGGCTTAATCTATGATAATTAATATCAAAATACAAATAAATAAAGTATATTGTAATGTCTATTTAGATTTATACAATCTTTTAAATAAAAGTTATAAAATAACAAAATTATATACCCTAAAAAACAACAGAAAGTCAAAATCAAACGGTAATGTAAATGCCAAATAGCAAGATCAGGCACTTTATTTCCATAATTTTCAATAACACCATTATCAAATATAAAATACAACCTATCAAAATCTACCTAAATAAAAGCCGCCCATCATAATTGTACATTTAAATATATATTTTTATAAATATGAAGGTATAAAAGAAAGGCAAAATTATATATTTAAACAAAAACAGAAAAAAATAAAATAAAATTAAACCGTAGATCTAGATGAGTGCACCTTGTAATATAAAGGGTGTAAATAGCAAGACGCAAGCTGTTTATTTGTATGTATAAAATATCAAATACCACATTATATAAAATACAACCTATAAAAAAGAAATAAAAAGCATCATGCATAAAGAGCTTACAACTTTATAAGCATATAAATTTGAATCTCAAACAAGTACTTTATATCCATACAACCAAAGTATTTGACGATCTAAGATAACAGCCTCTTTGCATCACTGTCTCTCTTCTGTAAATACTCGCTAAATCCATCAACTGGGTAGAGATCGACAGCAGACGTTGAAGAATCAGTGCACACGAATGACATTTCCTCCTTTTGGTTCTCATCATTATTCTCAAGTTGCTTCATCATTTTGTGGCGATCCATTTTAGTCATTGAGATGCTTTGTTCAGCAATAAACGTTTCAGGAACTATTCGTCCTTCCAGCATGCTAACCACTGATGACATTGTTGGTCTGTCGGTTGGAGAGATTGTCGTGCACATTAGAGCCAAATTGATAACTACCATCATCTCCACGATGTCATATTCTGAACCCAGCTTCGGATCAACTAGATCCATCAAATTACCCGATGCTTTTAAAGCAATAGCCTAATATAAAGAAACAAGGGGAATGTAAAAAGGGAGGCATAATTGCAGAATTGTTGAGTTAGAAAAGGTTCAGGTAGATGTAGCAATGTCCACCCTTAAGCAATGTTTTCATAACCAGACATGTTATCGAACCGGTAGTCTTACAAGTTGGACCAGTTTCAAAACGCGAATGACGCAATAAATAATTTATTTCTTTGATATATATGTGTGTGTGTAAAACTAAATTAAAACAAAATTTGAAACAACTTTTATTTTTGGTATGGATTTGCAATGTTAATTAAACATGAAGCCTTAAGTAAATAAAATATGAAGTATGAGGTAGTAAATAGATCAACAAATGAGATCGAAAAAGGAAAAAATAAATAAATAATTTTGAAATCTGGTCCAATCACCTGGTTCGGTTCACATGTTTGATCAGTAACCGACAGGTTCAAATGGAGCCCGTTCAAATAGACTCAACCAGACCGGTTCAAATGGAGGCAATTCAAATAGACACAACCGGACAGGCTATGCATCCAGTCAAGGTCGGTCCGGCTGGGGCTGAAAACATGCTCATAAGCCTCAAACAGGTCAATTTGGTTTGTAGCAGAGAAATTCCTTCAAGTTTTAGCTGAAATGTAACTCATCATATGAGTTGGTTAGGTCAAACAGTTTAATATTTCCAAATGCTTAATATCTTCAAAATCATTCTATTAAAAGAATTAAATAACTATTTCAACGTTATTTTTGAAAAATTTAATTCATTGATCTAAAAAATTAGACAATTAAAAAATATGAACTAAAAAGTGTTTAGCCCAGTTGGTTTGAACCTTAGTTAAAAAATTAAGGATTTGACCGGTTACCAAACTTGCCAACCATACATTTTGCCACCTCTAAGGTCATGTAAGTTACCCGCTCAAGAAGAACAAACTGATTTTCCTTTGCCCTGTCAGCAATGTTAGCCACCCCGCTTACGATCTCTAAAAGGACAATTCCATAGCTATAGACATCTGCTTTATCAGTAAGATAACCACGCAGTGCATATTCAGGAGCCATATATCCACTGAAAAATGTATAGGAAAGAGAGATTCCTTAACTGTCATAATCACATTAATTTATTATGAAAATGATGTAAACTAGGGTATATATGACTCACTAAGTTCCTGCAACACGAGTGCTTATATGGGTGTTGTCCTCTTCATCAAGCTTAGCCAAACCGAAATCAGAAATTTTAGCATTTAAATTCTTATCAAGCAGCACATTAGTGGCTTTGATATCTCTATGAACAATCTTTAATCTTGATTCTTCATGTAGAAAAGCCAACCCTCTCGCTATACCAATGCAAATTCTGTACCTTGCAGGCCAATTAAGTTCCAGCTGCCATTCTTTAGGCCCTTCAATCCGCAAGCCCAACAATAATTCAGCAAAATAATAAGCGAATGTTTAGTCAAGCATAGATGTGGACGAGTCAACCCATTTACTTATGAACATGTTGATTCTGGTTATGTCATATCTCTAACATATCATAAACGGGTCCGACTGGTTAAATAGAATGAAAGTGTACTTTTAATGGATTGCTATCTTTTTATGTTGAAACCCCACATGAGAGGTCATGTTGTCTCTCAAAAACAGTAAGATATATAGTAGGACCCATTTTCCCCTAAAATAGAGTGCCCGCCTTTCTTTTTGTTACCCAACAACACATTTCATGTTTGGTTCAACATAAGAGGATCTCAATCTATTCTTAATACATAAAATTATCTAATGACTATATTCAAAAACACTAGATTAATTACCTTAAAATAACATCACCTTTGAAATCATGTTTGACGTATTAAATATTGATATGAACCAACCAAATTGTTTTGGAATATAATATGTGTAGGTCAACCCATTTAGTTTCGAACATAAAATCCGATTTTACATATTCCAAAACACATGTCAACTATTAACTTTTCCACCTCTACTCAAGTGGTTTTATACGTCTAAGAACAATGCATTTATAATCCAACATAATAAGAAAAAGCATAAAAAAAATTCATGATGAAATTAATAAATGAAGAAGCAATCATTTACCAAACAAAGCACGGGCTAGACTGTTATTTTCCAAGTATTCATATGCAAGCAACAATTGGTTTCCTTCAATACAGCATCCATACAGCTTCACAAGATGCGGATGTTGCAAAGCGGATATCATGCCTAATTCATTCAAGAACTCTCTATTTCCTTGCTTTGATTTGGAGGAAAGCTGTTTCACTGCTATTAAGGTGCCATTTGGTAATACTCCCTTCATTATAACACAACATACATTTTCAACATAGTAAGATACTTTTTACACATCATGTGATCGAAAAAGAAGTTGCAGAGTACCTTGTAAACCGAGCCAAAACCACCTTCTCCGATCTTATTAGCAACATCGAAATTGTTTGTCGCAACTTTGATTTGCCTCAAAGTAAAGGAACCAGTATTAAGCTCTAGACCATGCAGCTCAAGACCACGTAGATCTGTTGGTCCACAAATTTATTACAGAACATGTAAAAAGAAGTTAGGAGAACTAGATTTACGATTCAATAAGTGCGTGTAAACGTGGCAATTTCAGGTCATTAACCAATGAACGGCCTCATTGGGGCTGTTTTCTATATCAAATGGGTCAATCAATTCAAATGGGTGAAAGGGGTCAAGAGATGCCAAAGTCTACCTTTAATGCATACATCATCTTACTATTATATTCCTAGATTTAGAGTACTATTTTAGTGTAAATACTTGACGCAATAATTATTTATGAAAAAAAGTGTTTATGGTCAACCCAATGAACCGGCCGTTTTAAAGCAAACTCGCTCTAACCCGTAATCACACCTACCCAACCTCTTCATCTTGCCACCGCTAAAGTACGGGCGTATCACATAAATACCTAGTTCCATAGTATCTCTGTGACATAAATAACCACACCACCATAAAACCATTAAAATTAGGATGATGGCACAAATTGCTCCAACCACTATCCCAGCCACAATCCCTCTAGACACACCATTTTCATTTCCTCGCAAGTGTGGAACCTTGAAATCTGAATGATTGAAATAAACAAAGATTGAAACAGTTGTTAATTAAGGAGAGAAATCAAACAATAAATGTCATATTTTGGGGATGCTAAACAAAGTGTTAAAAAAGACAGATAAAATCTGAGCTTTTGGATGGATAACACTATGTTAAAAAGATTTACATGATAGTCATATATAGCTTGCACATGTGCACTATTGCGAACCGAATGAAATTTCATTGAAGGTAATGAGCATTAGGTCAATTATAAATCATCCTGCATTCTGCAAGATAGTAACAATCTCTCTAAAATAACCTACTTTTGATAGCTATGTTTAGACTGTAGAAGTGCATAATAATTATTCTGTCCAGGGCCTCACCCGTGGCTGCTCCTAAAAAGCTCTATAAGCGTTAGCCCTGGCAGTCCCTTAACATCTCCGTTCAGGATCAGCTCAAGGATCAGTTATAGAAAGGACAGGTTAATGCAAGTACTTTTTTTTAAATATGCATATTTGTTCAACCCGTGTATTACATGGGCAATAAGCTAGTTTCATATTATACAATAACTTTGAAACCAATTTAATGAAGTTTGTTGGAGGTAGTTTCTAGCTAAAAGAAACTTTATAACTACTGAAACTTATATAACCATTAACTAAATTAAGATATAGTTAAATATGATACTATAAGCTAGTAAGTTATCAACTTATCAATTAGCATCTAACATGACAAATTAAATAAAATACCAACATACATTTCGATTATCTCACATTAGTGGTTGTACATAGAAAATACCACTTGAGTAATCACAAAAAAGAATTTCAGTCCACTAATGTCATTTACAACCTGATGACTGGTAATACACCTAATATAGTTTACTTTTGTTCTACTTTAGCAATTAAAAGATAGATTATTGTTTCATTTGGGTTATTATCCATAGGTAGGATCTCGATATTAACAAACTTACCAATACAATATGGAACAGTAAAGTTACTATCTAATCTAATTAATGTTATTTCGTAAGCCTAAAATGCACTTTGTTATGTTGCAAATTATAAACTAATCAAACTTAATTTGACAGGACACTAGTACTTTTGGCAATCTACCTGCTACCATACTTGCCATAAATATAGTACACACTCGAAATCGTGAACACCACATATATAATCAAACACATTGAGAGTTGGTGTTAGCTTACTCGGATCCACAGAAATAGCGGAAATAAGAGGACCATATACTCCTCGAAATGGGATGTTGGTTGTTCCTTTTCCAGCCCAATAGAGACGGATTTCCAAACTACTTGTAACATTTACGGTATAAGTTGCCACAGTTTCTTTCAAAGCCCCACCTGCTCTCTCACTGATGTCAAAATCCTTCTCAACCAGCACACCCTGACACAGTACCAACCATTTGTAGTCAACCAACACATTAGCCCAAAAAGAAATGAAAGTAAATCCTATGTTACAATACTTCACTGAAAAAGTAAATACCCAATTTTTATCATGGTATCAAGAGAGTGCACTAAGCTACTAAATAATATTATCTAGTTAGCTATTAGTAGAGATGACAGTCTTGACCCCCTAATTATAATTAGCCAAATGGTCGGGTTTTAGACTTTTAGTTGTAGTTTATATGTCATATGTATAAAAGAAAAGTCTAGGCCATTAGTCAAACACATAATAAGTCACGCCAATTTTTTTTATATTACAAGACAAGGGAAGATGCCCCTAATAGAAGGCAATTTTTTAATGTACCAAAAAACAGGCAGGTTTAGAGTTAGAGGAATTTCAAGAATTGGAATATCAATCGATATTCCTGCATACAGAGGGGAGTACGTTAGATAAAATAACTTCTTTGATGTATTATCACATCCCCAAGGGTTAGGTCCACTTTTAACAGATCAATGGAATCTTTATTGACCGACATCGACGCATCCCCCATCTTTAAAGAAGAGATTAGCGACCCCAAGTTCTTTTACCCCATTGAGAAGGTCTTAATCAAGTGGGTTTGCCAAAATAACCACTTGACCAAGTTTTTTACACTATAGTCCAACCAAGTTTCGGTATGTGTAGCCCATATTTCAATTTCTTTTTCGAGATTTCAACTTTATAATGATTTACAATACTTTAGGCTAGTTTATTGTATGTGGTTTTACTTTTTTTTTGTAATTTTATCGACTTTTTTCCTGTCACTTAGAGACACTGCACATATACATGATTTGGCATCATACTACGGCTCACCGCCACCACCATTGAAGCCACCATGAAACTCCATTCCGTCCACAAAAAAAAACTGACAGTCAGCACAGCAACCACTTGCCACCTAACTAAAATCTGATCCACTAGTAAAAATGAAACGTTTAACCCTCAACCCATTTTAATCTTGTAATTCAATCCACCTCCGACCATCTTTCTTCATCTAGTTATTATAGAGTAGATATATTACTATATCCATTCAGAAACTATCCTTGATATTGAGATGGCATTTATCCATTAGAACTCACCTGGATGTAGATGTCAAATATACGTCTCCCAAGGCTGCTATATGTTCCATCATCTGTAAAAATGATCTCAGCAAATTGAAGGCTAACATTGTAGCTTCCATTTAGCAAACAGAAACCATAATATGTCAAAGATAAGGCTGACACTCGTGCGTTCATGTACAGTTCAGATGCGTTCCTTAGGACTCCAGAAGGTATTGGAACAACATAACTGTCACGACTCTTTTCATCCAAGAAGTTACCAGTATTGCTAAATCCCCATCGACCTTCAACTACAGAGAAATATGACGCTCGACCTGGTTCCACGTCACTTTCATACTCCTTATCTCCAACCCTTAGTTTCCCTCCACCACAATTGATATACAAGGAGGTTCTCAGATCTAATACAAAGAACTAATTATTACATAAAAAAATCCATTAAGATATGCAATAATAATATGTAAATCTAACATACTTGTTGGACAAAAATTATTTCCCAAACACGAGACCTTTCTGCTGGTAAAAATAGAACAAAGGCAGAAAGAGAATGTCACACAGATATAAACATAACCAAATCTTCATTTGGATAAAATAATCCAAGGCAGAGAAACTTACGAGGTTTTATCAACTGAAGACCAAGCAAACAAGTTCCTACACAAAACGAAAACACCAACATTAGCTGGTGTAATAAGAAACATTTAAGGAAAGATGTGGCTGTTCTTACGTTTCCCGTATCTGACACCCCCTTGAAGCCATCAAATGTAAAATTGTTGTACGACAGATCACTGGAAGAAAGATCACAATATTCATCAATCTATTATTCAACCATATAAGGAAACATGGAGATCATAGAAATTCACGCCATTCGCATTCGATAGCGACCCTGCCGCTCGTGGTTCGCTCAATGGTTCGATTGTGGTTCGTGGCTGCAATTCGCTCGTCTTCCAAGAAATTCGCTATCGATTCGAGAATCAGGTACCATGATTCGCGATTTATATAACTGTGAATTCATGAATTCATGAAATTGGAGGGAAAATTAATTCCAGTATGTGTTCAGTGTTCCAGGTTGTTTTCTTTGGAGGAAAAATTGGCAACTGCCTTCTGCTCTTCCATCCACAAGAAAGGAAAAAACAAAGACTTGATTAGAAATGGCAATCTGTTTTGTGTTTTTATTTATTTTGGATTTGGGTTTTTTTTATAATTCTAGATTTTTGGAACTATCAGTTTGTTTAATGAGAATATATGTTTTTTAGATATATAATTATGTTGCTTTTAAACATGCCTTGTTTTTAATATATATGGAGCGAACCGAATTGATTGGTACACCGAACCGGATCTAACCGGAATGAACCTACCCCCCTACGAACCGGATTCGTGGCCTCCAGCGAATTGCGAATCCGTACCTCGTTTTCGAACTGGAGCGAACTGCGAATTTAGTGACTATGGCCCCAACTTTAGTTATGTTATTAATACAAGTATAACGGTAGATAAACTTACATACTATCTCCTGAAGTGATCATCCAATCAGGAACACTTCCAGATAGGGAGTTTCCAGTAAGATAGCTAAAAATCAAAACAATAAATTAGTATACCTTGAATGCCTCAAACAGATAATGATGGCATCAAAGAAGTCATAAATATAAATTTGCAGTATGAAGGTGAGCTCCAGATAAAAAAATATTGATTCCCCTTCCCTTTTTAAGTTGAATAAACAATTAAACAGATAGATCAATGTTGAATCTTTCTGGGATTCTAGTTATGTGTAAACCAATCAGCCCTTACTCAGTTACTTGTGCAAGATGTATGTTTTATTCACAGGGGAAGATTCTTTGGACACAAGGGCAAGAATGATCTTGCAGTTATATTGAATATCTTATTTGAACTTGGAACTATAAAGCATATATACAGCCTCATCTGAATGATCTGTTGTGATATAGCAGTTAATACATTAGAATGGGATGCTTACATAAAGTCCGTGTCAGTTAGATCACTGAACCTTTCAGGAATGGATCCACTAAGTTTGTTAAAGCTGAAGTCTCTGAAAGAGCAACATAAACAATGAAGGTGTGAAATCTGGTAAAAAAAATTGTACCTAATATTACTAAATACAAAATAAAGAATCCCACTCCCAGACTTAATAGTTCGTTTAGAAGAGGGGTAACAGTATTATTAATATAAGTTCCATAGGTATGCCATTGAGAACATAGGGGCCAAAACTTCTTGCTGAGAAAACCATGTTTAAACCTCATATGTGCATTAATAGGCGATAACTCAAATGCTCAAATGAACAAGGTATTACGAACAAACGTGGAGGAACCGACAAACAGAAAATAACACATGAATTACATGGTTTATAAAATTGATGTGGTTGAGCTACGTCCACTGTGGGCCAAGCGAGATATATTATTAATTTCCATATTGGTACGTGTTTACAGTCTTTTTAATGTTGTATATATAGAGGCAAAATTAGGGAGAACGACTTGTTCTCCAAGGATGCAATCAGCCTTCAACAGACTTTCAAATCAGGCGTAACTGTTAGAACCACAAACAAACTGAGATGAAATTCAAATTTGTCGGCCCGATTCGAGATGGGCAAATCTCCGATTACAACCTGATAACACTTAACAAAATACTAATCTGCCTAAGAACCTCTACTTCCTATCATTAAATAAGCTACTAATGCAGAAAAGAAAGGAAATAACTGACCCACTCATCCACTAAACCTCTTGCTGCTGTTGACCAGGTCCTGGACTGGGTAAATGGGTCTGCTCCATGGGTTCAGCAGGGTTTACCTGACCCACTGGACTCATATCAGTAACATTCCACACAGGCCCAGGGAGGACCACGAAAGTCTAGAGTGGGACCCTTATTGAGGATGTTGAGACTTCACAACTTAGCAATCTCCCTACTAAGAAGATGAACATCAAACCAACTATCTTTGAACACAGGTAACTCTAGTAAACCTAAAACTATGTAACATCCTCTCTCTAGATCAACGTTTTCTTATCTACCATCTAGAAGACCAAATGAAACTATGCAAAGCTTCAATATCACCAAGATGAAGCATAAATAACTTCAGGAATATATCATTGCAAGGAATTGTTTTTATAACACGGATGATTAGAGGAAAAGGTAATAACTACTAACATGAGTTTTGTTGAAGCAAGAGACTTTGGTAACTCGCCGATAAGATTGCAACTCCTCAAGATCCTGGCAGGATTACGTTAATTTAGAACACACATTTAAAGTATTTAAAATACAAGACATATAAACACAAAGATGTATATAGAAAGAAATAAAAATAATTAGTCAAGCCAACCAATCATATTTTAGCAATGCAATCTTGTCCCTCTTACGTTGTAACTTATGTCAAAGTAAAACACACAAACGTTGCCACTTCACATAATATACATCACAAAGTTAACAATATCACTAAAATACACCACCTAAATATGAGGACCACATGCGTGCTCTAAACATGGATGCTTAGACCCATAACCAACAAATAATAAGAAAAACAATCACAACTTCACAGTTTAGAACTATAAAAGGAGAACTATGCATTCATGCTCTTCGACCCCAAGATAATAAGCCTCATAGTCATCTAGCCTTTTGAACCAGGATCATGACTATGGAATTAAGGTTTGGCATTCTTTCTAGAAATAAATTGATTGTCCTTAGATAGCTTTGAAACTTATGGTTGATTTCATGCACTTAGATGATAAGCTTTGATCAGTTAAATGCCAAATATATAAGAACATATAAGTTTAATAAATAATGACAAATAAAATATTTTAAGATTTCAACAACTGAAATCATATTATATTAAAAGAAGAAGTTCACTCACAGGTTCTCGAAAGGTGTACTTTTAAGGGGTGGAAAATGGGTGTCTGGTTCTCTCAAGTCGCTGATTCTCCTGCATGTCTTGATTAAGTAAACACAAATACTTGATCGAAATGGCAAGCACAAAAAATATTGACAAAATTGGGAATTACTAACAAGTCTTTTAAAGTTGTCAGGAGGGTAATGCTAGGAGGTATTGGACCTTCCAATCCACTGGCCTGAATCCTTCTGTTATTCAGAAACTTATTTAAATCTGATTGCTATAGACGAAAAATGGAAGATGAAACAGTTGGAAAACGCCTCACAAGCTCTCAAGACTTGTCCATTCTCCGATGAAATCAGGGATCTTCCCAGAGAAATCGTTAGCACCAATCCGACTACATAAAAATAAAATTAGTCAACTACATTCAGCCATATAACAATGAATGATTAGAGAATAATAATATCCAACAAGGTAGGAGAACTCACAACTCCTTCATATTGACCAGTTTTGCAAATGATGCAGGCAGTTTCCCAGTGAAAAAGTTGGAGTTCAGTAATCTACAATAGAAAATAGAAAAGTTGTATACAGTCATAACATAATGAGATACCAGAAAGCAAGCACGATAATACCAACAAATTTCACCAATTCTTACAATCTCTCAATGCTTGTAAGATTCCCAAGTTCATCAGGAATTGCTCCAGACAGCATATTGTCCTCTACGGTTCTAATTAACAACAGAATCATAGTCACAAACAGCAAAAAAAAGAAAAAAACATTTACATATGCTACACTTATAGTAAATTTTAAAGTGTATAACAGATTACTACTTACAAAGATTTTAATGTGCTGATGTTTCCGAGTTCCTTTGGGATTGATCCATTTAAACGATTCGCAAGAAGAGAACTACGAGTGAGTTTTCGATGTCAAATTCAAACGTAATACTTTAAGATCAAAAATCTATATGGTATGTTAAAGGTTATACTTAAAGTAGAATTACATGTTTACAATTTGCTCCATGGAACCCCATTCCGGAGGAATGGTGCCACTGAGACAGTTGCGACTTAAGTCTCTGTAGAATGAAATACACAAATCAGCAGTCAAATAGAAACAACCATGGGAGTCAAATTGACGAACAAAGGCATTAAGGTACTGGGGATGTACATATTTTGGAGATAACGAAGATTGACGAATTCCGGTGGGAGAATGCCTGATAGACTTTGTCCTTTGAGGCTTCTGCGTCTCGAACCAATCAATAGATCATTCAGTATAACAAGAAGTTATGCTTGTTTCAATTCAGAAACCCTAATTTCTGTAACCAATAATCTTCTTAGATCGTAAAATCTTTCCATTCAGAAACCCTAATTTTGAAACCAATAAACCTTTTTTAGATCGCAAGATGATCTTCCAATTTAGAAACCCTAGTTTATGTTTTTCTTTAGAAGGCTTTATTGCCCGTTGAGTTTAAATTGGGACTGGCGTCAAAATCAAGCGAACTAGAGTCAGCTTCGATCGAATGATCCAACTATTAATTAAGGATATATAATGGGTTGGTTGGTAGTTTTATCAGCATTTGGAACTAACTCAACGTGGAATGTGGCTGGTCGTACCGATTTAAAATCTAACTTATTTAGAAACACTATAAAAAAACCTATTATTTTTAATCTTGTGTTTTCGGGTTTATTAAAAAAAATAGTTGTATTCCAGAACCTTTTATAATGTAAAGAAATAAATAAAAACTAAAAAAATCGAGAGAGAAAAAAAAAGGAAGAGGAATGCTAATAAAAACTAAAATCAATCATTCTAAATTGAAAGGAAATAAAGAGAAGAAAAAAAAAAAAAAAAAAAAAAAAAAAAAAAAAGGAAAAAAAAAGAGAAAAAAAAATGATTTCAATTTTTTTTCTAGTTAAGTAAACTAGTAAACACAATGTAAATGAGAAGACATTTGGCAATGGGTTAGTAGTTAAATGTTAAAAGCACCAACAAGATGAATAGAAGATTAAGTGCGTGAATAATTGTTATAAAAAAATTTAAAAAATATAGATGTCTAAAGCTTTTTACAAAAACATTATCGTTCTAGTCCTTCAAATTTTAGGAATTAAAGTTTTAGCCCTTGACAATAATATTTGGCTTTATTATTTGATTTGTGTATTTAAAGTTTTATAAGCTCAAAATCCCTTGAAATTTACAACTATTGTACACTGATTACAAATTTACGTTTATATTTGGAGTATTATACAATGAATTTAACTTCTGTGTTAATTGATTTTAATTGTCATTTTAAAATAATTTAAGAGTGTAAGGGCTCTTAACGTATTATTAGTTCTAAAATAAGTTAGTACTTAAAATGATAGAATTAAATTCGAGTCTATTTAAATTCAGTTTAACTTTATTTTTTAAGCAAAATCATAGAAGGATGTTTTCTAACAAAGATAAGGTAATCTTTTGGTGCAAGTTTGATAAAACTAAGTAAATTCATGGACTCATGCTACTAGCAATTGCCTCATTTTTCTCATGAGATGCATCAGCGGCACATCATATTTTTTTATTTTCTTCAATTTTCCCCGTCTTGCAGGGTGTCGTCCCAAATTTTCTTGTTTCCATGTTTCTCGTTTGGCAACCATCACAACAACAAAAGAATAGTCGGTGGCGCCCAACAAAATTTCACTAGGGTTTGGGGATTTGGGTGTAGGTATTCCCACTTGGGAATAGGTTTACCTCAACCCTTCCAAAGCACAACACCGGGTTCTCCCAATACCTAAATAGTTTTATTCATTTTAAATCCACCATGAAACCACCAAATCATCTTTAACTCGAATAAAAAAATTATAAAGTTTATATATCTGGAAACACTTCAAACTAAAACATTACTTATAATTTTGTCTAATCAATCAAACAATGACTAAATATATTAAAAATAAATATATTATCTATAATAACTTAGCTGAAAGAGCAAACATGTAATGAAGGAGAAAATTACATGCTAACGACATGGCATGTTGTACTGTTTGGTTCCAAGTTGCAAATTAGATTATTCTCATATGTTTTATTGCTAGAAACTTCCCAACCAACACATGGATCCTTTTCGAAATCCCAATCTTTATTGAGTTTTATTCCGATTTCTTTCAGTATAACCACTGCAAAAATAAACACATAAAATTTCTTAAGTAATTAAATCAGGAGACACACAAATAGACAATCTCAAGCTCGTCGTACCTTCTTCGGCGGGAAGACAAGTTTCGTTGATCGTCGCAAAAGTAAACGGTAACAATGTAACACATAGAATTATGAACAACATTTCGCTTAGATCTATTAAGTATTTTCAAGAATTATGTATAGATTTCTGTACTTATATAACAAATATCTAAATAATGAAAAAAGATTAAAGTAGTTGGGAAATAAATGCGACGAAGACTTACTATTTGAATTATACAATATTAGAAAACGACTTTTACTTTTGTCGCCTTTCAATAATAATTTGCTAAATGTCCCATCTTATGTGTAGCTTTAATTACAAAGAAATAGACGTAATACATGCTTGAGATATTTTTGTAAAAATGTTTGTTTATAGAAATCAGGGAAAAAGATAAATATATAGGAAAAATAGAAGAAAAGTTAATTTCGTTAAATTTCATATAGATTTTGTTATGTTTTTCAAGAAAATATTATACTTTATATGATTTGATCATTATTGATTATGATAGTATCTAAAAATCTACAAACACTGCATCAAAAAAGAAAAGCATGGTCACAAAGTCACAGGCAACGTGATTATTAAAAACTGATGAGATGGACAAAAATTTACGAAGTTTAATGCTTGCTATAAGTGGTTTTAAAGCACCAGTTTTATGAAGGTGTGTTAAACTTTACAAGTTTGATTTACCATTGTAATTAGTTTTGATACTCAAAAGTTTTAAAACGTCGTGTCAAACTCTAAAATTTGATTCACTAATTGTAATTAGTTTTGATACACAAGTTTTAAAAGCTATGCGTCAAACTCAAATCACTTTTGTACTAGTAACACAAAAAGTCTTATCGCATTGTTACATTCACACACACGCACACATATATGCAACTGCCCCCACGTGATTCGCTTATGCGCACACACACATATACATAAAGAAACGATTGTAAACCTATATTTATTGTGATAACCCGTTAACAATAATGTAACGAATATTTACACCATGATTGTGTAGTGTAACTATTTTTTACACCGGTTACACCACTTATCTAACAATTTTCCTCTCATTTTCAAAATTTCTCTTTCTTTTTAAGAAAACATCACCTTTTTAAAAGCTTATTAACTTTTTTGTATGATGTTATTTTTTACACAAATTACACCATTAAATATATTATTTTAATATCTTTAATTCGAGTATAGTCTAGTTATATATTTTTTTTAAAATTTTAATGTTCATTGTAAACCACTAGTTTTACCACTGTAACTCTAACTTAAAATGGCGACATGGCCTGCTGTTAACCATTAGTTGAGTTAATGAGTTATCGTAATAAACAAGTGTTAACATTCGTTCGCTATAACATATATATAGGTAGAGGTTCAAATAAAAATAAATTTTCCCTAAGTATGATAATAAGTAATAAAATCATGACACATGGCACAATTAAAAAGAGAGCTAAAGTGCATTTTAGTCAAAAACATAAATATCTCTTCCTTCTATTATTTATATAGAGGGAGGTTCCACTAAAAAATATATTTTGCCTAAAAAAAGCTAAGAAATGATCTTAACCTTTTATTTTTCAATCAATGATTAAAAGGGTGAAAGAGTATTTTGGGTATGTAACCACATTTATTGATTTTTTTTGAATTTCCCTTAATTTTTTAAAACGTTTATAACTTTTTCACAATAGATTCATTTTTAAAATATATTACACCATATATATAGGGTTGGGTTCAAATAAAAATCAAGAGAAATTATGTAAACCAATAAACCAAATCCTCACTTTTGATTTATGAAGATCAATGGCTCATATTTGTTTGAATTTTTGTACACGTGTTCCAATAAAAATACAACTTTTTATTATTTTATTTTAAAAAATATGAGCCAAAGGTGAAGATTTTGTTTATTGGTTTACACAATTTTGATAAAAATATTATTTTATTGGTTTACTCATCAAGGTATTTTTGTGATTGATTAAATTTTAGTCAATTTATAATGAAGTATCTAAAATAAATTTTTTTAATAAATTTCTAAATAAAAGCATCAACAATTGAATATTCATCAATATCATACTTACTAAAATTATTTTAATAGGCTAAAAATAATTTGTGGTTGTATTTAATCTTTTTTCTAGACATCCAGTAACTCCTGTTGTGTAGTGCGGAGAGATAATGTTTATTTATTAACTTTTTTTAAAAAACAGGGTGCGTGGATATTTTATTTTTTGCCAACGGTTCAATATAATATTTTGAAGATGGATTTAAAAAACATGTGACACTTATATAATCAGATATTTCAAGACTCTAGTATCAATACTCAAATAGTCAAGTGGCAAATTTTAGTCTCAACACCACTGATTTTAATAAACATTACACCAAACATATGCGACAAATTTTTGGATAGATTTTAATTTGGACCATCTCTTCCTTGTCTAGTACATACATTCGAGCACTACATGAAGGACTTTTGATTTGCTTTGTTCTTTATTTGGAAAATAATCTTTGAAAACACCTTTGTTTGGAAGATCATCATCAACTCCATCTTTCTTTCGAGGCATATCATCTTCTATCATCTCCATTGTCAACTTCATCACCTCCAACGTCAACTTGTTCCTTTTGAACTCGTTCTCATCTCATGATCATCCCTTCTTTTGATGCGAACTTCTTCCTTTGTGTACTCGGATACAGTGTCTCAAATATCCATTTTCATAGCCTCAAGTTCACTATGAACTACATTAACACCTCTACAGACCTTCACACCATGCTTCCTTTGATGTTGCCGAATTGGCTATCTTCCCCAAACCGCACTCATCAAACACTTGATAAAGTAGACGCGGAGTTGTTAATTCAAGTTTATTCATGTAATACTATAATTCATATACAGATGATTGGTCCCAACAATAACAAAATGAAAAGCACACTTACGATGCAACGATAAAGAAGAGTACAAAATAGAGTAGAGTATACACGTACATTTCACATGATGATAAATGAGGACCAAACATTTTTTCAAGACTACTTCTCCTCGTCACTGTCTCTTTTCTGCAGATACTCGTTGAAACGTTCGACTGGGTACAAATCAATAGCGGATGCAGAGGAATCAGTGTATGGGAATGAAATATCCTCTGTTTGGATCTCACTCGTATTCTCAAATTGCTTCATTTTCTTGGGATTCATTTTAGTCACCGGGACACTTTGTTCAACGACAAATTCTTGAGGAACTATTCTTCCTTCGAGCATGCTAACCACTGATGACATTGTGGGCCTATCGTTTGTAGCGATTGCAGTGCATGCTAACGCTATATTTGTAACTACCATCAACTCTTGGACATCATATTTAGAATCCAGCCTAGGGTCAGCTAGCTCCATTAGATTACCCGTTGTTTTCAAAGCATTGGCCTAAAATGAAGAGACAAAGGGAATATGAAATAGGATGAATAACGAAAAGTTATAAGTCGAAAAGGGTTAGTGTTAGTTACCCGATCAAGAAGAACAAAATGATTCTCCTTTAACCTGTCAACAGTGTTGGGGGTCCCACTCACAATCTCTAAGAGAACAATTCCGTAGCTGTATACATCTGCTTTATCCGTGAGATAACCACGTAGCGCGTATTCAGGAGCCATATAACCACTGAAATTTGTAATGAAAAGAGATTTTATATCCATGTTTCTGAATTTCATAAAGAATTAATGTATAAGATTTGATGATATTTTATATTATAAATAAATACTCACTAAGTTCCAGCAACACGGGTGCTTATATGCGTGTTGTCCTCTTCATCAAGCTTAGCCAAACCGAAATCTGAAATTTTGGCATCTAAATTCTTATCAAGCAGGACATTAGTGGCTTTGATATCTCTGTGCACAATCTTCAATCTTGATTCCTCATGTAGAAAAGCCAAACCTCTCGCTATACCGATGCAAATCTTGTATCTTGTTGGCCAATCAAGTTCCAACTGCCATTCTTCTGGCCCTTCAATCCGTGAGGTAAAAAATAATTCAAAAAGTTATAAACAATTATTCTTGCGGTTTTATAGTAGTTTATACCCCTAAATTATGCTTACATAGTCCAACAAAGAGAGCACCTATTCCCATTGGCTGGATGTGTAAATTTCTAGTAATTTACTTATCCATGAATTGATTTGAGTTTTAGTTTATCCCTAAGCGGTAAAATGGGTAAAATAAAAATAGCTAAAGAGAAACATGTCATATGGGTTGAACACGCAAAAGGGTTTCAAAGTAGCTTGTGGTCATAAATCATTTCAATTTAATAGTTAGGTTATTATGATAATAATATATTTTTTTTAACATTATAAGCATTAGATATAAAGTGTTTGTAGATCAGCCTGACCCACCCAATGCCAAAACAACGCATTTTGATATGTTGCCTAACATGTCTAAACCGTTCATTTTGCCACCTCTACCTTTCGATGTCCCTCAAGTTCAGATTTCAAAAAAGGAAGTAAGGTGATGGGCACTAAGAGAAAACATTACCAAATAAAGCGCGGGCAAGACTGTTATTTTCCATGTATTCATATGCTAGCAACAACTGGTTTCCTTCAATACAACATCCATGCAATTTCACAAGATGCTTGTGTTGCAAAGCAGAAATCACGCCCAACTCATTCAAGAACTCCCTATTTCCTTGCCTTGATTTGGAAGAAAGCTGTTTAATGGCAATTAAGGTTCCATCCGGCAATACTCCCTACCATTAAAAGACAAATTTTCGGATTCCAACATAGAAGAAAACCTATTTGAAAATAATGTAATCAAGAGAGGAGTAGATCACCTTGTAAACAGGTCCAAAACCACCTTCTCCAATCTTATTAGCAACATCAAAATTGTTTGTTGCAGCTCTGATTTGCCTCAGTGTAAATTTACCAGTATTAAGCTCTAGGCCATTCAAATCTGATGAGCGAAAAATGAAATTGTGAACATGTAAAGAAATAGGAGAATGTTATTATAAATGGGTCAATTTGAGTTGTGTTTTATATCAAAACGGTCAAATTGAAAACTTTAGCTAATCAGGGAAGTGGTCAAATGGGTCCAAAGTGGCCCAAGCATATATTTTTGATGCATACAACCTTGTAAATTATTTTACGGAAATATTGATATTAGTATTATAATAATACCGTTTTGTTTCTAAATCATCCATTACTATATTAATTATTTTAAAATTTAAAACAGACAAAAGTGTTTGTGGGTTGACCCAACCAAACCCCGACAATTTCAAACCCAGTCTTGCCACCTCTAGAAATCAAGCTTAGCACAATACATACCAAGGCCGCTAGTGTCTTTGCGTCGCAAATAACCTAAATACCATAAAACTCCAAGAATTAGGACAATACTGAAAACTGCTCCAACCACAATTCCGGCTACAACACCTCCAGACACACCTTTTCCATTTTCTTGAGCGCGTGGAACACGAAAATCTGAATATTTAAAATAAAGAAGACAAACTATAGTTTAGAAGAACAATCAAACATCAAAGAGAATTTGTTTGTGCAAATTGTTATAATTTTGTATACTATAAACTAATATAAACTTATTTCAAATAGATCTTAAGACATTTTGATAAACTACCATCATTGTCACTAGTACCGCAACTACAAATCATGAAAACCATATCAATCACAAAGCACCTAGGAAGTAAATGATAGCTTACTTGGCTCCACAGAAATAGCTGAAATAAGAGGACCATATGTTCCTCGGGATGGGATATTTATTGTTCCTTTTCCAGCCCAATAAAGTCGGATTTCCAAAGTGCTTGTAACATTGACGGTATAAGTTGTCACAACTGCTTTCCGAACCCCACCTGCTCTATAACTGATGTCAAAATCCTTCTCCACCAGCTTACCCTGACCGATTATAGCCAACAATTAATCAAGCAATTAGAAGAAAGCAAGCTAGAATTAATGAATCCCATATCACTATAATGTGGTTCACAAAACATTTAAATTTTTATATAATATTAATCTAAGAGAACTCACCTGAATGTAGATGTCAAAGATGCGCCTACCAAGCTGCTAAACATTGTATCATCAGTAAAAACAATCTCGGCAAAGTGAAGGTTTACATTGTAGCTTCCATTCAGCATGCAGGAGCCATAATAAGTCAAAGATATGGCTGAGGCTCGTGCATTCAAGTATAATTCAGAGTTGTTGATTGCGATCCCAGAACTACTTGTCAATATATAACTGTCAGGGCGGTCATCATCCAAGAAGTGACCAGTATTGCTAATTCCCCATCGATTATTAGTTGAATAGAAACGTGCAGGACCACCAGGGTCCAGGTCATCTTCATATGCTTTATTGCCAACGGATAGTGTCTTTCCACCACAGTTGATATACAAGGAGGATGAATCTAACTCAAAAATAGTTTCATGAAATCAGAAGCAAATTAGTATCCATCTTTCTTATGTGTTTCTAGTATTATACTTGACCGTAGTAACTTTTATACAAAGAAAATTGATATAGCCTCAATTATACATATTTATACAGTGATTTTGTAACACTTTTAAAACATTTTTCATTGCAAGTACAATGGTTTTGAACTGATCTGTTTAATATTTGTCCCTGCCATGGTGAACACCCGGAATTTGTTCATGATTGTTTAATCCAATGAATACTTGAGGCTTGGGACCAGAAATATTAATAGGACGGAGGTTGTTAGCATCACAACTTGAATATGATTGTATATTCATTTAGAAGAACCTGTTGTGTAATTATTAATACTTAATCCACCAAGCTTTTGGTGCAAGTGTTTGTTTTTAGGATATAACTCGGATTTATTAGTTGATTCTAGTTGAACACTTGTTTATTTTGTCATTTTCTTTATCACTTTTGGGTTACTCATTTCAAAATTCACTGTGTTGTTTTCCAGCCGTTTGTCATTCTAATAGGAAGCACTAATGATGATTGAATAGAGAACAATTAACGGCCTTTCCAAATCCACATCAGAAGGTTCGGTACATGTGAGATTATTTTCTTGCTGTTGTTGGGCTGAAAAGAATAACTGCATTTAGTATACCCTTTCATTTGCACTGTCAAGTTCAAACCAGTCAAGAAAGTTTAATTCTGCATTTGTTAGTTTAACATTGTAAGGTAGTTCTCCGCGGTTAAAGGGATGTTATAGAGAACACAGAAGATAGTCCTGTAATGTGTTGTACCGTAAGGACTTAACATATTATTTTGTGTGTTCACAATTTCACATCATTAATGAGTGTTGCCATAAGAAGAACATCATCAATGAATCAAGTATAACTGAATACGAATAAACATGTCACAAAATTTCATCAACATATGAGAAATAATTTGTAATTTTAACTTACATGTAGGACAAACATTGTTCTCCAAGCACGAGACCTCTATACTGCTAAAATGGTACAAATAAAAAAGTGTGTTACAAAGAAGTGAACATTGGCATAATCTGGAAATATAATTCATGGCATAGAAACTTACGAAGTGTTATCTGTTGAAAAGGAAGCAAACAAGTTTCTAAAAGAAACAACAAATATCACAAAATTTAGCTGTATATACTTGGGAGTTCAAAGTAATGCCTTTGAGAAAGGGGGAATTGATCTTACGTTTCACGAATTTGACACCTTGAGTCACTTGTGTTTGTAGATGTGAAATTGTTGTATGATAGATCACTGCAAGTTATATAACATCAATCGTTACATTATACAATCATACAAAGGAACAAGGATCATATTTTACTAGTACAGATTCACAACAATGTTATATTCACAATACATAGATTATGTCACTACCATACACTTCACATGTACATATTATCCCAACATAATTATTTTACTTTTACAGTCTTATAGTAGATTAACTTACATATTATCTCCTGAAGTGAGCATCCAATCAGGTACACTTCCAGAGAGCAAGTTTCCAGTAAGATAGCTAAAATTTTAAATGGTAAAATAGTAAGTTGTTGCCATAAGCCATTATACCTTGACTATCTCAGATAAGTGAATATTGCAGTTATATTTAGAATTTAGATCTTTCATAATAAGGCGTTGGAATTATAAATTATATTGTTTCATCTGTCACACTAACTAACTACTGTAAAAGTGGTATATTAAAAACCATTGCTTCCAAGCTGCTTGATCAGCTAAATTACAATGCCAGCCTAGTGTAAACCAAAAGTATCAGACATTACAATACATCAGAATGAGATGCTTACATGTAGTCGGTTTTCCTTAGATCAGTGAACCCGTTAGGAATGGTACCATTAAGCTTGTTAAAGCTAAAGTCTCTGAAAGCAAAACATAAATAATGATTGTATGAAATACGATAATATTGTAACTAACAGAATTAAACTCAAAATAAACAAGATAAATCTTGATTTAATAGTCTTTCCAAGATACCACTATGATAGCTTTGTAATAGTCTTTTCTTTAAGCATTTATATGGCATTAACATTGGATCTTCACATTAGTATATATGGTTGTAATCGGTTTGATTAATAAAAAAACAACTCAGAAGAAATAAAAAGATATATTTTATCTTAGGTGCACACCAGTATACACTAATAGGTGATGTCACTCATGAATCATACATGCACCATACATTCCAACAAGTTCATAGTAGCTATAATCCTTGTATCAAGGATTTTTAGGTTCAAAACTCATTGTTGTAATTTATATTAGGTTAGTGAATAGTTAGACTCAGCCAATTGTTTCTCAGATGTCGTAATATGGTTCTTAGTCGGTTTGGTTTTCATTTGTACGGCCACACAAATCAATGGTTTCATATTGTTTCAATATGCATCTAGCTTTCACTCACAAAGAAAAGAAGTCGAGCATCTAATAACATTCACAACACGTGAAATGGCTAAACACATCAACTCCTATGAAAACTTAACCCCAAGGGGTTGAGAGGCTGGCTAATTTGGTTTACCCACATGGATTTAGTCAATCAAAGGTCAGACACCACGGTTTGACCAAAAAAGCTTATGCAATAGCTTCAGTGTGTATTATTGACATAACATATCACCAAAGTTGGGCTTTTTAATAAATGTTTCCTTAAACGCATCTACTGTCTAATTTGGTTTAGCTTCAATGTGTATTAAACGTATCTACAGTCTGTCTACAATTCCATTCTGTGCAACAGTCAGCAGCTTGCAGATCGTCTTACGTCAAACACTAGCACAGGTCAAAGGCTACTGGACATATTGCTTATGTTGTATTGTTGTTGCGAATAAATTTCCTTTATGAATTAATAATTTGAGGAAAAGGTAAAAATTACTAACAAGACTTTCAAGCTTGAAGGAAGAGAATCTGGCAACTTTCCAAACAGATTGCAACTCCTCAAGATCCTGGCGATATTAAATTTACAATAAATTAAAAAAGGAAACTGGTAACACTAAACACTTCACTAAAAGAAGAAATTCAAATACTCACAGGGTCTTGAAAGATGTGTTACCAAAAGGTGGACAAGGCGTGTCTGGTCCTCTCAAGTCGCTAATTCTCCTGCATCTCTTGATTCGGTCAACACAATTGCAATCAAATTAAATAAATGATACATGAGGAATTACTAACAAGTCTGTCAAATTTGCCAAAAGAGTAATGCTAGAAGGTATTGGCCCCTCCAATCCACTAGCTTGAATCCTTCTGTTATTCAGAAACTCTAATTGAGTATAATTTCTGTATACAACAAATCGAAAATAGAAAAGTATGCAAATGCTCACAAGCTCTTGAGACTTTGCCATTGGCCTATGTAATCGGGGATCTTCCCAGAGAAATTGTTACCACCAATCCGACTGCAACAGGACATGAAAAAAAACCATCGGTTATGTTATGTCTGGCAATACATTCAAATTCAATGAGATAGTAGAACTCACAATTCCTTAATAGTGGTCAGTTTTGCAAAAGATTCAGGCAACTCCCCACTAAAAAAGTTGGAGTTCAGAAATCTACAATAAAAAGACAGAACAAACGTAAATAAAATTGATATGATAACGAAATACGGAGAGCATTAAACAATAATAACAAGATAATTTAAGAAGTCTTACAATCTCTCAATGCTTGCAAGATTCCCAAGTTCCTCAGGAATTATTCCAGACATCATATTGTCCTCTACAGTTCTAATTAAAAATAAAATTGACACCATAAACAGCAAAAACAAGATAAATAAGTTGAAATTAAAATAAAACTGAAAGAGAAGTTTACAAAGTTGTCAATGTGCTTATGTTCCCGAGCTCCTTTGGGATTGGTCCAGTTAATCGATTCCCAATCAGAGAACTGCATACAGTAAAGCAAACCTAGTGTAACATAAAGTACTAAAATAACAAACGAAACAAGCTTTTGATACTAAATCCGATGCTTAAAGAGCTTGGTCTGAAAAAGCATGAGGCGCTCCAAGGCATTTTTGGTCCCAAAGCGCGCATCTATGTACAACTAAATAAGCTTTATTTACAACCAAAACAGGCGCCTCTCTCATCTGTTTTACATACAAATCTATTTATCAAGTAAACATTTCCATAATTTATACATCCTGTAAGTTGTTTCTACATAAAAACCTCCTACTACATGAGGCGCGCCTTCATGCCCAGTTGCACTTACATCAGCGCCTCGACGCCTCACACATTAAAATAATAAAAGAAAGAAGTACATGTTTAACATTTGCCCCATGGAACCCCATTCTGGAGGAATAGTACCACTGAGAAAGTTGCGAGTTAAGTCTCTGTAAGAATGAAACACACAAATCAACTATCAAATACAAACATTGTAAATCATAATATTAATAATCAAAATCAATTTTAGGAGCGTACATATTTTGAAGGTTAGGAAGATTGGTGAACTCAGGTGGGAGAATGCCTGCTAAACTCTGTCCTTTAAGACTTCTGCATTACATTTCATACAAACCAAAACACCACAAAGAAATAATAATCAATTCTACTTCTGTAACTCCAATACATAAAATCAAACATTAGGTAAAGTATTTAAGTATGCATCAGGACTTCTCAACTTAACTAGATTCGAGAAACAATCATGATTACCCTAAACGGTGAGTCAGTTCCGATTAGGTTAACGAAGTAATTGAAGATATTGCGTCTTCGTTCCATCAATTCATCATCAGAATGTTCAGATCAGAAGTTCAAAGCTGGTGGTGATAAATCACCAGAAGTTTTCCGGCGATCGAAACGACAAGCACTCCGGCGAACGAGAGATGCCATTGATTCAAATTCTGAAAGCGAGTATTCGACAACCTGACCCGACCCGCAAGATGGATCGGTTCTTAACACTATTCGGAAAACCAGTTTCAACAGTGTGAAACCCAAACCGACTAGGTTTCAACCTTGTTTTAAACCCGACCGTTTCTTTTATTTAAATCGGTTTCAATCCGAACTAGATAAAAAAAAATAGTTTTGACTTTTGTTGACTCAACATGGTTTCAAACTATTTGTACACCTCTATACAGTACACAAAAATACATAATAGGATAAACATAATAAATTTATCTTAAATAGCTTTTGAGTTTGTCATTTTTATACTCAGAGTTTAAGTTTGATTTGTGCTATTGTTTTACTCTAACAATTTAGTCCTTACAGACTTCAACCTAGGGTGTTACTGTGTTAGTTAGCAAGTTGACGGATGAATTGCTCAACTTGAACACGGCCTATGTATTTATTTATCAAACGAGTTAAATATTTCAATCTTAATCCTAAATAATTTCTTGTCAAGTTAAAGGTCGTGCTAAAATTAGTAAGGAGTAGGTACGGGAGCTTGACCAGGAACAAGATAACGAGAAGTGGATTTGCCTAGGGTGAGCTTACTTTCCTGCCTCTTTCTTTTACGATTTAAGGAATGGCTCAAGCAACCTAATCTTACTAATAAGAACGTAAGTGGTTGCTAGTTTAAAATCCCCTTTATCAAAATGATATTCTTCTGTGAGACTCCATCCAACCAAATTCCAATTCTCAAAGGATGTATTCTCGAAAAACTCAAACCACTAATTTGTTGTAACTTTAACTCTATCTGTATCTACTTTGATTTACTGCAACCCTATACATTTTAACTAAACTTAAAAATTAAAACCTAAGAAGATACAAGTTGTAATCATCGTGCCCTAGCACCACTATAAGTTCAAATTTGATAAATTCAACTGAATAAAGAGAAACTTACATGCTAGTGACATGACATATAGTCCCGTTTGCTTCACAGCCGCAAAGGACCGTATCATCGTATCCATTACTGGTATTAAAACCAACCCATTCAACACATGGATCCTTGTTGAAATCCCAATCTTTACCCAACTTACGACCAATCACCCTCAACGCGTCCACTGTCAAAAAGATGCAAAATATTTACACCTAAAAATGCAAAACATCAAAGACTCAAATCTCAAGTTACAAACGTATAGTCGTCAAACCTTCATCGGTGGGTAAGCGAGTTGTGTTGATAGATGCAAAACCAAAGGGGAGCAATGCAAACCATAGAATAGTGACCAACATGTTGTTTCCGTCTCTAGACGTTTGGGATCATATTATGGTTACTAGTATATATAAGAGTCAATTAACAGATGATAAAATGCTATACAATGGAAGACTTTTTGAGGATTAATATTTAAATGTTATGAACCCACAAGATTTGAGGCCAACTTGTTGTTAAAGTCGCTAACTTTATTTTCGGGATCAAGATATATGTATTTATATAATAGCAACTGGATGTAAAAAAATCAGTAGTTGTTGGAATATAGAACAAGTGAAGACGAAGACTTTTGGTGTTTTATGCAATTAATTATGTCGCTTTCTGTATACGTACTAAGGGGCCGTTTGGTATTCTCCTAATGGTCCTCTTAATGGTTCATAACTTGTTAATGGTTAAGAGTTAACCTTATTGCTGAATGGTTAATAGGTTAAATCTTAATGATACCTCTTAACCATTTAGTATTAGGGTTACTTCTTAAGCATTAAAAGATTATGAACCATTAAAAAGTAGATTTTTAATGACTATTAAAAGGCTGTCAAACAACCACTAGTGTATTATTTAACTAGGTTAGTATCTCGTGTATTATACGGGTTGAATAAGTAAATATCAAACAATTAGTAACGAAAATTTATTAATTATAAAATGATATTTTGATACAGGCTTATGATTGAATTTACTTATGATTAATAATTATAAGTAATTAATTTTTTTTGTAATTTAAAAAATATTCAAGCATTTTGTTCCAAAACAAACCTTTTTAAAAAGTGTCATTTCTAAAAACTCATTATAACTCTGAATTTTAATTATTTTGATTTATAATAATTTTATTATTTAAAAACGGTGATTTTAAACTACTTTATGTTTATTAAAAGTTTGATGTTTTAGTAAAATTTCTTATCTTAACAAAGTTGTTTCTTTAGAACTAAAATTTATAAAAAGAACTTTTTCTTAATTTATTAAAAAACTATATTTAATATAAAAAAGAAATAAATAATATAATTTGTAATTTTTTTGAATGCAAATCTATACTACTGCTACTCTTAAATTACATCATATTATATCATGCCTGGGTTTGAACCCAGGACCTCCCCTCTAATGTACTTATTTAATAGGAGAGAGAAGCGAGAAAATTAAATTTAAGATCTCTAAAAATGTGCCAATTGTCTACTTAAAACTTTCTTTTATTATAATATATAGATATGAGAGATGATAATCAATGTATAAAGTAAATTTTTTTATAAGAGATCGTAATCTACTTATAGTAATTACATATACTTATCTAACCAAATTTTAACTCGCGACATTTTGAAGAGAGAAGTTATCTTATTATTAAGATGGCCACTTGTGAAGTTTTATTTTATTTTTATATTTATTTATAATATAAGAGATTAATATTAATCATAATACATATTATAATTGTTTTTATCATAATTTTATATATAACTATAACAATTTATATAAGTATATGTTTAATAATTTAATATAAATTATACTAATAAAAGCTAGTTGAGGCTCACGAACTAAATCGAGCTCGATGTGTGAAGCTTCAACTCAGTTCAGGCTCGATATGACTTGGCTCGTTTCAAGATTTTTTTTTTGTCTCAAGCAGCTCACAAGAAGTTCTACTTGTTTACACACTTAGTTTGTTCATTAGAAATTGAATTGAGAGGACTTGGTCGTGGTCTCGTTGACTCATGGATTCCTAAAATCTTACTGAAACTTGAATCGCAAAAAGTCATACATAGTAGTTAGAGGCAAACTGTCATTAGAATAACTCAAAACTGCATTATTTTTTATTTTAAATATCTAACTAGCAATATGACAAAAATAAAAGTCAAAAATAACATACTTGTGACCCAAGACACTTCCTATATGGATCTTCCATCTTTAAATGTAATCAAATTTGTAAAACCACTTAAGGTAACAACTTATTCATATCACCGGATCTCTTTTGCAGATAATCACTAAAACGTTCAACCGGATACAAATCAACGGCAGATGTTGAGGAATCAGTGTACAAGATTGACATTTCCTCGATTTGGCTCTCGTTTGTATTCTCGAGTTGCTTCATCATTTTGTCACGATCTATTCCATTCATCGTGCGGTTTTGTTCAACAGAAAATTCTAAAGGAACTATTCTTCCTTCAAGCATGCTAACCACTGATGACATTGAAGGCCTATTTGTTGGAGAGATCGCAGTGCAGGCTAGAGCTAGATTTATAACAACCGTTATCTCTTGGACGTCATAGGAATCGAGCTTCGGGTCAACTAACTCCATCAAATTACCCGTGGCTTTTAAAGATATTGCCTAAAATAAAGAAACAAGGGAAAACGGAATATGATTAATAAATGCAACAAAAGAGGTATATGAACGCAATGGCAACCAACTAGCCTTAAGGCTTAATACCATAAAAAAAAACCACAAACAAAATCCATTGACCTAATTTTGGTATACTCCTCAACTTGTAAACAAGTTAAAGTCATGAAACTAATTTTTGTATATTAACATACCTAAACTTGTCTAAATTTAACGTACTTGTGATTTTTTGCATCTAAATAATGATTTTTTAAACTAATTTAAGAGTTAACAAGTCACAAAGTGCATTTTGACATTTTGAGAGACTTTAATATACAAAATACAGTTTATGTGACCCATAACCCATTCGAGTAATTTTTACAAGTCGAGGGACTTTAATAAAACATAATTAGATTGATGATGTCTTTGTGAAAGATAAGGAACTATGTTGTTTCTTATAATTTGGTGCAAAAAGTATCGGAAACTTGTAATGATCAAGAACATGAGCATATACTCTCAAAGATTACGGTCCATGTTAATGCCCTGAAAAAAATACACATGAAAAACATATTGTTGCTCATGTAGAGAAACTTCTTGTTGAGGGTACATTTTTGTTTTCATATCTCTGCCTGTATAGTTATTTACATAAAAGTAATGTATTGTTTGCTTGACTACTGTTTGTTTTGGAGGCAGAGTCTCTTTAGAAGCAGTCTCTTTATCCCTAAAGATAGATGTGAGGTTTGCATATATCCCACCCTCCCCAGACCTACCAATTAGCTTTGTTATGGGTGAGATTTACTAGGTACGACTGTTGTTTTTATGATATTAACCCTAGTCTTTCACATGGGTAGACTTGGATTGTAGTTCATCTACAAAAGGTTAAATGGTTTGAAAGCCGCCTGAAGTGGTTTAAATGCTTAGAAATCCTAATTATTTATCGAACCCAAAAATGGAAAAAAAGCATTGAAGGGTTAGCCCAACCAAGACCCACCAATGCCATCACCTCTAGTTCATGTTACTTACACGATCAAGAAGAACAAAATGATTTTCCTTTGCCCTGTCAGCGATGTTAGCCATCCCACTCACGATCTCTAAGAGGACAATTCCATAGCTATAGACATCCGCTTTATCTGTGAGGTAGCCACGTAATGCATATTCGGGAGCCATGTATCCACTGAAAATTCAAAATAAAAATTATTTTTGGGAAGCCTGATTATTGCAACACAGGTATTGGAAATGCAACAATTATTAAAAAAAAAATAGTGTAAACTAGAATCTAAATGACTTACTAAGTTCCAGCAACACGGGTGCTTATATGGGTGTTATCCTCTTCATCAAGCTTAGCCAAACCAAAATCTGAAATTTTGGCATTTAAATGCTCATCAAGGAGCACATTTGTTGCTTTAATGTCTCTGTGCACAATTTTTAATCTTGATTCTTCATGGAGAAAAGCAAGGCCTTTCGCTATACCAATACATATCCTGTATCTTGTTGGCCAATCAAGTTCCAACCGCCATTCTTTAGGCCCTTCAATCCATAAGGTCAAAAATATTTCAGAAAATAATTACATAAAATACCATTAAACTCTAAAATAATAAATCTACAAGAAAACAGGTCAAACTCATAGAAAGCGTATTTCCCAATACATAAAAACCTCCAAAATCAATTTATCAAAAAAAAATGTATTATTGAGATTATATAACTTTTGCAAACATATTTGAGGAACTAAGTGCAAAAAAGTCAAAAAATACCGGATAAAAGTGTTTTAGGACAACCTAACCTGACATGCACCAGAAAGAACATGTTTTGACCTGTTACTCAACACATCCAATTTGCCACTCATACTCAAGTAGTTTTAATGGACAGAAAGCGTATCATTTACCAAATAAAGCACGGGCAAGGCTGTTGTTTTCCATGTATTCATATGCTAGTAACAATTGGTTTCCTTCAATACAACATCCATGGAGCTTCACGAGATGTGGGTGTTGCAAAGTAGAAATCACGCCTAATTCATTCAAGAATTCCCTATTTCCTTGCTTTGATTTAGAGGAAAGCTGTTTTACTGCTATTAAGGTGCCCTCTGGCAATACTCCCTTCATAAAAGATAATATTTCCCACATTATCAAAAACAAGTTTAATATTATCTGATCAAGAAATATACTAGATTACCTTGTAAACAGGGCCAAAACCGCCTTCTCCAATCTTATTAGCAACATCAAAATTGTTTGTTGCAGCTTTGATTTGCCTTAATGTGAAGAAACCAGTGTTAAGCTCTAGACCATTTAGCTCTGTTGAATCACAAATTAGTTTGGACATGTAAAAATTTCAGGAGAGAATAAAATTAAGGGGAGTTTGGCATGTTCAGTTGATATTCAATTTCAAAATGCATATCTAATATTCTAATCCCCTCACTTTTTGGGAGCAACCTCTTTATCCGATTGGGAGATAAGGTTTGCCCTCATCTCACCCTCCCCCGACCCTACCATATGAGCGAGTTTATGCTTGCTTGTTTGTTATATCCAATCCCTCCTTTAATATGAAAAGGTTTATCATGTAAATACCTAGTCCCATAGAATCTTTGCGTCTTAAATAACCCAACCGCCATAAAACTCCAAGTATTAAGATGATCATGCAGAGTGTTCCGACTACAATTCCAGCCACAGTGCCTCCAGACAAAGCATTTCCATCTTTTGGAATTGGATAATCTGAATAATTAAGAGGAAGATAGAAACAATAGTCAAAAAACCGTTAAAGAAAAAGAAATAGCATTCAAAGAGCAATATCCAATGATCAAAAAGCCATTTAACAAAGATACATCCTTTTGAGAATGTTGAAAGACTAATATTGTGAAAGACAGAAGATATGAATATTTTCTCAGATCTAAAAAGTAAAAAAATGGTATTCCTAGATGGGATAATTGCATAAAACTTTTAGATTATATGTCATTTGTTTGTTTATGTTATAGCTCAATTTGTAGCCCACTCAGCTTTAGGGTTTAGCTTAGGAGTGGTTATGATAGAAACTTGAAAATTTGATTAATTGAAATATAAAAAAACAATGATAGTTGGCCTGATTCGAGATAGGCAGATCTCCAAATAGAAGAACACAATAATCAAAATACTAGACAAAGAAAAAGAGATAACTATAGGCCTATTTATTCTAGTGGGTTGCTGGAAGTTTCAGCTTTGTTTTAGCCTTTGAAATAGATGTTGAAATTGGACATGAAGGTAATTTGGGATAATTACTTAAATTAGGCAGGGAGGTAATGATGCATATGATTGAAAGGATCAATTTGTAACCCATTTGAGATTTTAGCTATTCCATTAATCCTTCCATTTTGGTTCTTATCAGGTTACCTCCTTTATATATACACAAGTCTGTATAATGAAGAAGTACACATGAAATACACTTCAATTACTACTATTTAGTTATATGTTTTCAATTATCCCATGATTATAAAGTTGAATTCTTCAAGTATCCTGTGAGTACACCTGAGCGAATATCACCACTACAGTCATGAGTATCATCACCCACCTGCCGCCCTTTCAAGATATCCTATTCGAGTGATATTTAGATCTCATCGCCACCACCATTATGCCCAGATATTTGGACCACAGGAGGTGGGTTTTTTCTTCCGAGTTAGTTTTTTAATTTGACATTTTGTTCACACTAGTTTTCTAGTCTCAAGTTCTGCTTGATATTTTTATTTGCCTCAAGTTTGTGGTAGTGATTGCAACTTCTCATGTATGGAAATAATGTGTCTACTCTTGTGTACTTTGTTCCGACGTTGTTAATATTATTTGTTTGATATCTTTATGTTCATCTTATTTTCCATTTAAATTACTATCTAACGTAACTTGTAGTGTCTTATTCCTTCCCGGTTCTTGTGAGTTGTGTCTTCAAGATCTATTGAAGAATGGATCATTGATGATTAATGACGGGAGAGAAATTTATGGCTTATATATGCTTGAACCTTAAACATCTACTCTAGCATGTATCAACCCATCATCTCCATATGCAGTACAATGTCAATTAAATCATCCTTCACTTCAACAACTAAAGAAATTGCATTCATAATTATCTTAGTGTGATTTTTGTCAATTTGCTAAACATCAACATGTTTGTTTAAGCCATAAATGAGTTGCATCCCCTTTTGAGTTGTTCATTCTAATGTTTGCAGTTTGTGTCCTCTTACAGTCTTAGCTCTAAAACTAGGTTTAGGTACTTTGTTACCTTCCTTGATGGTTATTCTCGTGTTACAGGGGTTTGCTTTATAAAAATACCAATAGTGTTCCAAGATTATTGTTCTTATTTAAAATCAAAATATAATTTAAGTTCTTGCTCGAACACAATTTTGTTCTTGGTGGTGTTTCATTCTCGATCTTATTTCCTACGAAATCAATTCATCCCAAACCGCCTAATATATTTGGTAGCACGTGTTTTATCTGAGATACACGACTTTACCTCACTAAATTGTATATAACGTCTCTCAAATGTGTACTCCTTGGTTACTCTCCTCCCTAGAAAGGTATCAGTGTTTTCTCTTACTCTCTAGCATTATAATGTTATATTGTATGTTGTGATGTTACTTTCCATGAAGATGTTCTCATCTTAATGGCGGCACTCATCCTTTACGAGAAATCAACAAATCATTGATTACCAATGAGAATTCTCAATGAGTGCCCCCAATTCAAACCTCACAAAAAATATTGACCCCTAAGTTTCAGAAAATAAAAAAATTGTTCACCTTGGTGCTATTTGGAAACACTAATTGGTTACATGGTATAGTTGAGATTTAAGAGCTTGCACTATGCACATTTTGCTATTTTGCACTTATTATAAACTATTTTGAAATTATTTCATAGAGATCTTAAACATTCTGATAAACTACTATTATTATCACAAGTAGCTTAGTCAACTACAGATCATGAACACCATATCGATCAAAAACACCTAGGAAGTAAATAATAGCTTACTTGGATCCACAGAAATAGCTGAAATAAGAGGACCATATGTTCCTCGGGATGGGATATTTATTGTTCCCTTTCCAGCCCAATAAAGTCGGATTTCCAAAACACCTGTAATATTTACAGGATAATTTAACACGATTGGTTTCCCAACCCCACCTGCTCTCTCACTGATGTCAAAGTCCTTCTCCACCGGATCACCCTAACACAGTGCCAACCATTTATATCCAACAATTAGATAAGCGCTCGGAAGAGAACAAGCTAGAATGAACGAATGAATCCCATATCACAATGTTTTTGTTCATAAAACATAATCTTTGCGTAATATTTATGTGTGAGAACTCACCTGAATGTAGATATCAAATACACGCCTCCCAAGGCTACTATATGTTTCATCATTAGTAAAATAAATCTCGGCAAAGTGAAGGCTTACATTGTAGCTTCCATGTTGCAAACAAAATCCATAATATGTCAAAGATAAAGCTGAAACTCGTGCACTCATGTACAATTCAGGGTTATTCATCAAGAGCGTAGAAGTATTTTTCAGAGTATAACTGTCATCGATATCGTCATCCAAAAAGTGACCAGTATTGCTAAATCCCCATCCACTATTGGTTGAAGTGAAATGTGATGGACCACCTTGTTCTATGTCACTTTCATAAGAATGTTCTCCAATATTTAATCCCTCTCCGCCACAATTGATATACAAGGAGTATGAAGCTAATCCAAAAGATACAGTTGTATGTCATATAAACTTCATCAACATATGCGAAAGTAATATGCAACTTAATCTTACTTGTTTGACAACTACTACCACGTGAGCATGAGGGCCTGCCACTCGTAAAAATTTACAAACTAAGAAGAGAGTCGCATAATAATAAACGTTGCCAGATCTTTAGGCAAAGAAACTTACGAGATAGCAAACTCTGAAGACGAATCAAACAAGTTTCTGCAATAAAACAGTAGAAACCTCAATACTTAGCATGTCTAAAAGAAACGCTTTAAAGAAAGATGGGGTTGGTCTTACGTCTTCCTCTCTTGACAATTAAGAGAGTTATCAAATGTAAAATTGTTAAATGACAAATCACTGCAAAAAACTTCACAACATTAGTTATCAGTATATTTTACAACCAAACAAAAGGACATGTTATGACTTTAATTTTTGTATTCATGATACAAAATAATGCGGGCCGTAACCATATAAAAAAAGTACAGCTTGTCTACTTACTATGGATGCACATGTTTTACATTATACACACTTACATATTTTGTCCCAATTTGAGCATCCAATCAGGCACGCTTCCAGATAGCAAGTTTCCAGTAAGATAGCTATAATTTAAAAATAATTTCCAGTAAGAAGTACATTGGATAACAATAAATTAGAATGAAGAGTATGTGGAATGTATAGTAGAATGAGAACTTACATGTAGTCTGTTTTCTGTAGATCAGAGAACTTTTTAGGAATGGATCCGTTAAGCTTGTTAAAGCTAAAGTCCCTGAAGAGCAACAGAAAGAATTACATAGAATTAATTACAAATTATATAAATAAATAAAATTTGACTTAATAGTCTTTTCCTAGCAGAGCTGTAACAGTTTTGTGAATACAAGTTGATTTTTAGTAGTCTTTTTCTGGGATATACAAATGAGAATCAATGGTCCAAAAAACTTCCCCCGCCCCACATTCCCAATATCATATTTAAAAAAAACAAAATATTTTAGTGTTACAACAAGCTACTGGTTGTATTCTTAAGATGAAATTGGATGTGTGTTTTGTGAGAAAATTAAAACTAATTACATGATTATTATTATCAACTTATACATATGAAAGGATTTTAAGTGAAATTCGTAAGTATGGATTTATTAATTGATATTAGTTGTGGTTTTCATCGGGCATATGGAGCCCTACTTAGAGTATGGATGAGCCGGAACCAAAGCATAAACTGATATAACCCACCCAAAGAAAAGACTAGTGGTTAGGTTTTTAAAAAACAAAATCTTGGGCTAGGTTTCAGTTTCTGTTGGATAATGATAGTATGATACCGTTATAAACCCACCCACCTCAAAAATATACTTTTCATTAAATGTTTTATGCCTAGTGAATTTCAATATTATACTTTGGGTATAACTTTTGACAACTCATGTTCTCAATTTCTCCATCAGTACTGGCATAGTGACATTAGCCTAAATAGTTGTTTACTTGTTTAGTGTACTGGCCTATGCACAAATTTAATATTAAAGCTCTTTTAATGTGTTATTGGGTCTAATTACTCAGAATTAGTTATGTTTTATTGTCTGGTGGGCTGAATGGTTGGACCCCAACGTGTAGGTCAAAAAACCAACACCGTCCACAATTGACCTGTTTTGAGCCATAACCGAAATAACTAAACCATTGTAGCTTAAACTCAACAATGTTTGATTTTAGGCCATTACCAACCCAAACAGACCCATACCCAAAATTAAGGTAGCCTCAAATTTCATCCATCTACATAAAGAGATGATTGAATAACTTTAATTTTGTAAAATAAACAACTCAATACCAGGACTCTAGCAATTCACAAGCTCTCTCTATTCTCTAAAAAGCAACTACCTTGTTCATATGTAGGAGTGTTGGGAATGTGGGAAATGCATGAAAATAACTAGAATTCAAATTGGGATTTTTAGTTATTTTGAGGTGAATTTTAAATTTTGAATTTTGGTAGAACCTTGTCCTCTCCAGTATAAAGGACTTACCTTAAGGAAGTTTGAAGTATGAATATAAAATTATACCAATACATTACTTTTTTAGATAGTTGTAAACATCAGATAGGTCCTGGAACTACAACGTTTTTGTAGTTATTACATGAGAATATAGCCTTTCAGTTTAATGCTTTTTTACCATTCCAAAAAGAAGTGATATCAAGCATGAGGTAAAAACTCACAGCAAAAGATATACATTTGTCTCTTAACGTAGATGCAGATAGATTTCATGTATAAAGTAAATAACTGAGGAAAAGGTGCACATTACTAACAAGACTTTCAGATCTTGCGACGCAAGAGATTCTGGTAACTGGCCGATTAGATTGCAACTCCTCAAGATCCTAACAAGATTGAGTTCAGAATACACTAAAACTAAAAATATATATATTATTTAGGTTTTAAAAAAGCAATTCAACTTACAAATTCTTGAAAAGAGTTGTATTACTGAAGGGTGGACAAAGACTGTCTGGTCCTCTCAAGTCACTGATTCTCCTGTTTCTCTTGACTTAGTCAGAACAGATATTTGACCAAATTTGCACACAAAATAAAAACTATAGAAGAGAAACTACTCACAAGTCTGTTATGTTTTCCAAGAGAGTAATACTAGAAGGTATTGGCCCCTCCAATCCACTGGCCTGAATCCTTCTGTTATACGGAAACTTAAATTATATATAACTTGTATATACAGTAAATGTGAAACAAAACAATAAGAAAATGTCTCACAAAGTTTGGAGACTTTTCCATTGCCCGATGAAATCAGGGATCTTCCCTGAGAAGTTGTTAGCACCAATCCGACTGTTCAAGAAAAAGAGAAATAAGATGGTTAATTACAGAACAATCAGATCCAACCAAGTAGCATATACAACTCACAATTCCTTCATAGTGGTCAGCTTTGCAAACGACGCAGGCAACTCCCCGGTAAAAAAGTTGGAGTTCAAGAATCTAAAATAAAAAACAGAAACAATTCATATACAAATTCAACAGGATAATGACATACAAACAGCATCAACAGTAGGTTTCATGAAGTCTTACAATCTCTCAATGCTTGAAAGGTTTCCAAGTTCCTCAGGAATAGTTCCAGACATCAGATTGTCCTCTACAGTTCTAAATAACAATAAATTGAAACCACTACATAAGTTAAAATGACAGTCAGATTGATGAATCATGAAATAGCTTATGTATAGAAGTTTACAATGTTTGCAATGTGCTGACGTTCCCGAGTTCCTTCGGTATTGATCCATTTATACGATTCCCAATAAGAGATCTGCAATTCATCATTCTGATGTCAAACCTAATAGTCTAAAAATTGAAGATGCAAAAACGCTATCGAATGATAAAGATCATACATGTTTCGAAGTTGCCCCATGGAACCCCATTGTGGAGGGATGGAACCACTGAGATAGTTGCGAGTTAAATCTCTGTAAGAATAAAACGAACCGATCAGCCATTAAATACAATCAAACAATTGATGTTGGAAAAAAAAACCCTAATTTTGAAACATACATGATTCGGAGGAAACGGAGATTGACGAGTTCGGGTGGGAGAATTCCTTGTAGGCTTTGTCCTTTGAGACTTCTGCAACTCGTATAAACCACAATAATTAGCGGGAAACATTTGTACCTTTGCTAACATATAGCATCATTCTGATTACCCTAATTGCATTTGATCTTGCATGTTGTTGGTCTGATTTTCTTAAACAAAACCCTAATTTTGAAAACTGATACAACTATGATAACTTAATTTCGGACCATATGACATGTCCACGTGCATTTGAGAAAATAGACTAAAAGCATAAAAAAAACGTCTCACTTCAAGCATAAGGTGCTCAGGTTGATCCGTTTTTATAACGGGGTCGATTTAAAAACACTGATGTAGAAGAGAGATGGAAGAAAGTCTGTCGGCGTGAATAAGAGAGTGTGCAGAAGAAAGAATCAGCGTGCTTAGAATGTTACAAGATGGTAGAATATGGTGTTTAAAACATATAATGGATCATGCAAGTTCTAACGGAAATTATAAGAAGAGGTGGTGGTACTTTGAATCTAAAACAAATATGATGGTGTTGGCGCTCGAAGCGATGTTAAATACATGTATGGTTGTTTGGAAGATGATTCTAAAGCCAAAATTGGGTAGTTGGGAGATCAAATGGTGAGAATGGACCACTTACGACTGATTCAGAACTTTTAGACAAAAAGTTGGTGGTGACATGTTATAATGATGACGACTCTGGATCGCTTGGGTTTGACTTGGAAACTCAAGACGTTACTCATAGTATTGGCATGGTGGTTAGGCGGTGATGCTAAAATGGAAACATGTATGTATGACAAAAATTTAAAGTTAGTAAATAAGCTATACTTAATTAGATACACTCGAATTATATAAGTAGTAGAATAAAGTTAAAGTTTTAGGCCCCTTAAAAGCAAACCTCAATTTATAATACTTTATAAGTGTATTTGGGTTGGTCATATTTGCATTTGGGCATTTGGATTATGCGATTTTGGCATCTTGGAAACAATCAAACAATGAGTGATTAAGCCAGAAGTTGATTAAGACAATAATTATAGGTGAGAGAGAACACGTGAGGTAGAACAAACGCCATGGGAAAGCGATGGATTATTAAACACGGGAATTCCCACTAATTTCTTGTTTATCAACAATCTAGTGGCTCAATCAAACCATGTCACGTGTCAAAATAACAAAAACCAACTAATAGATGAGAGAAAACACGTGAGGGTAGAACAAAGCAAGGTACGTTGTTTTAGAACTATTAGTGTAATTGTGTTAGGTTGATAAGTTTTGGGATAGTGGAGAAATTCTTCAATAACCAATATGCATATCGTGTTGTGTAGTGGCGTCTCCAACTTATTTAAAATCATGTTGTGTTTGGGTCGTATTTCAGGTTGATATATTTTATTTCATTTATGAATATTAGCAATATTTAGCGACTTAGTAATAATTTAAAATATTTACTACTCGGCTCAAATGAAACATTTTTGTACTTGATGTGCTTTTTATTGTTTTTATTTTTTTTCTCTCTCATTTTCAATTTTCAATCAACAAACTTCAATTTATATACTTACCTCAAGATAAACGAATGGAAACGATGTAGAATAAAAAGTTGGAACTAATAAAGTAAAATGATTAAAAGTAAAGAGCTGACAAATGAGCTTAAAAGGAAAAAAATAATTTTACTTTTTAAAGTTAATAGTTAAGTTTAAAGAAAAGTCAAAATTCAAAATATTAAAAGGTTGTTTGATAATTTTACGATGAACTATTAAGATGTCTGATTGAATAATAGGTAGTCTCTAGGTCAATAAGTATCTTTTTGAAACTTATCCATTAAAATGCTCCATGAACCATTAAGATGTGATTTTTAAATAAACCAAACACACTCCGTATCTTACCGATTCAAATGTGACCTCTTAATGGAATCATTAGATCGGTTAACGGGTCATCCACTTATAAAACAACTTGTGTTCTAGTTGATTTAATTTTAAACAAGTTGTGTTTGGATTAACTTGTTTAAAAATGGGTTGTGTTAGCGGACCTAAAACCTAACCATCAATTATTAGTTATTACAGTTAACAAATAAATTGTTTACTGTTAATTTGATTAAATAAACAACTAATTAAGTTAAAGTATTATACAAAAATCAGTTTCTTTTGAATAATTTGATCACTAACGGGCCATTAGCCCATCCAATAATCTTCATTACTTAAGTATGAAACCTTATGGCACTAAGCTGACATGTCTCCAAATAAAAGCCCATAATTAGTCCCAACGTGATAACATCCTTAGAAGAAACCCACCATAGATGAAAAAACCCCTAGACTCAACCTAAAAGTTTTCTTTTTTTTTTCCAATATAAGACTTGAACACAAAACATCCATCTATATATTAAGGTTTGAAGATACCTCACCAAAATCATTTGTGATAAGGATGATCGATACCCAAAAATCAATTGAATCGTCAAATAAAAATTAAACTTTGGAAATTGGAATTCGGTGGAGAGGCTTGGAGATGAAAATAGTTATAAGAAAAAAAAAAAAGAGAAATACTTTTAGAAACAATAAAAAATAATTGAAGATAAATAGAGGGCATTTGTGTCGGTATTCATGATAACACACAACATCAACCAAATCTATAACAACTTAATCTCATCAACAACCTTTTTAATTAACATATTCGATATAATTAATTCAGTTAAGTGTGAGGGGCAAGAAGATTACATGGTAACAACGTTGCATATTGTGTTGTTTGCTTCACACTCGCAAGTTACGGTATTATCGTATGTTCTGTTAGAAGTACTTGTCCAATCACAACACGAACGACCTTCGAAATCCCAATCTTTACCCAACTTTCTTGCAATCTCATTCAATGCATCACCTGCAAAAAGTAAACAAATCACAAAACATAAAACACTATATGTCAGCTTAAATGATGTTTGAGATCGCTTATTAAAACTATGCATCTGCTTATTGCATTTTAATATAAGCTTGTAATTAAGCAGTTTTGAGAATACAAGATCTCCTAACCAAACTACTTACTAACAAAACAAACAATTTTGAACAAAAGCATTAAAAATTTATAGTAAATGATAATAAGCAGATAAACAACAACAATAAGCAATCCATAAATCATAAGACCTCGTAATAAAAATTAATAATATCTTATAACCTTCATCGGCAGAAAGACATGTTGTGTTTATGGATGCCAAACCGAATGGAAGCAACCCAAAGCACAGAATTATGAACAACATATTGTGTGGATCTATACATATTTCTGGGACCTCATGAATATATTTATATATATAAGTAGCGATTGGAAAATAAATGTTATATGTGAAGACTAAGATGGAGTGTTTAACTGTTCAAAGTCAATACGTTTGGATAATTTAAATGTTTTGCAACTTGTTTACGTCGGCTCTATTATTCAACAAGTGTCCCACATGTCACGGACTACTAAAAAGTAAATGATTCATGCATTGTATATTAACACGTTGTATGTGAAGGTTCCTTCCTTGTCATGTTTTTCTCTAATTAACTATTCTCTAGACTACTTTTATGAAGTTTCGTTTAGATTTACTGACTATTCTCTAAACCTGTTGTATGTGAAGGTTCCTTCCTTTTCATCTTAAAAAGTGATGTGTACCGTGCACAGATTTTACAACTAAGGCCGAGGCTGTTTGGTAGCTTTTAATAATTATTAAGAGACTACCCTCTTAATAGTTCATAACCTATTAATGGTTAAAGATAAACCTAATGCTGAATGGTTAAAAGGTTAAATTTTAATGGTATCTTTTAACCATTTAGCATTAAGGTTACTTCTTAGGTTAAATCTTAATGGTATCTTTTAACCATTCAGCATTAAGGTTACTTCTTAATCATTAAAATGATATGAATAACTAATAGGTAGACTTTTAATGACCATTAAAGTACACCAAACAACCCCTAAGATAATGAAGCTAAACCCAGCATGTCCATGTTTCTTTCTTGCATTCGCAGACTCACAACATTAGAGTTCATAGTATATTCCTTGATTACTACAATTAACCATATTTATAGTTGATGTAAAACTGTCTATATATAATCTGCGACATTAGCATAATCTTGATAAATATCGCATTTTGTATTCGATGTAGTCAGTCAAATCGACAGATTCAGAAAAGTCATTGGCTTTTGTGAGAATATATATATAATCAAACTCACTATTTACGTAGGTCCAACTGCATGATTGAAAAACGTGTCGCTAAATAATAATATATGTAGTATTCATCTACGAAGGAACCTGGAGGATGATGTTTTAAAAAGGGACTCAACAAATTGGGGTCGTTCACCTAATTATTGCATAATTTCTTGTAATTTTCTTTTGTTTTCCTTCAAAAAAGAAAAAGTGCATTTGTTATCAAATATGAATCTAACAAAAAATTTATTTAAGTAAAAGAACATATTAAAAAGGTCGAGCTAATTAACATGCACTATTCCACCTTTATTGATCTAGCTAATAAGTATGTACTATATATGTAACGAGTCTATGACTAAATTGATAGCATATTCATTTAATGTGAATTGTGGTTCAAATATTTAGCGTTTGAAGTTCCCTTCAAGCTCACTAGAAAATATCAAGGGAAAAAGAAAAAGAAGAAAAATTCACTTGAAAGCGGTTTGTGTATTTTTGAATTTAGCCAATTTCGCACGTTTAAATTTTGAGTCGAGCTCGATCAACATGCATGACACGATGTACCTTTATAGATTTGAAGCAACGTGTTTTCTCCTCTTCTTCTTTATTTTGCTTATTCTCTTCTTCAATTCTTACAATGTCCTTCTCTTGTAGCTTTTTTTGCCATAATACAAAAATTCCTATAAGCGATAAATATAATAGAGAGATCGCAAATCCGAGGGTTTTGGTGCATGTACACTATATTACTAAAAATACCATGTTGAATGGAGTTTTCAAACACCTATGGTAAGCCAAGAATGAGAGACGAATAAGAAACTAAGGTACGAATGGCATCCGGTTTGATAATATATCAAGCTCGAAGTTTCATCTATTCTATATCGAGTCATTAAATTTTGCCATTAACGACTAGGGTAGCCTTATAATGAGCCAAGAGGCCAATTGTTTCAAGCTTATGCTTGTGCATATTCCAACTTTTAACAATTGTATTTATGCAGCCTTAATACATGTCATTTGTATCATAACTTAGCTTATTCATTTTTGTTTCAAACTACGGAGTATAAATAAAAACTGAGTTTGCTTTTATCAAGAATGATATTGATATCACATTCATCATATATTCAATTTGCACAAATTTTATCTCGTTGTAAATACCCTATTAGAGAATTTGAAATGATATAATGATTATATATATGTATATATAGGGCATCATTTTTTTAAACCCTAATACGTTGATAACCATACCAACCGTATCATGTATTTGTACCTTTTGTTTAAAGTGCCATATAGTATGTAATTACATAACCACTGACCTTACTATCTCATTAAAACATTAATGCACTACACACAATTACTACTTTGTGTGGTTGGCACAGATATACAATTTTTAATATAAAACTGATAAATGAAAATAACATTTTATATATATACTCATGATTATTTGTTTTTAAGTAAAAAAAATATGTATTAACTAGTTTTCCAACAAAACTCCTAGTTCTTCTTAGAGTGTTCATAATGGATTTTTTATATATTTATAAGTGTATTTATGTATTATATGAAATGATTGTAAGTGGTTGTAAATAGAGCTGAGAGAAAATATTATTGTTCATCTGTATATTTGGTAAGATATTCTTCAGTCCTATTAATTTTTTAATATTTTTTTTTGAAAGTGTTTGTGAGTAAGTATAGACAAAATGTAACGATAAAAATATAAAAAATATTAATTTAATTGAAAATAATAATAATAATTTTTAGTGTAATTATAAAGATAAAAATAAAAACCCTACCGTGAATGTTCTTATACAATTAAAACCAAATGGAAGCAACAATCCATATAATTATGAACAAAATGAAGTTTCTTTACTTTTTTTCTTTTTGTTTTTAACCATTGAAATCTGAAACTGTAAATTTACAATACCTATCAATACGTTGCTAATTAATTGACGTGTCAAATATATCTTAACTTGCGTTATACAGGTGGCTCGAAGTAAACCATAAGATGGAGTGTATTTATATATGTAGGAGCGTAGACATAAACGTCGATGAAGATGGGGTATTTTAAGGAGTGTTCGAGCTTCAAATTCGAGATATTTTAGTAATGTGAATGTTTTGGAGTTTGTTTACGCCTCTTTTTATTTACAAGGGTCCCATCACATGTCATAAAAAGTAAATAAGGATCAATGCAATTATGCATGCATTATGACCACCATTTTCTCTTTTTATATTTGAATACTTATAAATATTTTGACTACTTTTAGGAAATTGTTTATTCAATTTAATAATCCTTTAATTACTATTCTTTTATTTTAGTATTCTTGTTAATTGATTAAATTATAAAGAAAATAAGCATGCTGGTGGGACCCTAATAGATACCCGTTTAAAAGCTACCCGGAGAAGTTCCGCCCATTATAACCCGTTTTGGAATAGGAATGAGGTCAAAATACCCAAACGTTTAAATTTTACTTAAAATCAACTTATTCACCAACTATAGATTGAAATTTTCTAGGTAGTTTCACTAATTAAAACGTGGTAAAATTAGAGATCACAATAAACTAGAACCCTATGAAAATACCCGAAACCTAAGACATTTGGGGACAGGTATGGGGATGGGTAAGCCGGTATGAGACCGGATATGGGATTAACTTTTATTATTTTCATGGGTTTGGGACGGTTATGAGTTTATGAGATATTAAGATTACATGATATACCTGTTTACCCGCCCCATTTATCTGATTAAATATACCACTGATCCGATTATATACCCGAAATAATTTTTGTATTTTTGTTATTTTAATTACTTTATTTTATTTTTTGTTATATTAATTATACTAGGTTAGAACCCGTGTACTACACGGCTAATGAAAATAACAATTGCAACATTTCAGATTTGAATTTAGATTGACTTTTTATGTTTATATGGTACGATGTAAATATACACCGACTCTATAAATTACATATTGTTAGTGTAAGAAATTTAAAAAATAATATAATTATTATAATTATTTGAGATTAGAATACAAACCAATTTTAGATTTTGAGAAATGAAACGATCTAAAGTAGACTGAAAGATAGTGAAATCAAAACCATATTTGAAGCCTAGAAAGTTGATGTGTTTTATAATAGTTATTTTAAAATTTAAGCATAGTATATGTTCATTATCAAAATGCTTAAATTTTAAATATTTTTCATTAAGCGATGACTTATGAATAAACAAATATTTATTTTCATGTAGATAGTTTTTAAACGTTATAAATTTTATGTTCCGTACATTGGATTGTATTTTTATATCTTGGAATTACAACAAAAATACTTTAATTACAAAGTTAAATATTATAATTTTTAAGAATATATATAATAAATAATTAAATTAAATTAAAACTTAACTGTTCATCAATAAATATATTTTACCTTGCTTGTGAACTTTAACTTTTTTTCTAAGTGTAATTATTCTACTATAATTGTGCGATCATATTTTTTCATGTCAAGGTCATTCAAAAAAGTAAAAGTTTTTAGTTCTATTTTTTATAAAATAATTTCAGAAAACAATATGAGTAAACATAAATTATTCATTAAAAAATACAAAGATGATTTTGATCATATTTATATCAATTCTTTTATATAGGTACATTGTGTCATGTATGTTGAAGCTCGACTCAAAATTTAAACGTGCCAAATTGGCTAAATTCAAAAGTCAATCTAAATTTCTTACACTAAATATGTAATTTAGATATAATTACATAAATCAATCTAAAAAGTCAATCTAAATTCAAATCTGAATGTTGCAATATGTTATTTTCATTAACCGTGTAGTACACGGGTTCTAACCTAGTAAAACACATATAACCAAATTTATGTAACAGAATTTATTCTAAGTCACCATCTGCCTCTGTTATTTATACATTTCGTATCGATGACGAAAAATAGGATGGCTCATATAACCTTAGTTAGTGGATATGACATCACATGAGTCGTTTTTGCATCAGGCAGGCATGTCATACACCCTTGATGAAATGTAAGAACGCCACACTTATGGCCCAAATATAGCATAGTGGCCCGTATAATTAGGGAGTATGAGACCCATACAATACGTATAACTCCTTATATGACACTTACGGTCCATACAATGAACGCTTATAACCCTTTGTACAACCCTTATGATTCATACGATAGTATTTTTCTTAACAACGATATCCTATTTTAGATGTCTTTAAACTACTTTTAATTGATTTGAATTTGGGTGGTCTTCAACGAGTGTTTGACTCTCTATCTCATGTAAACTCAATAACAAAAGTTTGACTTTAGCGTGTACAACATAATGAAATTGACCCTACATCAATAACTTGTAATTATGATTCATTTTTGATCTAGTCGACAACAGGAACAAATTAAAAGGGAAAAAAAATGTTTCATGCATTTAACCATCACTATTATTATACGAGACAGCTGAAGCCTATTGTTAACGTAATTTCCAACCTTAATCCTAATTTGTATTTGAAACTACGTCGATAGTGTCTTTCAATCCATCATAACATCAAATTCAATCCCAAACAACCTGATCAATTTTCAATAGATTTGCACACCAAACAAACACATTAATGTATTACGAGGAACATAAGAGGGTATTCATCTTAATGATTCTCCAGCGCGAGAACAAGTATTCAGAAAAGGGAAATAATCGAAGAATATGAAGTTTTTAAGAGTTTTTTAGAAAGAGATAGCATGATCTCTTCTTACCTCACTTTTTCCTTTTATAAATTCCTAGACTAAAGTTTCGGGGGAGATTTCATGAGAGGTGTGGTTCCTACTCATGTTTATGTCATTTCTTTAATTATTTCACCTTGTTGTTGGGTTATACCTCTTTAACTACTAATCCATGATAAAATGCCTTTACAACAGAAAAATACTGTCGGTAGTTTTTTACCCATTCTTTGTGACGTAAATGGGATTGTGACTTACTTTAGCGATCTAAACAACTATCACTGAGTCGGCAAGTGCCACCACTTGTGACTGAACAGTTGATGATTAAATTAGCAAAATTTTGTTAGCGACTGAGTTTACAATCAAACTCTTTTTGATAGATTTTAAATAATTGATAATCAGTCAAGAATTTGAAAAGTCTCATTTTACATTTCTTCGAATTTTCCTGCTTACAAATATTTTCAAACTGTATTATATGCTACCATTGTTTAGTACTTAGTTGTTAGGTTCATCTTTAAACTGCTAGTTTAGCATTATTGGGCTTTTCTTTGGTTGCTTGTTGTCCTCTAGAGGAAATGTCTTAAGGGGTGAGCTTGGTTTATAACACTTAACTATTTTATATTTATATATATTTCATGTTTTGCTCTTTATCTTAAATATATTTAAATCTATAAAAAATTCACACATACACACAAAATATCATAATATAATAAAAAAATACGACAACTACCATTATTAAATGTAACCAATTACAATTAAGTGACATGGTAAGACCCACTATATTAAAACCATATGATCTTACAATACATGTTTTAAGTTTTAACTATCATACGTATGTAATTTCTTTTCTTTGCAATACAAGTGTAAGTGTGTAAGATGTGATGATTTTATCTTAAAAGATTTTAAGCTTTAACCTATAAGAAAAACTAGTATTGTACTCGTGAGTACGATGAAGAAATGTAATTTCTCACAAAATAATGATCGTATAGTAAACAAGAAGGTTAAAAACATTAAAAAAAATTGAGTTAAATTCGATTTTGCTTTCTGAAGTTTGATGAAAATAACTATTTTCATTCAAAAGATTAAAATTATTAATTTACATTCAAAGGTTTCATAAGTTGTTTCAATTCAATCCAAAAATTTCATAAGTTGTTTCAACTTGAATACAAAAAATAAAACTTTTGATTGAAATTGATACAAATGATAAAACTTTTGGACTGAAATTAATGTTTTGAAACTTTTAGAAAAAAATAATTAATTTTATCAAATATTAAAGAGTAAAATTAAAATTAACTCAGAAAAATTACACACAATAGAATATTAAACAGGACATTACTCATTGAGATTTGTGCAAACATTTTTAAATGCACACCACCAATTTCGACAACCACGACTAAATAAATTGTTTTAATATCACATATTGGGTTTGAACCTTGTCATCTCAGGGGTTTTCAAATAGTTTTTTACTTTTATCACTAGACTATCAATTTAAATTACAGACACGACTAAGTAATTGCTATGAGTTTTTATCTGGGTCAAAACTAGATAAGGAGGATTTGCTTACAACAATTGCAGGCCACGATAATTAAGTCTCTAACTACAAGAACTAGTCCCAAACCATTTACGGTTATGATGTCTGTGACTCTGTGTATAATATATGAATTTGTTTGACCTCATATAGATCAAGTATAAACTATGTTATTAATTTAGTTGGGTCTTCAATCTAATAAAAATATACACTCCTAAGAAAATATACATGTTATTAATTTAGTTGGCCTCCAATCCAATAAATTTGCATCATATAAAGCTAGAAAAATAAATTTAGTATAAACATTTATACATACACAATATATAATTTTAAAAAATATCTCTACCAACTAAAGCGTATTAGTTATTATTGTTGGTCTCAAATACGGATAAAAGAGAAGGGTTCTAATAAAATTTTTTTTGAAAAGGACCCTTGATCTTTTAGTTTGATTGGAGCCGCAAAAACGTTGAACCGGCCCTGGTTATGATCATGTTTGACTGAATTGGACTATACTTTACTAATAACGATTATGTCAAACCAATTATAGCCATGTTTGCTACATATTTGGTCATTGGCTAAATAATTACGTTGCAATATCAAGCGTGAAAGATTACTGATGCAAACCACTTGAAAACTTGGCACTCTTTGAAAGAGTAAGAATGACACTAGCTAAATTTACAATTCATTGGGATTGATGCTTGTTTGGAATAGATATCCGATCACAGTTTTGTCGCAATTTAGACGACGAACTAGTGTTCAGTAGCAAATGATCGGCCGACCTAGAAATCCAAAACTAGCTGAGTCAGATCGTAAACACTACTTATATAACCGACTAATCGTCATAAAAATCTTTCTCAAATACCCTTTATTTGAAATGAAGATGGAACGAATGGGATATTTGTTAAAATATTTAAATCTTAAAAAATGAAGTGTACAATGACCTATGAATTAAAAATAATAAACGACCTAGAGTAGATGAAAACATAACAGTTAGCGCAGAGCCATAGCTGTTGAATCTGTGAACGCAAATTAAAATAAATGCATATCAAAAATACAAAAAGATAAATGACAACAGAGAGAACGACGTGTGAAAGCTCATTTTTCTTAACTTAAACGGTTAAAATAGATTTTAATAACATAATTTAATCACGTTGAAAGGTCAACGTTCAGCAACGGTGGTTCGTGTAACGATGGTTTATTTGCCGACTCGTATTTAACGCCCGTTATCGTTATCAACAACGTGACATTTTTCATTTTTACTTTTCAATTCAGTTTATTCCCCCAATCTCTCTCTCTCTCTGCAACTAAGGAGACTCAACTGTAATCTCCGATCATCTCACCGGCGTTTTCTCCGGCGATCATCTTCCGGCGACTCATTTATCTCTCACACACACAGGCACACGGTAAGGAAGACGGAGACGGAGCGTTGATTTGACTAACGGAAGTCGCATTATGGAGTCGTCTCGACGGACGGTGCCGGAGTTCAAGTTCGTCGTGCTCCTTTTGTTTTTGTCAATGACTCTCTGTGATATTAGATCTGTCGCTCAACAGTTACCTGTTGAAGAAGGTACAGTGCTCAGTTTGATTTTGATCTGTCTCTCTCGTCGTTTGACGTTTTCTTCTACCGTTCCGTTTCGTTTTTTAATCCGATTTTCGATATGATTGTTTAGACGAATTTGATTGTTCTTTAGATGATTTGATTTTGGAGAGAACTGGTTTAATTGATGTACCATATGCTGTTGTCAGATTAGTGCCTCTCTTGTTAATTTTGGAAGACACATAACTGATGTTTTTGGAGCCATTTTTACAGTATTTGTTAACTGCAGAAGAAAACAGTAATGAAATTATTTGACTACTAGTATCAATTGGATGTATTATAAGATAGAGAATTGTGAAGATGCTACTCCGGAAGTTTGTTGTTGTTTTATTTCTTTTGATCCTTAAAAAATGCCTCGATCTTCGCTTGAAAAATGTGAAGATATGGTTGAACACTTATTTAAACGGTTACTGTTTCGTTGTTGATTGATGTTCCGTTATTAGTCAAGAGCTCTAAGATGATTACTCTGAGCAGATAGCCAGATACAGCTTAAGCTTTGCACAAAACATAAATTTTGATGAGAGATTGAAAATAACTATTGCAAAAATCAAAAAATACGGAGTATTTTCTGATTTTGACTTCTTCGGTATGATCAACCCAAAGGTTTGGTATATTGATGAACACGAATGATGATATTTTTAAATTGAATTTCTTGACTTTAACAATATAACAAACATATTAAATTATTAATGAGGTATGTAATTATATTTTAACCAATAATAAATGCAATGCCATTGTAAGAATCAATGAATTTGTTCGATGATACCTGCTGGAATATTATTACAATATTAGATATACGATATTTTATTTAATTCTTGATGCATGGACCTTGTCAATTTATTACAACTTGCGTCCCTATTGAATGTGGCGCCAGAATTATTGGTTTAAGATAATAAGATAACGTGTTTAATGTCAGCCTGACAGGGCCCCTTCTAAATTTTTTATTTTCTTTCCCTTGATTTTGACTTTAGATGAGGTGACTTTTAAATCCGTGCTCTATATGGTCTAGAACTGTGGCGCCTAATTTTTTTTCCCAGAATTTTGACCATGTTTCATTGACTTTAGCCAGTTGGCTACTGACATCTAGATGCATTTAAGGCTGACAGGGTATGGTGTTGTTTTGGTCAGCCATGCAAAAATATAGACTTGTTTTCAGCTTTTCTCTCTTGACTATCGACTCCTCACGTGTATCGTTGGTTCCTGGTCCCCTGTCACGTGAGGTTAGGTTTAACACTTCCTCCAAAAACGAATTTCTATGGTAATATTTAAATGAGGTATCACCTTAACTTCTTGAACTTTGAAGATTATTTATTGGACTTTTCTTTATCTGATTGGTGTAAAAGGACCAGCAATATTATATCTTTTTATGTCAATTCATATATTTTTCTTTTGCTGTTTGTAACAGTTGAAGCCATGAGGTCGATAGCCTCAAAACTACAATATAGCAATTGGAATGTTTCTCGTGATTCATGCAGCAGAGGTTTTGGCCTTAATAACACAGTTGTCTTTGATGACAAAGGGCTTATGGAAATTGGCAGCAATGTGACTTGCAACTGTACCTCCACTGTTTGCCACATATTAAGAATGTATGAATCTGCATGTCTGTCAAATCAAACGACTAAATGATTGGAAACTAAAGGGATCACTTTTTAGCCTTTGATCATGGAACAGACAAACGAGGAAGTGCCACAATTCATGGACTAAAATAGAAATAAGAGAGAAATCTCAACCATATATTGAAATATGATCCGAAGACTTAAAGTGGTTCCTAATTATTTAATGGTTCTCTTTGAACCTCACCCGTGAAGCTGGTTTGCTAATTTCATTTTTTCCATCAAACATTATCCATGTCATTAATTTTGTTCTTCAATATCCATTATTAGGATGGCTTTCTATCCAGTTTGTACTGATCACTGTTTTGAATGTCTTTCCATGCTTGTTATTAAATTGCAGCCAACTAAAAGGACTCAATTTGGCAGGAGTTTTACCTGAAGAATTTGTAAATCTCACTTATCTGACAGAAATGTGAGTGGCCCATTAAGCTTTCACGATGCTGGAAAACAATGTATCCAATTTTACTACATAAATCATATTGCTTGTATATGGTAACTATCATTTTATCTTATATGAGTATAAGTTTTGTACTATTTGGTACACAGAGATCTATCTCGCAACTATATAAATGGCACAATTCCGTCACGTTTCAGTCAGCTTCGCATTAGCATTTTGTAAGACTTGTAATTCGCTTCAGTTTTTACATTCCTTCACCAGAACTCTGTGAATTTACTCTTTGACACCTCATTTACCACAGGAGTCTATTGGGGAACCGAATCAGTGGGCCCATACCTGAAGAAATAGGTGATATTTCTACACTTGAGGAGCTGTAAGTGAAGATCCTTACATGACAAATCTATGTACAACCTTTCATTGCTTATTTACGATTTTGATCTGTGTAACAGAGTCTTAGAAGACAATTTACTTGGAGGACCAGTTCCTCAAAATCTCGGTCGTTTGTCCCGCTTGAGAAGATTGTACGATTACTTGGCCTTTTACCAAATATTGTTTATCTTTTGTTCATTGTTATATTAAGTTAATTATCATCGTTCTTGCAGCCTTGCTTCTGCAAATAACTTTACAGGAACCATACCGGAATCCTATGGCAATTTGACCAACTTAGAAGACTTGTAAGTCAATTTGGTTTCTTTTGACCCAAATATTTTATCAAAATTTTGAAACATTTGTACTCTTCTTGCAGTAGGATAGATGGAAGTTCACTGTCTGGGAGAATACCTGATTTTATTGGAAACTGGACAAACCTTACGAGACTGTGAGTATTATTTTGCTTTCTTTTGTTAAATAGTTCAAGTTTCATAATATCATTTTATATAATCTATTGTGCAGTGATTTGCAAGGAACTTCAATGGAGGGACCGATTCCTTCTACCATATCTCAATTGAGAAAGCTGAAGGAATTGTGAGCACATTATTAAGCCTCCAGTTTGTTTGTTTTTCTTAGATTCCTTCTTTATTTGAGTTTTCATATATCCATTTTGGTTGTCAGGAGGATAACTGATTTGACTGAAGCATCAAGTTCAAGATTTCCTGATATGCGAGCTTTGACAGAGATGACTAGATTGTAAGTTAATTGCGTAACAGCAAAAAGGAAATAATGAGTTAATGAACTTGATTAACTGTGTTTAATGTATATTTACTGCAGGATCCTGAGAAATTGTTTACTTACTGGCTCCATACCTGAAGCCATAGGACAAATGAGCAAATTGAAGACTCTGTAAGTCTTCTTTTTATCTGTTGGGACAGTAAAGGGCAGTAAGGACTTGACCGTTATTATCTAAAAAAAATGTTCATCCGAAATATTTCTTTTTGCAGAGACTTGAGCTTCAACAGTTTAACTGGTCCAATACCCAATTCAATTCGGACACTAGAGTTTAAGTTCTTGTATGCAACTACTCAGAAATATTTTACACCTAAATTCAATGTTACTTTGATTTTTCAATATAATTTGAGATATGATGTTTTCTTATGACTCCATGGATGTAGGTTTCTAAATAACAACTCGCTATCTGGAGAGATTCCCGATTGGATATTTGCAAGCAAAGAAAAGATGTTAGTGATTCCCCTTAGTTATTATAAATTTATAATTATGTTATATGTTTTAAGTACTTGTGACCATATTGTAGAGGCGCCTAATTTTTATCCCTTCCATATCTTTTATTGTAGCGACTTATCTTATAACAATTTTACACGGTCTCAACGACAGAACTGTGTGTCATCTAGTTTGTAAGTTTTTTTAATCCTATTATATACTATATTTAAATATATCTTTTTATTTTCGCTTCTCACTCGGTACCTTTACCGCAGGAATTTAGTTTCAGCCCTTTCACCTTCATCCACGAGCAACGAGTATGTCCTATCGCTAGCCTAATATATTATATATACACCCACACATTTTGTTTTATACATAATGATGTGACCTAACTTGAACTAATTTTATAGAAATGCTTGGTGTTTGAATGACCAACATACTTGCAGCCGAAAACCCAACCGTAAGAGTGACAAAATTTGCCTTTCTTTTATGTTTTTTTTTTCCCCTTGAGGTGGCAAAATGGTGGGTTAGGTAACCGGTCAAAATGATTGATCAGGTTGGTTGTATATAATTAATATGTTATTATGTTAAATGTGATCATACAAAGTATATTATTACAGAGTTGTCTATGCCTTTCATATAAAGCAACGTAGGAAGTGGTATGCGTTAGTATACTTTGGTGACTTTTGACCAGTTTCATTTCTAAACTTAAATGTTTCTTGATAAATCTAGAATAAAAATTAAACGCAAATCGATCCGTATATGTGTCTCAATCTTCACCTCGACTTTATCGTATCCACACTAACATATTCACAAATGCAATACATTGCAGGTCATTCTTTATTTATTAATTGTGGTGGAACCAGAACAGACTTTGATGGAAACGAATACGAAGACGATTTAACAGATGAACAATCTTACTTTTATTATATTCCAGAGAGATGGGCTTATAGCGCCAATGGTGTTTTCATGGGCAATGAGAGCGCTCCATTTATCGCCAGCCGAACAAACGTTGCCGGCGGTGATATATATAGAACAGCCCGTTTTTCTCCCACTTCGCTCAGGTACTATGGACTGTGTTTGCGGCAGGGGAGTTATAAAGTGAGGCTTCACTTTGCTGAGATAAGTTATACCGATGACATGACTTTTAGTAGTCTTGGAAGACGCTACTTTGATATATCCATCCAAGTAAGTTTCATGTCAACTTTGCTTAGATTCTTTATTTTATAAAGGAGCAATTTTCCTTAACTTGCAAAACTACAAATTTTCCCAAATCATACTTGAAGACCATGGCATATTATACATTGAAAACTTGTGTGCCAGAAAATATATAAATTTTCAAGTTTAAAAGTTGATACATATAAAATTCCCCCTTTTATAGATGGCAAAATGGTAAATTTTGTAAAGGTTAAACACCTCCAAAGTTTCTTCATGGTTTTGACAAGAACCACCTTTGTTTAGATTATATAGTAGTATAATGGTTTGTTTTCTAATAATAAATTTAATACCCCTTGGTGATTTTCATTTTGCTTGCTGAACCGTTCAACCAGTTTCCTTTTTTAGCCATCCCGAATTATTATTCAGATGGATTGAAATTCTCATCTTCTATTGGAAAATTAGTTATAAATTTAATTTGGCTTTACACGTAGGGAGTTGTTCAAAGGGAAAACTTCAACATTGTGGAAGAAGCTAATGGTGTTGGCAGGGGTACTTTCATAGATTTTGATAATGTTATGGTTAATGGTACCACCCTGGAGATACACTTGTACTGGGCAGGGAAGGGGACTACTGCAATTCCAGATAGAGGTGTATACGGACCTCTTTTATCCGCTATCGCAATAACACCAAGTTAGTACCAACTTTCCATTTGCTGACGTGCCAATGGTTTCCTTGTTTTGTCATTGGGTCCACGTGTATTTTGATGCTGATATGGGATTTCTTTTTAACAGAAACCTTTTAAATTATTACTAGTTTATTTACTTTTATTCTGTTTTCTAACTTTTAAGAGGAAGTATAACCTATTTTTCACCCTTATGCAGACTTTGATGTCAGTACAGGATCAGGACTCTCTGGTGGAGCTATAGCTGGAATTGTAATTGGTTCGTGTGCTTTTGTTGGGATAATTTTAGCTCTGCTTTGGAAGAAAGGTTATTTAGGTGGAGATAAAGAAGACAAAGGTAAGAACAATAATAACATTTTGTGTATGTAAATTTGCTATTTGTTAGAGTTTACAAGATAGGTGGGTCTGGCAACATGTCAAATAGGTCCTAGTTGAAACGAGCCTTGTTAAGTTGCTGTAAATACTATTTTGTCTACGTTTTGAATGTTTGGTAAATAATCAGCGTCACTTATGAAAAAGCAATATTTTTATAATAATAATCTAAATCGTTGAATAAAACAAATTAGGAGGATGCATGGAACAAAAATAGACTTTTGATGACTTTCTTTAACTGTTTTATAGTTGGTTCATTCAAAGTAATCCAGTCGAAATTGTCACCTCTCTTGTATTGTTTTCGAAATCACCTATTACCCCTTTCAGCTAAGTCATTACTTTTGTCACAGAGCTCCGTGCACTTGAACTACAAACGGGTTATTTTAGTCTACGGCAAATCAGAACTGCAACTCATAACTTTGATCCTGCTAATAAGATTGGTGAAGGAGGCTTTGGACCCGTTTACAAGGTGATAAAATAACACCCTGAACATTATTTTTTGTTTACTTGTATATTTAAGGTGATTATATCAAAGTCTTTTCAATTTCTTTTCAGGGTGTACTCCCGGATGGTTCTGAGATTGCTGTTAAGCAATTATCAGCCAGATCGAAACAGGGAAACCGTGAATTTGTCACTGAAATAGGCATGATATCTGCTTTACAACATCCAAATCTTGTAAAACTTTATGGATGCTGCATTGAAGGAAAAGAATTGTTACTGATATACGAATACTTGGAAAATAACAGTCTTGCACGCGCCCTTTTTGGTAAGTGTTTCACTATCCTGATACTCCCATGTTTTATTAAGTGTAAACAAGACGAGTCGAGTTGAGCTTCAGCTCGGGCTCATTTAACTTAGCAGAGCTCAAGCTCAATTCGGGCTCGGCTCGTTTACTATTTTATTAATTAATTTTTTTTGCATTCATATATTATTGTTTGTTTATATATTTATGATTATACTTTTATATGTGACATAATACATACTATTTAGTTAAAAGTAATATTTATATGAATAGCATGCTTGTTTATGCTTTCTAGTCTAGTCAAGCTCGATATATGAAGTTCAGACACATGTAAGTTAATGAGCTACAATTCAGGCTCGAGCTTGTTTAACCTTAGCTTAATTCAAGCTTTTAGCGAGTAGTTCATTAGCGGATCAACTCGTTTAGACACTTATGTTTTATAACTATTTAAGGAAATAATTAGTTATCTATAATATGTTATAGGTCGTGAGGACCAGAAACTAAATTTGGACTGGGCCACAAGAAAGAAGATATGTATCGGAATAGCACGGGGATTGGCTTATCTCCATGAGGAATCAAGATTAAAAATAGTTCATAGAGACATAAAAGCCACCAATGTGCTTCTTGACAAGGGTCTTAATGCCAAAATATCAGATTTTGGTTTAGCAAAATTGGATGAAGAAGAGAATACTCATATCAGCACACGAATCGCCGGAACAATGTGAGCCTCAGGATTATTTTTCAAAGCATATTTTGCATTTTGCATGAATTGAGAAAATTATTCATATCTGGTGATGTTTATTGGTGTGAATTTGTAGAGGGTATATGGCTCCAGAATATGCAATGAGAGGGTACTTGACGGATAAAGCAGATGTTTACAGCTTTGGAGTTGTTGCATTAGAGATTGTTAGTGGGAAAAGCAATACAAATTACAGGCCAAAGGAAGAGTTTGTCTACCTCCTTGACTGGGTAAGTTTAATCTTTTAAACCTATAATTAGTTTTTAAATTAGAGATGGCAAGATAAGTGGGTCGGTAATGTGTGCCTTAATTTTTTTCACTTGCGTATACCTACATATACATAAGAGTTTATGTTGGATTCAACCAATCAACTTTCATCATTTTGTCGATTTAATTAACAAATCTTTACATTTTTTTTCATGTAATCAAATTTGTTTAAAAGATGATCGTTTAACCTTTTTAAACTAAATGACTTATAGGCTAACGGTATCATAGTGTGTAGTAAAGCTAGTCCTCCTCAAGTGGTTAAGGTATCTAGTCCATGATGGACATTGGTCTAGATTTATGAATAGGTTTAGAAAGTGTGTGATTTAGCCGTTGTAAACCAAATTAATCCTTTTTAACAAGTCAAAAGAGTTAGAGAGACGAAAACGCTAAAAAAAGCCAAAAGGTTTAAACCATCAAAATTTGCAAGTTTCGTTTTCATTATTATTAACCCTTTTATGTATAGATTAGTTACGATTAAAAAACAATATTATTACATTAATAATTTAAATCTTCATATGGGAAGAACTTAGGAGATTCGAGATTGTATATGCTTTCAATGATTTCACGGACGCGTTTCCATCTTAGCTATTTCATTTGATTTGATATATTTGAGATAAAAACTACTAATCATTTTCAATTTCCTTTGTGAAGGCATATGTGCTACAAGAGCAAGGAAATCTTTTGGAACTAGTAGACCCCAGTTTAGCAAAATACTCAAAAGAAGAGGCAACGATGATGCTCAACTTGGCTCTTCTATGCACAAATCCATCTCCCACTCTAAGGCCACCCATGTCCTCCGTCGTCAAGATGTTGGAAGGCAAAATGCCGGTTCAGCCCCCGATGATCAAACGAGGTCTCGGGAACCCGGACATGAGGTTCAAAGCCTTTGACATGACATCACATGACTGTCAAACACAAGCCTCCACTGTCTCAGCAGACAGTATGGAGCCTAGGAGCATCTCCACAGATGGTCCATGGGTAGATTCATCACTTTACAAGGATGATAGCAAAGACACTTCTCCTTCCGAAAGGAAGCTTCTTCCTGATCTTTATGATGTCAGTATTTGAACCAATCCGTAAGGTTTATGATGATATTTATTAATTTATTACAAATGTTTATATTTCAATTTATAATTGTAGATGAATAATTGGAAGTGTGTATTTCTGTAAAATGAATAATTGTAGATCAATTTTTGTTTTTTTAGGCATATGTTGATTACCTTGTGTGTATATTATTATTTCACTTAGTTTAGCTATGGATATTCTCATCCCTCATTTTGATCCTCTTAAACTTGATGCACTTGTATCTTTATATGCTATCATATTGTTTGCTAGCTTAAGATATGATCTGTATGTGTACGCTATCTCATTATGGTTATCCTATTGTTACCCTATTGTGTGTTGTATCTTTGTATGCTATCTATTATATGATGCATGTGCCGTTATTATTTTCAAAATGTGGAGCTAAGGGGTTCATTGGAAGCGGCCTCTATATGATTCAAGCGTTTGCCTCCATCCTACCTCTCCTAGACCCACACATAGTCGGACGATGTGTTAGATATATTGGGCATGTTTATTTGTTTATTATGTATTTCTATAAAATTTTGCTCATTTTGTTATCCTTGATAGTAGTGTATATATGTATGTATATATAACTAACCTAGGTTGGTTATTAATGGTTTCGGTTTGGTTTTTTATTTAATCGGTTTGTAATTGAATATTGAACACTCCTACCCTTAATCAAACAATTTCTACATGACTCCTATCTTGCCGTTTTGACCAGAACAATATCAATATCTTTTATATCAGTCGTTTTGGCCTAAACTATTTTGATTATAATCTGCTTTCACTCGTTACCTGATCCGCCCCATCTGTTTTACCATGCTTAATTGAACTATAATAGTTATTATACATATTAAGTTGCATGGATGATAATAGAGAGATTTGGGCAAAGCATACTACAACAAAGAAACGTACAGAAAGGAACAACTTCACAAACTTGCATTGATCCATCTTCCGACCACCCTCATATCTTCTCCAAGTTGCATTTCATCTGCAACAAGCGTGAGTTTCAGATGCATATACATTCTTTATGACAAATTTTATATTATTTAAGAAAACCGATTACAACTTACCTGGTTTTTGAATTTCCAAGAGTAAGCTCAAGATCATCAGACCCAAAAACCTCGTGAATCCTTTCTCCTTCCCAAGGCTTCACCTTACCAAATGCAAATTCATCAGAAACCACTTCTGCCATGGGGATGTCAGCATTGTTATCAAAGCCCGGAGGAATTGCAGGAGAGCATGTCCCGCTTTGACCGGGTGTCCACATTCGCGAGCCATCTTGAGATAAGCCCGTTTCCTTGAACCCAAACGGGTTCGCTGCTACGAGGCTAAAAGTTGGTGATGTGGGACGAATGCCAGTGAACCATTCGGACGTAGGTGCTCCCCAAATGGTGCTGGTTTTGATTCGTGTAGGTGATCGAGCCGTTGGGGAGCTCATGGGTGGAGTCACGGGTGCACTAATGGACCCTGTGTGGATGTAAAGATGGGGAAGTTTTGTTGAGTGTGATGATGAGGATGAAGAAGAAAGGTTCTTGAGCCATGGGATGAGTGAGTCGGGGTGGGTGTTGGGTGCGTAAGAGGAGGATGATGGGCTCGCAATTGAAGACGATGGTGGGCTTGGGTGATAGGACGCATATGGGCTGGGCTGGTAAGATGAGCATGGGCTTTGTGATGCAGATCCACCAATGTCCATCCGCTCCATAGGCTTGCATCCCTAGAAATATATTGAAATAAAATCAAAAGGTTGATAGTTTGTTTTGTACCAGTAAAAAGGGTAAAAAAAAGTAGGTAAAAGTTAATACACATAGGGAGTGGTACATGCAATCATGCTTGAAATACTAAAATTTATATGTCCTCCCCCTCTTGCTCTATTCCTCTCTCATAACCACTATCTTTCTCTGTTCGTGACCGTCAGTAACCACATACTTCTGCTTTGAAAAACTCTATTATCCTACGCCTCTCTTCCACCTCTACACCACTGCAGCCACGGGCCTCCCCAAAAATCTCTAATCGAGATGCGCTTATATGCATCTTAAGAAATGACCATGAATGTAACAAATTTTAAAATACACAAATCTTTTACTTCAAAAAGTAAGTCGCATTAAAGCAACCCCTTTAGCTACTTTCAGAAATCCAGAAAAGAGGAGTTCTTTTGCTTTAATCTTTAAACACGCCGTAAAAGACATTATATGCATTTGACTTTAGCACCTAGTAGATAACAAGTAATTTATTATTCTACAAGATGAACTTGAGTTCTTTGTGGAAGTGGAAACATGAAAATAGCCATCGATTGGTAATGGACTTTATGGAGCGAGTACAAACACCACCAATATCAGATGACACCCTAAATTATGAAGACATGTCCTATCAGTTCAATAACGCCACACTAAAAACCAAAAAAGCTGCACTGTCATATATAACACTTCTTTTTTATAAAATTCACACTCACGTTTTTTATAACTATTTTCACAAGTAATCTCAAAAAGAGACGAGAATAGAAGTGGAGATTAATCATCAAACATAACATATCTATTAATATCTCACTCATAAAATAAGATTTGTTAACAATTTCATAACAAATGACCTCAAAAATTAAACTAGTTATATTATAACTATTTAAACAATTGTGTGTTTATATTATATTATAGACTTGCAGAGTGTAAATAATACTACACTATTTGAGCAGAGCCCTATGTTTTGTATTTGAAAATTTCATCTCTAGCAGATGAAATGACCTTTTATGAACATAGAATTCAATTATTTACAGTTTTGGTACACATGCTTACTGAAAAAGGACCTGTGTGAAAAATTAAAGCAAAAGAACCAGAGAAAAAAAATTGCCATTATTTATCAAAATTATTTTGGTCTTTTTGGCTGATTTTAAAGTACACCAAGTAACTTTTGTAACAGTGACAACAAAATTCCAGAATGACATAAATATCCCTTTGGTTGTATCTGAATAGAGAACTTCTGAAAAATCTACAAGGGCAACATCGTCTTTTCGAATTTTTCACTTTGGGGAATCTTTCAGATTTGCAACTTCTACCGTTTTACGAAAGAAAACAAAGAAATGGATAAAAATGCACCAAAAGTCTAAAACAAATCCGGGCCGGATCTAATGTACGCCGGGAGGATCAGTATCAGAAAAATAAGCAGTCTTATGACCTAAGCCTAACCGTATCTGGTCCAACAAACGTCCGCTAAAATGCGCAGGGGAACACAGAGGCTGTACACGTCAGCATATTGCTAAACGCGCCACCAGTCAAGTCCATCGGCAGATCGAGACCGCACGGAGCACATTCTCCAACCACTAAGTAAATACCGTGCCTCGTGACACTTTAACACAAACCCACGATGGCAATCTTAATCGCGCCACCGTTACTTAGTCGCTAGTGAAAGTTCATTTGACCTGGACGATGTTATTAATGAAAACCATTGTAAAATATCATATTTGAATCAATTGTATGGGCAACAAATATAACATTTGTATTAGAGCAAAATTCAAAGTAGTGGTCTAAAGAGAACCAACTGTGACCAAAGAGGACGTTGACCCTTAAGGGTCGAATATTACGAGCAGTAAACATTGTAATATATAAGACTTGTTACATAGTGATTGTATGGTAACAGATATAAAGTTTATAGACTAAATAAACTTTATCATCCATTTCATAGATTGAGTTATCATGTTTACTCCTGTAAATTATGAGTATCAGTTATGTGATTTTGTTCCATCTTATTGTTAGAGCTCTAGATAAACTAACTACTAGAAAGCATTTGAATCTTCAAATTCGTAGGACCTTAACAAATTACTGTAAACCGATGATCCTAAATCCGATTTCATCTACAATCAACGGCGAGATCGGAGATACGAGAGCATACATACCTTACGATAAGTAGTTCCATCCGGTTCGACGGTCCAACCAGCCTCATCGGCGAGCGCTTTGAGCACTTCATTGTTATCACAATGCTTCGGCAGCTTGTAGTTACCGTACATCCTCAAACCGGTGAATATCTTCGCAGCGATCGCTCTCCTCCTCCTCTCTCTCCGCTTGTTGTTCTCCCTCTCCTTCCACGTCGGCATCCTCGTTCCTGACGTCATCCTTCTCGCTCTGAACACACGCAACGATAGAGATCAGAGATGAGTGTTTGTGTGATAATAATACGTATATCGATCAATAGTTCAGTGTACAGCATTCAGCAACGATGAAGTATACATCGCAGGGAGATTGTGAAATGAGAAACTGAAATACTGAATCGCTTTTGTTTTGTAGCTTTATCATCATAAATGAGGTTCGATTTCAGCAAAACGAACTTGATAAAGTGAAATTGAAATCAATTAACGAGTTGATGAACGAAAATTCAAATGAAGGAGGAGTTACTTAATGATTAATGCGACGGAGGAAAGCACCGGCGAAGAAGCTGATCTCCGGCGAGGTGTGATCGGGATTTGAGAGAGAAACTGCAGAAATTATAGGTGAAATCTGTGTAATAATGTATATATCGATCAATACCGCAACGATAAAGCATACACCGCAGGAAGATTGTGAAATGAGAAAATGAATCGTTGTTTTTGCAACTTTATGATCATAAATGCGGTTCGATTTCACTTTTCAGCAAAACGAACTCGATAAAGTGAAATTGCAATCAGTTAAAGAGTTGATGAACTAAAATTGAAATGGAGGAGGAATTACTTGACGATTAGTGCGGCGGAGGAAACCGCCGGAGAAGAAGAAGATCTCCGGCGAAGTGGCTGATCTCCGGCTAGGTATGATCGTGATTTGATAGAGAAAGTGGAGAAATTATAGGTGAAGTGTGTGTGCGTGTGTAAAGAGGAGGTTGGACCGTGACATGTAAGCTGTGAAATGTTGCTGTTTATTTACGCTCCTGCCACTGGCTTCTTGTAAAAGAGCCATTGTTGGATAAAAGTGCTTTGGATGCTACTTCATATGACCCACCACATAAAGTTCTATAAAAATATATACACATAATTCGATATTTTTTAACATGCATACACAAGTGTATAAAGTATATGTATACACATGTATTTGTATGTATGTTTTAACAGTGATGAGGGTGGAAACTTGAAACACGAGTAACTAAAATCATATGGGTTCAGAATCACTTTGATGGTTATTTCATTTAATGACTTGTTTCATAGTTTTTTTCTCTTTGTTGAAATTTTACCTTGTCCTAGTCTTAGAAAAATTGATGTTTCATTTTTTAGATATTAAGGATGATACTTACCTATAAACTTGATAATATCTTATGAAACCTCACATCGATCTGATTAAGAAACAAACCTTTAGTTCCTCTTCGTAACCCTATAAAACCCTTATAGACTTCAATTCCCCTCTCTCTCTTCTCATATGTTGTCTCTTTCACATATACGATCTTTCACCTAGGAAATAGACGAAATTTTTTGCCTCTCTCCTCTACAAGCACTTCCATGTCGGCTCACGAATGTTGTTCGCCTTCTATTACGGATGATCTTTGCCATAATCTTTATTCAAGAAGTATTAGTTGCAATCACGAATGTTGTTAGCCTTCTATTACGGATTATCTTTGCCATAATCTTTATTCAAGAAGTATTAGTTGCAATTTGCAAGTTAAAGAATTTACTGTCATGTTGTTTCAGGACATGAATATTCATTTAGTGTCATTCAACCTATTCATTAACACAAAAAGTAACAAATTTCAATACATCTTAGAATCTTACTTTATACAACAACTAGCTTTAGTAAACCCGTGTATTACACGGGTTGAATAAATAAAATAATATATATAATAAAAATTTAATAGTTATATAATGATATTTTAAGATAAAATATGATAAGTAATGACTATAAATAATAAAATAATAATATCAACTTTTTAATCTTTTTTTAAACTTTTTTTTATTTTTTTTAAAAAAAATTAAACATTTTGTTTCAAAACAAACATTCTAAAAATGTAATTTTTAAAACATTTTTATTATAACTCCTAATTTTAATTAATTTTTGTTTATAAAACTTTTACTTAAAGAAACTAATATTTTTAAAAAAGTTTGCTATTTTAAAAAAGATTTCTCATTTTATAAATATTAATTTTTTTTAGAAACTATATTAGTAAGAAGATTTATTTCTTAATTTATTATTAGTAATTAATGTGATATTATTAGAAGATAAAAGCGGAAAAATTTTGGTGAGGTGAAATGTGGTGGTGACATGTGTCCACCATAGTTACACTTTGATTAGAGTAGTAAGATTCAATATTCACCGAGGCCTTATTCATGCGGTTATCTTAAACATAAAATCTATACTATAAATGGTTTCTTAAAACACTTAGGAGATGATTTCCATGCATTCTTGATTTATCGTCCATAGTTTTAGGCAGTGGCGGATCTAGAAGATAAGTTCAGGGGTAACATAAATTTTTTTTTACCGTACACGTAGTGGCGGAACCGGGAATTATTTCCTACAGGGTCACTATTTTTTATATCTAGCTTCTAACGAAACAAAAATAAAATTTTGGGTTGTTCGATTGAGTCGAGTCGGATCGGGTCGAAATACACGTAATTAAAATGCATTGAATTATTAACAAAAATACAATACCAAAAGAAATAAAAAAACTTACATTTTATAATGTTTCGTACACGTTTTCATCTTTTAATACTTTTTTTTCACAGCAAAACGATTCATGTTCTCAAAATTTCAAGTTCAAATAATAACTAGAATCATTAAATTAAACATAAAATGTCCGTGATAAACAAATAACCATATAAGAACATTCATAGTATATTCATAGACTCTTTATATCATCTATTTTTATTTTATTATCATTTATTTTTAAAATTGAGTTTTAATAAATTTTTATATAAGTTTGAATTTGAGCCATACTCTTATCACTCTAACAACATTCCTAATATTTCGATACAAATTTTCAAGGTTTTCTAACAAGAAAGTCAATTATTTTATTTTCTTTCTTCATTTTCCTTTTTTTTTTTTTTTGCATAAAAGAATAAATAAAATGTGTATGACCATTGAAAAAAAGGATATTGTTTTGTTATGTTATATACTAGTATTAAGCTTACTTGCGTTGCAATGGGAGGCGTAAAACCATGCTAAATAATATTAATGGCACATCACCGCCAATGACCACCAACATTGAAGATACCAATATAACGAAAAAAAATAAATCAAATAAAAAGTAGGCGTAAAAACATTGATCCATACACTTACGCAAGCAAAAAAAAAAATAAAACAATAAGTAAATTGATCTATGACCAACGCGTTATGATGTGACCGTTAAACTGGGAAAAATAAGTGAAAAACCGTTGAACAACAAACACACGTTCGGCGTGTTAACTCGTAAAATTTAGACCGAAACGTATAACGGAAAATTTGTAAAATTTGAAAAGTATAAAGGACCAAAGGTGAATGGTAAAAAATATTGAGGCTAAATTATAAAATATGTAAAAATATTGGGTTAAAATAAAAAGGTTAAAGATTAAAAAAAAAGTGAGTACATCCCATAAAGCACATGATACAACTTATAATGCATACAAATAATTAGTATATATATAATTTTTATATTTGGGCTTATTATTGTATTGGGTTGGGTAATGGGTATTTTGAGTTTTTATTTTATTTGGTAATGGGTAATGGGTAATAGGTAATGGTTATTATGTTTTTATATAATGTATTGTTTTTTTATAAATTATTAGACTTTTAGTTATAAAATTTAAAACTTTTTGTAAACTGTTGAGTTTAATTTTTTTTTAGGGGTAACGTAATTTTTTTCAGGTGTAACGTAAAACTGAAACTTTCCTTTTACATAAAATCATAAATTTTTTTTACACTACCCGTAACAAGTTGAGGGGTAGCGGAGGCTACCCCTCAATTACATATATGTCCGCCCTTGGTTTTAGGTTTACAATACAAACATTGGGTTTTGGATATGAAACGAGTTCGATCCATATATTATAGTTCGTAAGTTTCACCGTCAGTGTTTTAACACACATTTTCAATACTGAATGTGATGCCATACAAAATCAAACATTTTTATTTATTTATTTTATTTTCTTTAAAAATTGATATTTTTAGATTTTTTTTAAGGTTTCCTTAGATGTATTCCCCGAAAACATTCAGAAACCGACCTTAGCTCAGTTGGTAGAGCGGAGGACTGTAGTGTGTTCATAGCTATCCTTAGGTCGCTGGTTCGAATCCGGCAGGTCGGAAATTAATTTTTAATTAATAAAATAACAATTGTTTTTAATTTTTGTTTTTCATTTTTTTATAAGTAAATTGCGTTATTTTTTCCTATCCGTTTGTTTTAGTTTTTGAAAATGATATTATTTGTTTAATTGTAATTTTACCAATGTTCATATCAGGTAAATTTTACTAATCTAACAATGAAAATCGTGAAAAAAAATTTCTTATATTTCATGATTTGTTAAATTTCTTTTTGAAGTACAATGCATGTATCAGTGTATCACTTTACACATTTTTATTTCTTCTACGTATGCAATGTTTTGCAATTAGTTATGAAGTTTTCTAAACTCACGCTTGATTGGTTTTACGTATTCGAGAACAATTCTAAAAGTGATGACATTAAGCCGGATTAATGACTTCTTTTATAATTTTTATGAATACTTTAATCTATAAATATTTTATATGACCAACAAATATACATAAATATGAAGAAAATTAAGTAAAGCAAAAAAGGTATGGATGTATTTTGAAAAATAAATATAAAGAAGGAAAAAAGGAAATATAAAGAAAGTATAAACACCATAAAGTATTTGCCTTTGACAGTTTTGTATATTTACGACGTTGAAAAAGAAAAGAAAACCTGAAAAAAAGAAATTTATGCAGAAATCTTTGACCCAGCTTTACAATAAAAATATTCAACAAAAACAAGCATGTAATAAAGCCCATTAAAAGGAAAAGAAAATAGCATTATATATTTTTTTGATACATATAAAAACAAAAATATTATACTTACATATTATAAAACATTACGTTAGTGCGTATAAGTATATGTTACAAAAAATATATATGGGAGAAAACATGGCTGCAATAACCAATTAAACTGAGAATGATGGTTTACATTAAAAGTCATAATGTGAATAATCTTTCTATTATAATAAAAGAGTAAGTTAAGATGACACGTGGCGGCACCACATTCACTCTCATCAAAATTTTTCCGCTTCTCTCTCCTATTAAATAATTACCTTAATTATCAATAATATTATTTAACTTAATAAATTTAGAAAAAAATCTTTCTATTAATGTTATTTCTAAAAATAATTTTTACAAAATAAGAAATTTTTATAAAACATCAAACTTTTTGAAAATTAGCATTTTTAAAAAGTTAATTTTTTATAAACAAAAGATAATTAAAATTAAAATTTATAATAAGAAAATTTTAAAAATGATATTTTTTAATATGGTTTGTTTTGAAACAAAATATTTAAAAAAAAGTTTTAAAATAAAAGTTTAAAATGTTGATATAATTGTTTTATTACATATTGTTCATACTAAACGTAATTTCAATCTTATTTCATTGTAAACTATCATTTTATAGTTAATAAAATTTTATTATATTTAATATTTTATTTGTTCAACCCGTGTAATACACGGGTTTACTAAAGCTAGTCTTTAACATATAGATGAGTTATTTCAAAAGCATAGTTAGACTAGCATCATGAGGCTCGTCACTTGTTACCATCAACTTTTTTTTTTTTTTAACAGCAACTTTCATATCAAAGAATAACGCTAGCATGAGACTAGACATTACAGACTTAAGACATCACATATCACATTTACACCAAGACTCCCAATTAAACCATTTTGGTTTGAGTCTTTTTGACATCCATAAAAAGGAAGTTGATCTAATCTCCTCTTTCAAGTGGAAAATATTAGGCCTCTTATTTTTTAAAATTGTTTGATTTCTTGCTTTACAAATATACCACGTAGTTACGATAATTGCGTGAATCACCTCCATTACCATCCAACTAAGATGCATTTTCAAAAAAACATTTTCGATTTAAACAACTAAACAAGTACCCATGCTATTTTGTACTTCAACATGATGCACAAGTCAAGTGAAACCCAGCCACCCTCTTTATCAAATCTACACATTAGACCAACATGGACAGCAGGCTGGGTTACTCCCAATCCCACGAACGCCTAGCATTGTGTAGATTTTCCAAACTTCTTTTTAACAATGTAATTTTATTAGACAACATGATGTACACATATATAAGCAATTAAATCACCCAAGTTTTCAATTCACTTATGTGTATCATCATCAAGTTCATTAGCACACATGACTCCATATATTCCACCTCATTGTAATATAGTATTTGTTCAAGTTTCACTTTTTGAAAAAATCATTTAAGGATCCTGGACCTCATTCAGGTCGATCAATGCTTGTTTTTAACCCTAAGGTTGTTCTTTGCCCTCGTTTATAGGTTTGTAATATCATCAATCAATGTCCGTCCCTTATATTACATTATAAAAGTTTTTAGACCTCATTATTAAAGCTTTCATCATCTTTTTTCACCACAAAAAATCATATTTGCATGACTTCAAGTAGATAGCATGCGTAGTTTGAAATCAATTTAAATAATCAGAGAATCGTATATTTAACATAAACACCAATGTTTATACCATCTACCATGGTATGAAGACGGTGAAGTTCTTATGCCTCTTTTTTAAAGGTTTCCCACCTTATTTGAGCATGTTTTTACACAAGCCAAAGTCACATTTGCATGTATTCTACATTATGAATTCATATAATTTAGTTAGATAACATGCATATTTTGAAATCAAGTTTAATCATTGTAGAATCACTTAATTTCACATAAACAAATCATCATGTTATCTTCATCAAATTTATCCTTTAATGGACATTCGACTCAAGTAAGACTCATGGGAATTAGTATATACTCTCCCTTACACTTAGAACTATCTGATTGAACATTCTCTTTCAAATACCGTTAGGCCTCGTTTGGTTCACGAAATTCTCAGGAATTGGAATTGGAATTGGAAAATTTTTCATCCAAAATCATGTTTGGTTGGTAAATTGAAGGAATTGGAATTGAAAAATTTTCCCTCATTCTCCACTTACCCATGGAATGTATAACAATCCAATGGAATGTTCAAAATTAACATTTCAATTTCACTCAAAATTGACCAACCAAACACGTTATCAATTTTAACAAGATTCCAATTCCAATTCCTTTGCAAAATATTCTGCGAACCAAACGGCCCCTTACTTTTTAAGAGGGAATCAATCAACACATAATCCAAATTAATTCATTGTTGAACCAATTGACCAACCTAAACACAAACCCAGCTTATAATATTACTCTTATTTAACTATAGGCATCTATTATCTATTAAACCACATATATCAACATTAAAATTTAAGTTTGGACCCCTTGACCCGTTTTTTCAACTTAAACCACCCGTTTAATGCAAAATTCACTTTTATTCACTTTCAGTTGCACTTTCAGCATCCCAATCACATTTGATTAAGTACCAGTGATCCTTTGAATTTAATGTTTGCCAATTAGATGAACGAACATTTGGAATTTTATGCATAAAATATCAATATCATCAAAATCCATTATCTTCACACTTCAATCAAATTTTTTGGTTCAAACGCATTTCAACACTGATTTGAGTTCATTCCCATCGATTAATGGTGATTAAAGATTTAAAGTCATCTCGTCTAAATCACTCGATGTTCAAAACTCGATCGAACAATGCTGGAATATTCGCTCGCTTGATTTTGGCTCGGTTGTAAATAAGTCGAGAGGCTTGGTTCAGTTTGTAAATAAACCGAGCATGAGCAAAGATAGGCTCGCTCGTTTTTTCTCGGATTACTTTTTAGTTATTTAGTACATACATGTATATGTATTATATCCCTACTCTTGGACCTTGTTGGCTTGTCTTTTTAGCCTTTTATCATTTTTTAAATTAACTTAGATTTAAGACCGTGAAGTCATGAACCGTCCAAATTTCCTACTTCCCTTAAATTCTTAATCGCCGTCAAAGCTTAATTTATTATTGTTTAGTTAGAGTTGTAATTTATTTGATTTTGAGTTAAAACTTACTTGTGCTTTAAAATTGGATTTTGTTAAACTTGTATTATTGTTTAGTTAGAGTTGTAATCTTGAATTGTTGAATGAATTATACATTGGATTTTTGCTTTAAATTTTAGTTTAAAACTGAGCCCAATCGAGCAAAACCGAGCACTCGATTATAAAACGAACCGAGTTCGAGCATAAACATTCTGCCCGATTTTTTAATTCGAACCAAATCAAGCGGCTCGGTTTGTAAAAGATCAAGTTTGAGCAGACCTTTGTTCAATTCAGTTTGGTTAGTGAACAACCTAGATCAAATTTGAGTCGATCTTCATTAAAAACACTAGTCTTGACATTGATGAATAATTATTAACTCGATTTTACTAACTATTAACCAATCACTTATTAAAAAAAGAAAAAGAAAACTAGTACTTAGTTCACATGTGGGTTCTAACAAGTTATATAGGTCTATTGACCTAAGAATGCACTTTTCACCCCTTAATCCTATAATTTAGCAAAAACTCCACTTTTGCTAAGATTTTAATCTATACTAATAATTGTTTATATTTTTTGACACATGTCATTCCCACAATCAATCTCCCATTAATTTTTCCGCCCAAACTATTTATTTTAGTTTTTAAAAATCAAATAACTAATTTATTTTAGTTTTTAAAAATCAAATAACTAATTTTCAAATATTTCTCTTTCTCTCTCTCCATTATAAATTCAAGTCCTTGAATTAATAATTTTTAAATTTTTTTTATTAAATAAAAACTAAGTATTTTGATTAAAAAATATATTTTTTCAAAAATAAAATTTTCTAATTCTATGATTTTCTAAAACAATGAAGCTTTTTTAAAATTATAAAATATTTAAATTAATTTTTTATAAAATAAAAATTTTATAAAAGAACATTTATTTAAAACAAACCCAGAGAAAAAATATTAATAAAATAATAAAAAATTTTCAAAGCAATTTCTTTAAAACGAAAGTTTTAAAAATAATAAAAAAATCAAAATATTTAACCATACGTAAATTTAATCATATGTTATACTAAAATAAAATTTTACAATTCCTACTCATCATAAATAAATATTTAATATTTTTGTTATTCAACCCTGTAATACACGGGGATATAACCTAGTTCCATCATATAATTGAACTAAATGTATTCTAAAAAGTTTTTTTTTTCCTTTCTTTAGTCACCATTAGTGATATTTCTAAGCAATTAGATACATAACACCTATAATTTAAAACTTTAGAGCTGGGTACGTATTCTCGGTCAAATGAGTTGCTAGTGATTCTAAACTTTATATTTTTGAACAATAATTTTTTACATCTAGAACACTTGCTAATCAACTTGCATTTACAAGTATTTAAACATACAGAATTTTGTAGAGATAATATCAATGCCACTAGACCTGAGCTAGTGATTCTAATCATACAAGGACATTAAAAGAACAAGCATTTTTCAAGGTTTAAATTCACAATCATCAGTTAAAAAGCGTACCATTTTACCATTTGAATATCTAATTAAAAATGTTGAGCTAGTATATTTATTTATGGTTCTCCCTTGTTATTCCTTTCTCCCAAATTCTTCGTTTTCTCCTAAAATACACACATACCCCTTTTTGTTGGAGTCTCATAATGCACGTCTAAAGTCTAACTTAAAAATCCAAAGATTTATTCAAGCTTTGGTTTGACCATACTTGACACCTCAAGGTTCGTTTACAGTGTTTTAATCACAAAATTTGGTATTTACACTTTTGACCCAAATTTCATTAACTTCTAACAATTTAGTTCATTTTACCCCAAACTTCAAATAGACTAATGTCAACACGTCAACAACAAGAATTATTTTAATATTATATAATTTCCCAAAAATATTAGATTTATAAACCATAAACTATTGCAACATGAGTATGGGTGGGAAAACAAGCCCAAGGTGTTCATTTTCATATTTTGGGTTCTTATGAGTATTTTTAAAAAAGAACCAGAGTCAGATTGTGCCAAAAAAATTATTAAAGAATCAGGATGGGTTATTTTTTTTACATCTAAATATTGTCATTGTTATGTGCATTTATCGTTGCACTTTACTTTTTTGTGTTATTATTGTTATTAATCATTGTGTTTTACAATTAGAAGTGCACAATAATATACTTTAACCAATGTATTTATCAAAATTCATAGTGTTGATAATAACACAATATGTTATTTTTGTTATTATTTTTATACATTATATAAACTTGTTATTTATCATTATGTTTTACAACTAGAAGTACACAATTATTTTATTTCACCAATGCATTTATCAAAACTTATAATGTTCAATATTACCCAATGACGATCAAAAGATACAATGAGACATTGTGTTATTTTGTTAATATTTTTTAATGTATTAGATTAATTAGTTGTTAATTTATTATTATATTTTACATATTAGAGATACACAACAATGTTATTCCATCATTAGAATTTTTTAAAAATTATTATTTTAGAAAAACACAATAGTATTTAGAAAAACAAAATAATTAACCAAAGACACAATTACGAGATATGAGATTAAAAACATAACAAATTTATTGAAATTTTATATAATAATATTGTACTCGTTTTAAAAATAAAAAAAAAAGTTTATTTTTTATGGAGTAATTTTCATTAAAAAAATTATACCGTACATAAAAGTTATAAACGTTTAAGAAAATAAAAAAACCTGCAAAAAGTTAACAAAAAAAACTATTACTAAACTAATATTTTAACCAACTTTTTTTATAAAATAATCTCAACCATTTATTAAAAAATAAATGGTTTAAATTACTTATTACAATTTTAATTTTAAAGATATTTAAATTACAAAATTATCGTTTTAGATAAACATAAACCAAAAATAGTATAAAATAAACTTTTTTGCCCTTTTTTTATATTTATCCCGATAAAAAGGGTGAAAAAAAAAAGTAAAAGAAAGAGGAAAAGTGGTGTGTGTGTTTGTTCCTCGAGAACTGTGAAGTTACTGTGGGTAGTGACAGAGCAATAAACCTCAGCTCCATTTGGGGCTTCAACACCACCATATCCACCGGAGATCGATCCAAAATCAAACCTCCATTGCCGGAATATTCTCACTCACCGGCCGGAACACTCATCTCCGATCTTCTTCTCCGGCGAGAGCCATGAGTGCTTCACTCCTTTATCTCGTCTTCTCAACCTTCGTCTCCATTTACATCTTCCAGTTTCAAGCTCAAGCAGCTCCTGCTGGTACTCTCTCTCTCTCTCACACACACACACACACTCATAAGGCAGTTGAATAGCTGTGATTCACTGATTCAGTTGATTTCTCGTTAGCGTGTAGTATTCATGGTTTTGTTGTGATTTATCAGCTCCGGTGATTAAGCAGTTGTCTTCGATTCTAAAGTGGACAGCTAGGTCTTCTTCAAAGTCGCCGTTATCAGGTACCTCTTGCATCAAGATTTTGTTATTTTCATTATTTTATTGTTTAACCCTAGATTTTTCGAATTTTCAAACTGATTTGTTAATTAGGAAAAGTGGATTGTGTGATGATTTAGATTTTAGGTATAGATTATGTGGATTATGGAATGAGTTTTGATTATTTAATTTGGTGATTCAGATGGGAATATTCTCCAATTTGAAGATGGTTATTTGGTAGAAACAATTGTGGAAGGGAATCAGCTAGGGGTTGTACCTTATTCGATTCGAGTATCACAGGATGGTGAGCTCTTTGCTGTTGATTCAGTCAATAGCAACATTGTTCGAATCACTCCTCCATTGTCTCAATGTAAGCTTCTTTTGGCATCCTGTAAAAAACACTATTTATCATTAGTTAGGGTTTAGTGTTCCTAAATGCGTGTGAATTCGTCTGGATTTTGCGTGCCTGTGTTTATGTATTTCGATTGTTTGTCAATACAGACAGTAGGGCAAGATTAGTTGCAGGGTCCTTCCAGGGTTATACTGGGCATGTAGATGGAAAGCCGAATGATGCTCGTTTTGATCATCCGAAAGGGGTTGCTATGGATGATAAAGGAAATGTTTATGTTGCTGATACCACTAATCTTGCCATCAGAAAGATCGGCGAAGCAGGTTTGGCATTGATTTCATCTCATAGATTTGAAATGGCTTTAGATTGCCCTACAGATTTAATAGTTTGATCATAATCTTAGCTCATGAAACAATAATAACTGAAGTAGGATAACTTCTGTCATTTAAGCTCAACTGCTCAAAAGCATAAAAAGATTACGAAGAATAAATTAATGTACAGGTGTAACGACTATTGCTGGAGGAAAATCAAGTGTAGCAGGGTACAGGGACGGGCCAAGTGAGGATGCGCAGTTTTCATCTGATTTTGATGTAATTTATGTGAGGCCAACATGTTCATTGCTAGTTGTTGATCGAGGAAACGCTGCTCTTAGACAAATTTCTCTCAATCAAGAAGATTGTGATTTCCATGACAGCTCTGTTTCCTCCACAGGTTTGAACATTATTCAATGTTGATAAAGAATAACTTAACCTAAAAGCTAAAAGGTAGATTGTGATGCATGACTCAAATTTATTCGAATAAATTCCATGCCAAGTTCATTTCTAGATTAGGGTTCAGAATGCCTTCAGATATAACTGTATCACTTGTCTATTTGAACCTGAAATTGTAATGAAAATTTTATAAAAGTATTATGTGTCTTTGAAACTTGTTATAGTGACCTAATCATGATTATATAAAGGTACTATTTGGACAATTAGTAATCTTTTCACTCTTTTTAGACAATCTCAACTTACATTTTAGGCCCTTGGCAGATCTCTTTTTGGTGATCGGTGCCATCTTGATAGGATATGTTGTATGTGTGCTTCAACAAGGATACGGTTCATCATATTTCAAAAAAGCGGTAAGTCTTTTGTGACCTAACTACTATATTGTTATGCATGTTATTTTCTTGATCGCTAAATAATGCGAATCTAGAAATATAATTTAACTATTATAAACTAATCTGGGTACAATGCAGGATAAGGTGGAAAGTGATATTAAAAGACCAAACAAGGAAAATATAACTAAAGGTCAAACTGTGGAAACTGTTAAAGAAGAACCAGAAGCCGGATGGCCATCTTTTAGTCAGCTCGTTTTGGATCTATCAAAACTCATTCTCGAAGGTTTTGGTAACATTTTTGTTTCTTTCAACCCCTTCAGAAGTTCTAGAAGAGGCCTCACTCCATTAAAAGATCGCCTCATAATGCCTGAAGACGAGCTTGTTCATCAGCCCACATTACTCCAAAAACACAGAACTCCAACCCCACTTTCAGAAACCCGTCACACCCAAAACCCGAATGAAAAATACCCTGAAACAACAAAGCCCGTTAAGCTCAGATCATCTAGTGTAAAAGATCCAAACAAGCATAGAGTTTCAAAAAGAGAAGAATACGCAGAGTTTTATGGAGCTAATGGCGAGGCTAATCATATTCGCTCCAAAAGCCAAAAAGAAAGAACAAAGCATCGGGTCAAAGAAAAACGAAGCGAAGCTGTGCTTGGAGAACAAAAGCCCGTTGACTTAAAACCGGTCAACTACGATGACCCTAAGTTTAGCTACATGAGAAACAAGTTTGGAGATTCATATCGTTACAGTTAAAACTTAAAAGTTGTAAAAGATTTGTACTGTTTGTATTTTGTAAACCATACATTATCAAAATGGGCTTTCACTTGAGATTTAGATATTTCCTTCATCTGGGTTGCTTGACTTCTGCTTTGAGCGGTTGTACAGTTGACCAACACACGCATTGTAAACTTGTACAATGGATTGGCTGGCTGTGGTTGGTTTGTATTCTTGACCTTCTGTTTTCATGAGATTGATAATCACATGAATCTGAATGGTTAAAGGTGAAACTTTTTATCACGAGAAAGAGTCATGAATCTGCCCCAACTACTCTTATTTAAATCTTTCTGGAAAGTGGAACTTATATTATTTGCCTTGAACATAACATAAAATGCCTCTTTCTACTTCTAAATGAGCTCACTGAAGATACTGAAAATGGGTTGCTTTGGATCGTCATTGAATAAGAAAGACCGTAAGTTTTTTATGTTTTTCTTGGTTCATGGAGTTCGATACGGATAGATTTGTAAGCTATCAAATAACTGTATACGCGCAACAAACACTCAAATGTATTTGTACATTGTGGTGTGTAAAGTAATATTATTATGTACGAACGATTTCTGCTGGGAACAAAAAGTGTATTCTTTTGCTTTTCTATATGTGTTGGCAATAATTTTTGAGTCTTGGGTCGCTAGTCAATGTACCAAGATAGTAGGAGAACCTAAGTTAACAATTCAACTAAATATCTTTTTATTATTTAGTAATTAGTATAGTTGGTTGGATAAGTTTAGCAATCATAATTGTTTTTAAATAGGTTTAGTTTTTAGCCTATAAATATTGAGTTATAGCATACACAATTGGTAAAGTGGTTTAGCAAGTTTGGTTAAGCTTATAAACACAAGTCGTGGTGTCAATTATAATTAAGTGTTTGAGTTATTTTTTTTATTATAATAAACTTTAGGAGCTACTTAGATTCGAGATTTAACATGTGGTTTATCAATTTAGAAAAGGATGACATTTGTCTATGCTCTTTTCTTTCTCCTCTGCTTTTATACTAAAAAAACTAGGATGTATCATTTGATTTGTTTTCAAATTTTATGACAGAACCTACAAAGAAGATAAGGAAGCCAAAGCCATGGGAGTTCCCACGACCCGTTACCTGGAGTCAATTGGTTCAAATGCGTGACGAGTTTTGGGATTCAGCTCCTCACCATGGCGGGAAAAAAGGTAAAATTGTAAAGATGACAATGTACATCATAGGTGGTAATTTGATATGAATTCGTTTTAGATAGGTAGAATTTGTGTTATCTTTGTATTTTATAAGATTAAATAAGTGAAAATTTAACTAAAAGAAAAACAAATATGAAAAGAAAGAATAGATGGGCCAATGGGCTAAATCATGTGAGATGGGTTCGAAGTTTAAACACATCAAAACTTTTAAATCATTTTATTAAACATTAAGCCTACATAACGTTATTATATAGTGTTCTTCTATAATCATATTTAACCGTTACCATATTAATCATTCACCTATCTCTTCAGAAAAAGAATAAATGGGTGTTGACTTACCCCTATAACTATTTGCAAACACAATCCCCAAAGACCACTAAACAGGTTTTGATGGTTAAAACCATTCTAAAATATATTATAATCTTATGTAAAATTATGTATTCTTCAACTAAAAGGGCGGGCATAAATCCCGTAAAGTATAGATGTAGTGTTTTTATATTTTTTATAGAGTAAAATGTTATTTTCGTCCCTGACGTTTTGTTGAATTTGCCATTTCAATCCAAAAACTTTTTTTTTTTTTGCCATTTCAGTCACTGTAGTTTACTAAATATTGTCATTTTCATCCACTTCACTAACACCGTTAAAACTCTGTTAAAACTCCGTTAAATGTGAGGGTATTTTAGTCTTTTTCAACACCCTAATTATCCAGTTAAAACAAATTAATCAATTAATATTCAATTAAAACTAAAAAAACACATGAAACGACTAGTGAGACCAGATGATTCGATTTAAAATTTCAATTAACTCTAACCCATGTTATTCGATTGAGGGTGCCGTAGGATTTCAATTAATCTTCACGTTTTGTTCGAACGTGTACCGTTATTTGATTGAGGTCTGTTGTGGGATTGATGTTTGTTGTTCACATACTTCATCTTATTGAGATTTTTAATTAATGTCTTTGAACATGACAATTCAAACCTCAATAGAACAAAACGTGACAATAGTAGACCTCAATCGAACAACAGTACATATTCAAACAAAACGTGAAGATTAATTGAAATCTCACAGAAGACATTAATCGAACATGTGTTAGAATTAATCGAAGCGACCAGTCTCACGAGTCGTTTCATGTGTTTTTTAGTTTTAATTGAATATTAATTGATTAATTTGTTTTAATTGGATAATTAGGGTGTTGAAAAAGACTAAAATACCATCACATTTAACGGAGTTTTAACGGAGTTTTAACAGAGTTTTAACAGTGTTAGTGAAGTGGATGAAAATGGCAACATTTAGTAAAATACAATGACTGGAATGGCAAAAAAAAAAATAATTTTGGATTGAAATGACAAATTTAACTAAACGTTGGGGACGAAAATGACATTTTACTCTTTTTTATAAGTAGAGTAGCTGTAAAGTAAATAGTGTGTTTACTAGTAAAAAAAATATACGAATTCTTAACCCTTCTCGGTCAATGAACCGAGTATTTTTCACCTTAAAAGAAGCAAGAAAAGTAAATTCTCAAAACAATTAACATTCTAATTTGTTATGCATTTGTTTTTCTAATAACTGTTTATATGAATTATGTGAAAAGAAATCTGGGACGCGATACATGCAGCGGCTGAAGCTGATATAGAGCTTGCTCAAGCAATTTTGGACAGTGCAGGGGTCATTGTTCATAAACCTGATATGACCGTTTGTTATGATGAAACAGGTCATTTGATGCATCATTAGGCTGTATCGTACAACCCCGCAATCTCAAACATCAATTCTAGTTTTCAAACACCATGCTTATTGGAATTGATGGTCAAATGCATTTCTGGGTTGTACCATACAACCTTTAGACTCCATTTTCAAACACTATTTTCACAATTCATGCATAAGTTACTTTAAAATCATGTAAATAATGTAATTTATTTTTGTTTATAATATTTTCAGGTACCAAATATAAAATACCAAGATATGTATTGAGTGAGCCAACAAACTTGATACAGCTAGGTTGAAAGAACAAGAAGCACAAAGCACAGCCATAGTTACATCTGTTTCTTGCTAAAGTTTTTAGGCCTGGTTCACTTCTATTTCTTACTTTTTCAGGCTTTTGATTAGTTTTTAGGGATATTTTTGTTATGATTTCAAGAAAATTCTATGAAAATAAAATTAAAACTTGCAACTTTCACCCATTTATGTATTTTGTGCAACCTTGTACCTGATCCCGCTGTTAGCAGGGTATTGAAAAAGAACGTGAATTAAAAAAACATTTGGATCTAGAACGAAAGCAATAAGTGTTACATACCTAACGAAACTATAATTCCATGAATAAACTTGCATCATTAAACTTTTGTTTTGAAGAACCTTGGTATTGGCTTACTTAATTCCTCCTTTGTCTGGGGCAATGGGGCATTATTTACAGCTGGGGACTTCTTAGACCATCTCCAATGGTCGTTTTTAGGCCAAGAATTGCATGGAATCGTTTTATTTTATCATTATGGGGTTATGTTTTAGAGGGGAAGTTCTTCACCAAGAACATAAAAAAAGAAAGGGTGGTGAAACCAACATGTTTTTTTAATTATATTATTTATACATATACAAAGAGATAATTAAAATATGGTGATGATGTGTCATAATTTTTAATGTTTTTGAGTTTTCTTATTGGAAAGGTTTTTGATGTTGTGAAAGAATAAGTGTTTTTATGACGTGGTACTTGATTAGACATGTTTGTTGGTGTTTTATGTGTCTTTATTGTGAATACTCTTAGGAGATGCTGCAGCGGGGCTGAATTCAAAATTCCAACTATAACAACTTCTAATTTGAAAATGGATGGGTCGGATAACAAGCTAAAATGGTTTATATAGGTTTGATTTGGCTTGATCAAAAAATTGTAGTCCACCACTCTTTTTTTGAAAGGTAATTAGCGTGTCAAATATGATTACAAATATTAATTATTTTTAACTATAAGGTAACTAGCCTAAATCCCATGTGTTACACGGTTTAAAAAAATAAATATAAAATATATTATTTAATAATATATAATATAGAAGAATGTGAAAATTAAAAAAATATGTTAGAAATTAAGTTACATATAAGATAAAAATGTAAAAAAGTACTAATCATTGTAGAAAACTAATTACCAAAATATTGGATCATTTTTAAAAATTAAGATTATTCTTATCATAATTTCATTTAAATTTTAAATATATATATATATATATATATATATATATATATATATATATATAGGATAGAGAACGAATGTTAACCCATGTTTATTACGATAACCCATTAACCAAACTAGTGGTCCACAGAAGGCCACGTAATCACTGTAAGTTGGAGTTACAGTGGTAAACTAGTGGTCCACAATTAACGTTAATTTTTTTTAAAAAAAATATATAGCAAGACTATACTTAAATTAAAGATATTAAAATGATCTATTTAATGGTGTAATTTGTATAAAAAATAACATCGTACAAAAAAGTTAAGACGGTTTTAAAAAAAGGGTAGTATTTTTTAAAAAATGGATGGAAAATTGTTACATCAGTGGTGTAATGCGATTTAAAGTTAGTTGCACTACATAATCGTGGTGTAAGTGCTTGTTACATTAGTGTTAACAGGTTATCGCAATAAAGGTGGGTTAACAACCGTTTCTTACCCTATATATATATATAGGAGGGATCCTAAGAAAACCACAAAGTTATGAGAAAACTAGAGAAAACCAATGAAAACGGTCACATAATGTATAATTTTTTTTATCACTACCCTCTATATATATGTGTGAGTATATATAAATAAAGTTATGAATCAAATGAAACCGTAGCATGGTTTTACGTATACGTCACATATAGGTTACGTATACGTAAGTTTCTTTATTCTCGTATCTATGCTCAACATATATGTACAAAACACTTAAATAGCATTTAATTAAAACAAAAAAAAGATTTGAATTATGTCATTGTTTTCCGTGATTTTCTTTGGTTTTCACATAACTATTGGTTTTCTTAGGAACCCATATATATATATATATATATATATATATATATATATATATATATATATATATATATATATATATATAGGGGAGGGTTTCTGAGAAAACTAATAGTTATGTAAAAACTAAAAAAAACCATGGAAACCAATAATATAATTCAACTTTTTTTGTAATTTTAATTGTTAAAATGTTATTTAAGTGTTTGGTGCATATATGTTGAGCATACATACGATAATGAAGAGTTTTACGTATACGTAACACTATGTCGAATGAAAACTTGTTACATATACATAACCTATGTGTGACGTATATGTAAAACCATGCTACGGTTTTCACTTGATCCATACACTTATTTATATATACTTACACATATATATAGAGGGTAGTGATAAAAAATTATAAATTATATATATAAGATTTCAGTTTTAAATTTAGAAAAACAATTAAAAGAAAATGATAGGATTTTATAAATTAATGTTTTCATGTTTACATTGATTTCTAATTTAACATATAAATAAAAATAATACATAAATTGGCCATTTAAAATTTTCCATGTAACTTAATTGACTTATATTAATAGAAAATATCATAAATACTTTATATTTTTTTGATTAATTAATTATATAAAAGTTTTAAATATTACGATAAAAAATGAATGAAAAACATATGAAATAATAAATCTTGAACATGTTAATTTAAACACAAATGAACGAATAATTGGTAAAGAAAAATGCGAAAACAAAGGGTTAATTGTTTGTGCTATTTTTAAATGTTTAATGCGCTTTGATTGAAATGTAATATTTTCAATCTTATGTACACATATCTATGTTATGAATATATAAATGTCAAAGCCATTAAATTGTTAAAGAATAAAATTGATAAAATATTATAATAAATATAGTTGTAAACATTAAGAAACATATTAACTTAAATTGTATAGTGATTGTATATAAAATTAAATTGTGAAAAACTAATACCTTAACATTATGTTTGAAAATTTAGATTCTATTCATTATAACTTCCATTTAAGATTATTGTGCATATATTACAAAATGACTTTTTATTTTCATAAAATAAATTATAAGGAAGTGTAGGAGTATACAAATAATTGTTTACATTTGATATTTATTTGAATTTAAAATACAAATAAAATTAATTCAAAATTTAGAAACTTTTTATTTTAGGAAAACAAATTAAGAGAAAATTTAGCAGTTTACAAGGAGTGTTTAATATGATGACAAGTGACAATATTTTTTTAAAAATTTAACATGTGGCAAAGGGTGCTTAATATAATGACAAATGACAAAATCCTTTTCTTTTATTATATATAAAGATAAAGATACTAGTTTATATCCCGTGTAATACACAGATTTAATTAATAAAATATTAAATCGTTTATAATAAAAATTATAAAACGATATTTTCAGATAAAATATGATTAAGTTATAAATAATTACTTTAAGTAAAACAACAATAATATCATCTTAAACTCTCATTTTATGAGATTGTTTTTTTTTTACATTTTGTTTTCAAATATAATTTTATTTTTTAATCACCCTTAAAATAAAAAAATGGTTCTAAAAAAGTTAGAATTTCTAGGAAAGTTTTTTGTTTAAGAAAATTTCTGCATCTTATATTTTTTTAAAGGTTGTTTGTTTTTTATATAAAAATCTAGTTTATAATTTTTAATATGGAAATGTTTTAAATAATATAATTACCATTTATTATTATCATTTATTATGAGAGAGAGGTGGGAAAATTAATATGAGAGAGCATAATATTTTGACACGTGGCTGCTTAAAACCTTTTTTTTATTATAATAGATAGATTTTAAATAGTATAGTTTACGAGGTTGCTAAACTTGTTAATTTACCCTTTACTTTTTTAGAAATAAAGACAGAGAATATAGCCCGATTCACCTATCTATAAGTGAATTGAATCAAAATCCTAACCTCTAGAGAAGATCATATTTTTCAAATGGTTAAAATGGCAAAAACTACTTCAAAGTGCAAAATATAAAAAATCAACGCCTATAATGTGCTCTCATTGGCATTCATTCACATTAATCTAAATTTACAAATATTATTTAAAAGTTCCTAATCCTAAAATGTTATATTTGTATAACGCAATCATAGCATATATTATCATCTTCTAATCTACAACGAGAATATGATATCCATTAGCATGTAATATGCATACAAAAATGAATATCCAGATGGTGCTACTTTGGAAGTAGATATGAATTATATGACATATAGAACAAAAGAGGTATAATGACAAGTATCTCTTCACAACATTATTTGCAATATTACAATTATCTTTATCTTTTCTTGTATTGACATCAGGCCTTGTGTTTATCATCATCCTCCCAAATCACCACAGTTACTAAGGATGGAAGGGGCGCGCACATCAAAAGAAGTGATGGGCCTCGACCTGGGGTGCAACACCGTTGCCACCCCTTTTTCACGCAGCACATTGTAGTAGTCACGACATGTGCTCACTGTGGAATTCCCCCTTGTTACCATTGAACTAGCCGTTAAACACCCCCCCCCCCCTTCCCCCAACCCAAACGGCTTTTTCAATTATTTAAAAAAAATTCTATAAATAACAAAATAACAATTCAATTTTTACACCACTATAATTCCAAATCTCTCAAACATTTCTTTCTTTAATATTCATACTATACGAAAATGCCCCACCTATTTTATATTCCCTCTTCTTTTTCGGATAGTTCTAGCCGAACACGTTGACAAGGCTGAAAGTTCGAATAAACGGATCTTGAAATGCGATCGTGTTGCGGCTAATAATGTTCTTATGAATGATTATTTTTTGGAGGACCTAAAATACAAAGGGAAGATGTTTAATTTCGGTTACCTCAGGATTTATTTCTATGGAATGTTGAAGAAAAAATGTGATCGTGTTGCGGTTAATAATGGTTTCAAGAAGGGTTTGATGGGAGGTGAAAAAAAATTTCACGCAAATACAAAAATGCACATCGACTATGCTTCAACTTTCAACAGGTGATTCACAAGACACATACGACGGATATTTAGCAATATTAGAGATCTCAATTAGTGGTGTCTTATATTATTGTTTTTAAATTGTTTTAATACTACTCTTCCAATTCGACGGGACATAAGGGAATACAAGCATAGGAGAGGGTTCCTGAAAAAACCAAAAAATATGTGTAAATCAAAGAAAACCACGAAAATCAATAACATAATTTATAATATTTTTGTTATTTTAATTGTTAAAATGTTAAGTATTTGATGCATATATGTTGAGCGTACATACGATAATGAAGACTCTTACATATACGTAACACTATTTGATGCATATATGTTGAGCGTACATATGAGAATGAAGACTCTTACACACTATATATGTGTGACGTATATGTAAAATCATGCTACGATTTTCATCTGATCCATACCCTTATTTATATATACTCACACATATATATTAAGGGTAGTGATTAAAAATTTTATAAATTATGTGACCGATTTAATTTATTTTCTCTAGTTTTCTCATAATATTATAGTTTCTTTAGGATTCCTACTCTACAAACATATGCTTCTTTCATGCTCTTTCATGCTCTGGTGTCTTAAGTTCTAAACATGTTGTACATGTAAGTGAAACGCGTAAAAAGTTTAATAGCATTACTACCATAAATTTTCTATTGATTTTGTTTACAAAAAATATGTATTTTTGTTTCATTTATGATTATCATTCTAAGTTAAATCAAGTGAATATTAAATGTAAATCTACGGTGATAATACAAATGATAGTTAAAAAAATCCAATTTGTTTTGAAAATTTCATCGGTAAAATGAATATTTCTATATCTATACGTTTTCATAAAACTTTTTATTTTCGGAACGACAAATTGGATAATTAACGGGCTCACCCGATCATCTCCATTAGTCGAGTACATAAACCGAGACCATCATCAAGAGAAAACTCATTACATGTGAGAGAAACCATCTGGTCTAACCTGGAAACATTTTTTTTTTATCATAGATGATACTTGAACCCAAACCTCCTCTATTTTAATACGGTCTTAAGGTATCTCATATCAATTATTTGGGCTAATAATCATTAGTTATTTTTTTTGGGACAATTACATATTTTCCCCTCTAAACTTGTGTAATTATAAATTTTCTCATCTAAACTTATGTAATTATATATTTACTCAAATCATACTTAGAATGTATATTTTATACATTAAAACTTGTGTTTGGAGAATTATGTAGTTCTTTTGATAAAGATGAGGATATATGTAATTCTTTTTTTTTTCTTTTTTTTTGAGTTAAGTTTAATGTTACTCTTTGAGGTTTGTTAAAAATAATTATTTTTCTCTAAAGATTAAAAACATCAATTTATCTTCAAAAGTTTCATAAATTGTTTCAATTTAAATCCAAAAATTTCATTAGTTGTTTTAATATTATCCAAAATAATAAAACTTTTAAAGTGAAATTAAAATAACATATGAAATTTTTGAAGATAAATTAATTTTTTAATCTTTTAAAGAAAAATAGTTAATTTAGTTAAACCTTAAGGTGTAAAACTGAAATTAATTTTTTTTTATATAAGTAATGAAAAATTTTAAAGTATATATATTTTGTACGTTGTATTATTTTATTCAATCTAGACCAAACACTGCCCTGATTTTTGGAGCAAAAGATAGTAAATTACCACACAGCCCCCGACTAAACCCTTAAATAAGCCAAAATCCAGCAAGGACAAAACGGTAAAATAAAAAAGGACACCTAAAACATTATAAAATTCTCAATGTCTCTACTTTCTTGAGCAACTCATTGTCCGCTAAACCCCAAAATTTTACCTCCTGTTTCTTCCACTCACACTTCCCCCCTCTTTTTATAAATATCCGCCATTGATGACCTCAAAATCCTCTGTAAACAGCGATTGTAGACGATGAAGATCAAACAAACGTTGATTTCGATATCAAATCTCTAACAATCACACACACTCGAAGCTTCCTTCTCGTTGTTCAGTAAGTATTCGATTCAAACGGCATTTTCATTACGGTTTCTCTCGAATCTTCCTGCAACGCCATTATATTAATACTTTATTCGCCTCATTAATGCATTTCCTTCTTCTACAGCTGATTAATCCTATTCTAATGCGCATTTAATAATGCAGATTCGAGCATATTGTTTACACCTAACAGTTGTTTTATCGAATCGTCGATTTGCTATATATTGAGAATAGAACAAAAATTAGGGCTTCAAGTTGTTTAATTAACGCTTTAGCTTCCGCTTAAGTTTCAATTTCTTCTACTTTAGGTTGTTTTTATCATTGTGGAGACAAAAACTAGAGGACTGTTGTCTCTGATTGTATCGATCGCCATTAGAGGAGACGAGTTTATGCTGCTAACTTGAGATTTACGTTGACTTTCGCAACTTCTTGTCAAGCAAAGGTAAATTCTGTTGACTGATCCTAACATGATTAATAGAATTATTTCAATTGCTTTTGTAGCGTCTGAAATGCTGAAGTGTATATTCACAACATTCCACACGGCACACTAGCACACTGCTACATCAACGATATATTAAAGCATTCACAGAAGGTTCTTCATTTTGATATGAGTGTGTGCACTGTATTGTTACGGATGGTTGTTAATGGTTGTAAGTGAAAGATAGATAAAATATACGAGGTTGTACCATGTTTCCCAAATATAAGGAAACACGATACAATCCCCATAATTTTTTTAATATTTTTAAAAATGGTTGTAAGCAGAAGAGAGAGAAAATATAATAATAAAGATATTAAAAAATATTATTTAATTGAAAGATGAAGTAAAAATGTAGTGTTTTTAGTGTAAATATGGGGATGAGAATGAGAATGAGATTGCTAGTGTGAATGCTCTTAGTTTTTACTGATATTTCACACTTCTTTACATTCTGGAAACTTTTATTATATTTATTGTAATCCACTCTTTTTTTACTTACTCATGAAATGTTTAACGATCTGATAAAATATTTAAAATTAATCTTGAAATTCTATTAAAATATTTACCATCTAAACACATTATAATTTTAACATGATTTCTTTCTAATTTTAACAAGATTCAATTTAAATTTCAATTCAAAATTTCTTTTACTAACACTTATGCCAACCAAAGGACCCCTCAGGGGCAGTTGTAGATGCCAATAAAAAAGTTAAATTGCAACCTGCATGTAAGACGAATCTGGTATTTACCGTCAATACTCTGAATCAGTGGTTGTGCGTTTTTATTATGCGCCAAAATCAACCACATGTTAGAAACAGTGTTGCAGAAAAGCGAGTCATGACTCATGATTCACTCACGAGTCATGAGTGTGGGATAGACCAGATGATCGGCACGTGATCACTTTCTGACATATATGACTGTTTCGCATTTTTTTGCTTTTTGTAATTTGGACTTAATACTGCAGTGCGGTGCAGGGCGGGCCTCTTCGTGGATCCATCAAATAAAAAGGGGCCGTTCATGTATTATATGGGTCATGATTATTAGTTTATTACTATATAAACATGTGGGCCAACAATTTTGACACGTTTTATTATTTTTTTATTTTCTATATTTTTTTACCATTGGACTATAGGACCCATTGGTCAAGTGTTCATTGACTAAAGTTCTTTTTTACCATAATGCCATGAATCATGATAGAAAATGAAAATATTAATTCTTTTAATATAGACATGCGTTAATGAAAATTTTATATAAGAAAGGTAAACAAATTTTATAGATCTGCTTTATTTTGCGAATATTTTCTTTAAACGTATAACTTTTAGCCTACTTTTTATTTATTTATTTTCGTACATTCTTTCAAAATATTAATCTCGTGTACCTGATTTTGTTAATTTTTTTTTAGATAAGGTTATTTCATATATTTTAAGATGTATTTAATAACACCGGAAACAAGTTAACAAACTTGTTGTAGGATATAATTACAAAATGGTAACCAAGTTATATATGTTTTAATATAGTCAATCATGTTTTTTTCCAACTATAACAAAACCATATAAAAAATGTAAGTGTTAAGAAAATTTTCAATTATATAAATGTCACAATTATTAAACTTTGCTATTATTCAATTATTTTTCCTCTATATAATTGCCTCCCGTATTACTTTGGATAATCTTGAAAAAAATAATCGTATGATTATAATAAGTGTTCATATATGTTTTATTCAAATGAATAAATTCTAATATATATCAAAGAGTTAAATGCGTTTTACGTCCCTGAGGTTTCATAGAAATTGCCATTTGAATCCAAAGGTTTAAAATGTTATCATTTGCATCCAAAGGTTTCACTAAAATTGTCATTTGAATCCATTTGGCAATATTTAACTAACACGGTTAACTTTTTCCGTTAAGTTTCTAACATGAGAGTCATTTTAATTAAAAAAATTACAAAATAAAAAACTAACTCACGTGAGGGTTTTTATATATTTAGCTTCTTTTGATAATTGCAGTTATGATTTGACTTTATAATAGTCTTTTATTGTTTTGTCTTGTTAATGTATTTTGGTTTAGTAATCGTGTTACTTTTGCCCATTTTATTAAACATAGATTTATTTGGTTTAAAGTTTAATTATAGTTACGATAATTGATATTTTATGATTATTATTTATGGCAGTTAATGCCTTGTTATTAATTGCTCTCATACTTTTATGATAATCTGTCTTTTATAGTTATGATTCAAATAATTTATGTTATTATTTATATATATATTGTATTTGTATGTTTTATAAAGTTAGAAATGGATCACTTTTAGTTAGTTAAACTTATATTTTATTTTATCTAATAGGACATCCAGAGATGACTTATTTGATAAAATAAAAGAACTACTGACCTATCATTGCTTGTAAATTAAAATCGCAATGATTATTACCAAAAGAGACTGAACGCATAAAACTTATCACGTTTAGCTGATTTTTATTATTTTGTATTGTTTTGACTAAAATACCTCTAATTTAGGAAACTTAACGGAAAAACTTAACGACGTTAATTAGGAGTAGTTAAGTGGATTCAAATGACAATTTTTATGAAACCTTTGGATGCAAATGGCAACATTTTAAACTTTTGGATTCAAATGACAATTTATATAAAACCTCAGGGATGTAAAACGCATTTAACTCTATATAAAATTTTAAACATTATTGATACTTGATGGTTTATACACTCTAAAAAAAGTCCTTCTGACATTTTTTTTCTGTATTTTATATGTTTTAAAAACTATTATTTTCTTGATATATAAATCCAGCCCCAGAAACTTTTACATAAAAATACAATATTCCATAAACATCCTCGATCTATGAATTAAAGCAGTCTGCTTTTTCTCTAATACAGTAAATTCAAACGCTTTATCATCATTGTTTTAGTCTTTATGAACAATCCCATTTGCCTTTAAAATATTATTCAGATTGCATAAATCATTACACCACCATTGCCAATCTTCCTACTATCACCATCTCTGAATAATAATCCCAACGTTTTCATTTCAGATGGATTCACTCAATCAATCCACTCTAAACCCAAACAAAACCAGATTATCTCGTACATTTGCCAAAGTTTTGCACATCCAAAAGTTGAAGTCAAAAGAAAAAGTCAAACAAGATAAAACAAGATCAACACTCGATCAATATCATCAAGATGAGAAGCTTCAGAACACTGCAGCAATGGATGCATTCATTGCCACTGTTTTCGCCACCGTTTCGTCGGTTAAAGCCGCTTATGCCCAATTGCAGGTTGCTCAATCTCCCTATGATCCTGCAGGAATTCAGTCAGCTGATCAGATCATGGTGTCTGAACTGAAAAGATTATCTGAATTCAAACAGTTGTTCTTGAAGAAACACCTTGAAGACGACATTAACGACGCTGAAACCACCCGAATATTAGCTGACATTCAAGAAATGAAGAGTCTCGTACAAATGTATGAAATAACAGCAAGAAAGCTTGACAGTCAGAGAAAGCTCAAAGATTCTGAAATCATATTCTTAAAAGAGAAATTGAACGAGGCCCAAAAGGATAACAAGATGATCGAGAGAAGATTAAAGTTAAACTCAAGTGGGTCTTTTTCATCTAACGAGAAGATCAATTTCTCATCTCTATCCACAAGAAATTTCTTGATGTCTCTTCATCAAACAACAAGTTCGATCAGAAGTTTTGTGAAGTTGATGATGAGTGAAATGGAAGATGCCAATTGGGACTTAAATGCAGCTGCTAGTTCGATCCAACCAGATGTTGTGTTATGTGACACAAGTCATACATGTTTTGCATTCGAGTCTTTTGTTTCTCGAGTGATGTTCGATGGGTTTAATAACCTTACATTTTCGATCACGAACGATGGGTTTGATTCAGATTCAAACTCGCATTCGCGGTCTCCTCGGTTCTTTTTCGACAATTTCATGGAGCTGAAATCTTTCAAACCACAAGAATACATCACATGGAAACCAAACTCAATGTTTGCTAAATTTTGTTGGTTAAAGTACTTAAAACTCATTCACCCCATCATGGAACACTCTCTTTTTGGGAATTTGAATCAACGAAATCTGGTGTCTGCGGGAAAGTTCCCGCAGACAAACTTCTTCGCGTCGTTTGCTGACGTCGCGAGAAGGGTTTGGCTCCTGCATTGCCTTGCATTCGCGTTCGATACCGACAGACCGTCTGTTTTTCAGGTCAGAAAAGGTAGCCAGTTTACGGAAGTGTACATGGAGAGTGTAAATGAAAATGAAGAACCATCAAACGCCTCGTCAGAGGTCGGGTTCACAGTGGTTCCGGGGTTTAAGGTGGGTGGAACTGTTATCCAGTGTCAAGTGTATTTAATTTGACCCCGAAGCCGTTAAAGGTTTTAGTCCTATGACCGATGTTAATATACATTTAAGGACATATAAAAATGGTATGTGAGTTAGTCGTTATGAAATTAAAAAAAATGAAAAAGTTTGACAGTGATGAGATCGGACGGCTGTAGTTTTATCTGGGCCCAGAAGATAACCACGTCGAGAGAGTGGGCCGGCAGTTCCACATGGTGGGAATTAAAGCATGAATCGTGATGGAAAGCGGCATGGGACGATCCGGCGATGTGGATGTTAGGGTCAAAGGGTCGATTTTGAACTCCTTCTTGTATAAAGAATATAATCTTCATGTTTTTTTTTTTAAAGGCTGGTTAGTGGTTAGATGTTAGTATCACCAAGTTAGTAATATTTCGTCAATGCCAAAGCTTGAACCTTGGACCTCCAAGAGAGGCAAAACCTCTCACCTTCCCCTTAACCACTAGGCAAATCTCCATGTATATATAATAATTTTTAGCTCTATGTTTAGTTTTTATGTAGTTTAATTTATTATAAATCTGATCTTTACCTAGAGGAACATATCTTATTTTCATCTTTCTTTACCGGCTAGATGGAGAACTCTATCATTTACATCTTGTCCGGTGCTTAAATGGGATTTTTTTAAGAGGCTTATGCCTCTTATCACTTTTATCTAATATAGGCTATTGATTATTGGGCAATGGGCATATGAACAAATGAACAAAACTATATATATGTGTAAAAGAAGTGTATTACATAATATACACTCACGCGTCCTTAGTTTTGCTTTTATAAATGTCACCTTATCTTAGATGCTTTATTCCTATAGGTAAACCTAGTAATGCATTTCTTTTGGTAATCATCGTCATAGACTTTAAACGGGTTAGGCTAAAGATACTTTTTTATTATTTGTCATACCCTTCTTTTAAAAAATAGATTTAAAATTTGTTGTATTCTATCCATAGAAAATTTCTTTTTTAAAAAAAAAATGTTATATTAAAAAAGGTTAAATAGTGCTTTTTATAAAAAAAGATATAAACAAAATATTTTAAATAAAATAAAAAGTTCTATGAAAAATTAATATAATTTTTTTTTTTAAATTAAGAGGAAGGGCGTGTTTTTAGAGAGTTTTTAAGACCGATTTTAACTATGAGAGAGCCAAAACTCGGCCAAGGTGGGCAAGGGTAGAGGCGCACAAACCAGGTTGAAACTTGAAACCGGTTTGGGTTCAACCTGGTTTGGGTTTTGGTCAAAAAAAAAATTCAGACCGGATTTTACCGTGTTTCAGGTCGGGTCCAACCCGGTTTTAAGGGCAAAATGGTAAAAAAAATCGGGTTTACACTAGGTTTGTTGTGTCGGGATGGGAAAAAACCGGGTTGGGTGTGGAGGGGACAAACCGGTTTGAGCCCTACGGGTTGGATGTGCGCCTCTAGGCAAAGATGGGGGGAGCCGGTTTTAGACACTTCTATTCTAGGATGCTTTTAGTACGTCCATTTCTTTAAGCTTGTATAATTTGTTGTTTTCCTTAGAACATTTCAAAAGTAAAATTGTTAATATATATACATGCATCCAAAAAAACACGAGTTATGGTGTGGGCTTGGATTTCTTCAAAGGATTCCTGACAGTGTAATTTAAAAAAGTGTAACTGCTTAAGACGAGGAAACAAACAAGCAGAAAAGTTTAAAAATTTGTTCATAACAAATCTATTGAAGAATTATTTAGGTTTTAAAAAACGTGGCATCGAGTACATCAACCTCACAAATGACCAATCTTGTTGTCCCAATCCATCACCCCGGGAGTATTTATTATTTCTTTTTATTGAATTATTAAATGTTTGGTACATTAAGTAAGTTTGGTCCGGTAAAATGTTAAGACTGCAAGACACATCGTCAAGTGTTAAAATCGGTGAAGATATAACCGTGCATTAGGGTAGTGCGAGTTGTCCAGGGGAGATAGTGGGAAAAAAACAGAGTCCATTGGAAGGTGATGATGTGTCGCTGTGGATCAGGGTGATGAGGTTAAACCAGGTGAATATTCACCAAGTCAGGAGAATTTACAAAAAATAAAAAGGTGGATGTCTGGAGAATTGGATCCGAGGAAGATCAAAAACATTACCCGCATGACACAGTGTGATTAGCCCATATAACGATGCATCAACCTATGTGAACTCGCCGCTTATTTTTTACCGGGGATCGGCTGGGTGGCCGGTCCAGTTCACATCGATTCGTTTTTGGCCGGTCGAACCAGCCGGTTCATCCCGAACCGCTGGTCGGACCGGTTCGGATCTGATTTTGTAATTTTTTTATTTTTTTTTATTTTTTTGATTTTAATGGGTAAAAACGGGGTGTTGAACCATGAATTAGTATGTTAAATATAAAAATATAGTTAAGTTTTATATATAACTATAAAATACGTATACAAATTACTTATATTTAATTATATATATAATTATGACGTCATCCGGTTCTTAAATCCAGTCCGACAGGTCCGACCGGTCCCACCACCAAACCAGTAAGGCGTCCGTTTCGACATCCGGTTCTGAAAACATTGTTTTTTTGTACAACACATTTACTCTCAACCTTTGTCCTTTGATGCACGTTATGTTCGTAAAAACTAGATCTATATGTTATATAGGATAAAAAGATCGTATTCTAAAATAGAAATATATAATATAATACTTAATATTAATATGAACACATAAAATACAACAGCTGGAAACTTTCAAACTTAACGGCTATTAAAGAAACGTGGTAAGACTAAAATAGTGCATTGCTGTGTGGAATCTCGATCTACTTGCACGCATGAAACGTGAAAGTAAAAGACTACAAGACATGGAACTTCCTCACAGGCTTTATGTATTCCAAGATTTTTTTTATTATTTTTTATTCAACAAATTTTATCATTAAGATAATTTTTATCGGGTCTATTTAAGAATAGTCTCTTTGTTTCATAAATTATAAATAACGTTTTTCTCATTTCATCATCTCAAACTATAGTACATAAGTAACGCTTTTATCGTATACTTTTGTTTGTTTGTATCCTTAAGTTATCATTTCATTGCTAAAGCTAATATCTTAATTTCTTTAACATCTCATTCTTATTTAAAGTTTTTGTTATATTTTTGACAATAGTGTTATTATTTTTCAAAGGGTTAAAAACAATTTATCGAATATAATAGTTTTATAGGATAATAATAAAGTTATCTTTATTTAAATTTATAAGAGGTAAAGTGATATACAACTCCAAAAGATATCATGATATTGTTATAATTGAGGGAACAAGTACGCATGGTAAATGTGACATTTTGTACCTGTTCATTGAATGTGGAACAGGCTCATAGTCTAGGAACATTTCACACCCATCCCTATCTTCCTTTTTATTATCATTACTATTTTTTTGGATAAAAATGTTATCTACAACATTATTGTACTATGGCATATCTTCTTGCGGTGAAGCATGTATACATATTTTCATGCATACATACTTACGTCTATACGTATGAATCGGTACAAAATACACTGATACACTTAACCAATGAATTGTACAAGGTAATTACATGAATTATATAGGATTACATCCAGAACAAAGAGGTTTATATCGCAACTCCGTATCACACCTATACATTTGAATTTTAAAGTCACTGAATCCATAAGAACTACAAGTAAATAGGTTTTACCTTTTCAACACATAAGATCACTAAATCACAAAAGACGTCTAATGAAATATCTTACATTGATTTTACGGGTTTACTCGTGACTATAAGATCTTGTGGTGACCATGACTGGTCAAGTTTCTAATTATTAGAAAGTTGGTGTTTAGATCTCATCATCTCAAATTCTCACACGAACAAGGCAACATAAATAAAACTTGAACGAAAATAATAATAATAAAAAAAAGAAAACACATTAAGTTTGTTGATCCAAGATATACTGGGACATCGATTGTAAGTTTGTTGTTCAGATTTTGCAATCTTATTGTGAGGTATTTGCAATCTTAGAGAGCAGGTCCTGGATTCAAACCCAGGCAGCATGCATGATATAATTTGATTTAATTTAGTAGTAGGATAGATTTATAATTAAAAAAAGAATATAATAATTATAATGAATTTGTAGGGCCTGCTTTACGGTTCATTCATCATTCGACATCAAAATAGACAAATTTAATGTAAACTGATGATTCGTGAGCCCGATATAGCATATATGAATATGAATAATGATGCACGCTTTTGGATCTTAAATACGTAATTACCTAGTAAATTAAAATGGGCCAATCAGCCCAATACTCAAAACTCAAGGAAACCTCCAATCCCTCCCTCAAGATTTTGAAAATTTTCAAGAGTTAATTTCTGTTTTGCTCCTTGTGTTTTGATCGTTTTAACGGTTTTACCCCAATAGTTTAAAAATAACCGAAACCTTCCCTGAAGTCACTACTTTTTCTCAAAATTGCCCCCCGCCGTTAACTCCGTTAAACTTCTCGTTAAAAGCAACCCACGTGCCCCTCACATGAGGGGCAATTATGTCTTTTACTCCTAACCCTTCTTTTAAATGACTTATATAACTACAAAAACCCTAAATTCTCTTCAACACCACCACAAGACCACCAACCCCAACACCACCACAAGACCACCAACCCCAACTGCCAACACCACCACTGCCGCCACAAACCACCGCCTCCAACACCACCACCACTACCACGTTGACCCACCACCACCATGGCTAACAAAACCATCACCATCAGTCACCATCATCACCGCCACTACCACTATCACCTCCGGCATCACCCCTACGCCACTGCCAATGTCCACCTCCGACAAAACCCCGACCACCAGCCATCCGCCACTACCACTATCACCTCCGCCATCACCATCTACACCACCACTGTACCTGTAGGGCACTAATTAATAAAAACCCTAGCCCCCCCACCCCCAACGCGTTTTCAGCTTTCGCACCACAGGTTGCCGCCACCACCGCTTAGGAATCTGTTCAGTTTAAGCTTCGATCGATGGTGTAGAGATGAAGATGGTGGTGTCGAGCGATCGATGGTGCTGGTGCAGTGGGGGTCTTCCGTTTTGCTACAGATCCGTCCACATAAAAAGGTGGCCATTGAGGGTTTCGAACCTTTCATCCCTCGACGAACCCTAACCACCTCACCTCGTCGCCATCATAGCTGCAACACCTCCGGCAAAACCCAGATCTAGGGTTTTGTAGTTTGGATGATGATGAGGATTGATGATGATTATTAGATTCGATTTAAGGGTGGGTTAGAGTTGAAGTCAAATAGGCAGGTAGGAGAGGATGGCGGTGGATGGCCGGCGGTGGTGGATGGCCGGCGGTGGTGGATGGCCGGAGGTGGAGGTGGCGGTGGTGCGAGTTGTCGTTGCTAAAGGGGAAGGGGGTTGAATTGGTTGGGAGTAAAAGACATTTAAAAGAAGGGTTAGGAGTAAAAGACATAATTGCCCCTCATGTGAGGGGCACGTGGGTTCCTTTTAACGAGAAGTTTAACGGAGTTAACGGCGGGGGGCAATTTCGAGAAAAAGTAGTGACTTCAAGGAGGGTTTCGGCTATTTTTAAACTATTGGGGCAAAACCGTTAAAACGGTCAAAACACAAGGAGCAAAACAGAAATTAACTCAATTTTCAAACATATCAGAGAGATGCAGGAAGATGAGATTAGCGTGAAAATGAACAAAGTCGCTCGGCAAACTACTCGAGATCGAATCAATAAATAACATGCACATCTCAGATGTGTATGAGACTTAGATTACATATACATGATTCATTATTATTTTTATTATACAGTTCCGTTTTCAAGTCCATAAATTCATGTGTAGCAAAGTCTCCTTTCTTGTGTCGCTTTCTTTGCTACCAATGGACCCATTTCACCATCTTAAATGGATGAGTATTGGTTTACATAATACTAAAACCTATATTAATTAACTATGATTATAAATTTAAAAGTAAATTACTATTTGCATCCTGGACATTTGCGTATTTTAGCCACTTGTATCCTTATAGTTTCAAAACCACCATTTACCGCTACCGCTCGTCACCACAACCCACTCCACCACCGCCAAACCTGTAAATCACCACCATCACCATCACACGCTCTTTTCTAAGGTTTCTTACTTCCAAACTTCCACATTGATTTTAATTTCCACACTTCACTCCATCAATTATTCCAATTATAGGGTTTCCTAAAAGTAATTTTATTGTCTTTAATTTGTGAACTTGTGTTTTAATTATTCAAGATTTTGATTGATTGTAGTTAGATTGGTGGAAATCACATAAGTTGGTGTTTTTTGAGTTCTTTGATTGGATTGTGTAGCATACCTTCTCTGTTTTCAGGATTTACTACTCACTCGTGCGATTGTTCAGATTTTATGCTATGTTCTCAAGTTTACTTAACAATAGAAAAGAAAGAAAATATTTTATTTTATTTTATTTTCTCTTCTTTTGTCTTCTTTTATTTTTTTTCTCTTCTTTTCATTTCCTTCCTCTTCTTTTCATTTCTTTCTTTTGAACAATGCTGTAGTTTGTGCTATCAAAAAGGAAAACATTTGATAAGGTAACAGATAATTATGTAATGGTTCAATTTCAAGCTTTCAAATAACGAAGATGAGAGATCTGAGATTATTTATTTGGTATTTGTTTAACTTCATTTATTATTATTATTTTTTTGTTTCATTTACATCTGACAAAAAAAGTTTTTTTTCTTACTCTTAAAATTTTTTCTATATTTATCACTGAGCTCATGAGCAGCCCAACTCATCTGCACCTCTAATTAATGTCCTCTTATAACATGTCATTTTATTTTATCGACAGAATCCCTTTTATTTATACATAAAGGACGCACAATATATAATTGTAAATAAAGCAGACAAATGAGGTCACACTCCTATTGATTTTAATAATTAGAATTAGAATATAAAATAAAGATGATGAAACGCTAAAATGACATTTAATTTGGAAGTATATAGGCCATGCGATAATTGTTGGCTGACGTGGATATCATCCAAACATGTTGGGTTGGGTATTATTTAAATTGTTACCGTTTAGAACAATGTTAATGATATGCGAATCATGTGTATTAACATCTATAATGTTTTAGTTAAAAACATTATGTTATTTAACACTATGTTAATACCCCGTGTATTACACGAATTGATTAAATAAAATATTAGTAGTTATTAATAAAAATTAATGAACCATAAAACGATATTTTAATATAAGATATGATTGACACTACGTACAAGTGATAAAATGACAATATCATTTTTAAATTTTTTGTTAATTTTTTTTCTCTCAAAAAAATTTGGTTTTTAAACAAACCGTTTTAAAAAAACTATTTTTAAAAAAAGTGTCATTTTTAATAATTTCTTTAAATTTTGAATTTTAATCATTTTTGTTTCATGGGAATTTTATGTTTTTTTATAGAAAACACAGGTTTTAAAATATATTTTTTTAAGATTGATACTTTTTTAAAAAAAATTTTTATTTTATAAATGTTATTTCTTTAACAATTGCATTTGTAGAAAAATCTTTTTTTAATTTAATATAAAAAATTGATATGAAAAAGAATTAAATAATATCATTTGTAGTTAATGTGATATTTATTAGGGGAGAGAAGCGGACAAATAAAATTTAGGTGGTGTAGAATGGTGACATGTGGCTTCCAAAAACCTTTTTTTTATTTGTATAGATAGATTTAAGATGTTACAATATTAGCATTTAAAAACACTATGTTATTTAAAAATTAAGATGTTACAATATTAGCACATATGAAAACTAGAAAAACTATAAGAACATTTATATTTATGTTTATTTATCCAGGTTAAACTATTATAAAGTTCGTGATATATTTTGCTAGCTTGGGTGGTTGTTTTTTTATTTTCTGAAATAAAATTCTGCTTTTCAAAAAAAAAATTGTATAAACCTTGATCTATTGATCTCTTTTAGTTTGTGTTGTTCTATTTATTTATATGCATGTTTTTAACTAGCTTATAATATTCAAGTATTTTTTACCTTTTTTTTCCGATAATAAAGACATAGATTATTAGATTTTAATAATTTTAAATTTTATTTATTTGCCGGGAGTAATCTCAACTTAGAAAATATTTACAGAAACTCCAAATTTTAAGCTTATGTTCATCTAACGATCTTTTACTAAATCAGACTTAACACCGTTAGTTTTTTTGATAATGTGGATTGGTTATGTGACCAAAACACTAAACAGAAAGTTGAAATCAATCATCAGGTTCGTCAATCTGAAACTTTTGAACCCTGAAACCCGTCAATCTCTACCTATTGAGCTGAACTACTTGATTCGTCAAGGGTAGATTTCAAATGACGATTGAGTCTAGATACCAGAAAACGGATCTGATGGAGGCTGGACGACGGCGGAGTTGACAAATGGCTTAAAATTGGCCCCATTTCATAAAAAAACTAATGGGGGTTAATTTTCAGTTAGTAAAATATCGTTAGAGGAAAATAAATTTAAAGTTAGAAGTGTTTGTAAATAATTTTTTTATTAACGATTAATTCCGAACAATAAATAAAAATTAAGATTATTAAAATCAAATAACCGTTATAATTTAAAGACTCTTTTTTTGTATCCACTTAGCACCTTCACAATAACGAAAGAACACCTTTCACATCTAATACAACAATTTTATACCGCTTTTCAAAAATTTAATGTAGTTTGCGGTGAATCAAGGCTAATTTCAATCTATATTTCTAAAAGCTTTATATACTATTATACTACTAGTGGGTAACCCGCGCGTTGCGGCGGAGTGAACAATTTACAAGTTTATACTTGTTATATTTCACTTAATTTATCAATTGTTTTGTTTTAGTTTTAAATCTCTTATACGGCTTATGATTATTATCATATGTTAGAGCTAACACATTGTTACAGAACTAATTAACATTAACAAGAATAGTTGAATGACTCAACTTTTAAGTAAACATAAGTATTGAACATGATTAAAGTTTAACGAATATTTTCAAGAAAATTCACATTCGACATAGTATAGGTTGAATTGCTTTAATCCAACGCAAAGATTTGTGATAGAATTAGATATTAAATATAGATATATTAATAGAAAACCATGTGGTTTATTTCTTTGAAGCAGAATAAGAGTATAATAGGAAAATTTATTATAATATTAAAGATTAAAGATTGCAATCCTTTATATGTTATTTTAAAATTATTGTGAAATTACAAGTTTGTTCTAAAGAGATGCTTTATAGATAGTAATAAACAATAGATGATATAGATATAGATTATTATTATCATCATATTATAAAATATTTAGTAATTATATAGTTAAGTATTCAAATAGAATAATACTTATTTATAAATTTTATTATTATTATTATTATTATTGTTATTATTGTTATTATTATTATTATTATTATTATTATTATTATTATTATTATTATTATTATTATTATTATTGTTATAAAAGTATTTTGTTAAGTATTTAAATAAGGTAATAATTATTTATAAATTTATATGTTAATTTAAAATATAAAAATTTATATAATATTTAATATAGTAAATTAAATAATCTTACAATATTAAATAATGTATTAATCAATGTATTAATTACAAGAAGTTTATTAATAAGGGGTAAATAAGAATGATTGCATTGAACAATTGTACCTAATGCTTAAAAAGTTGTATTAGGTGTTTTAATTTTTTTTTTGTAAAATTATATTTGTATCCTAAGGTTTTGCTTTATATAGTATTATAGTGGACACCTATGCTTCGCCGCGGTTTGATTTTAAATGTATATGTGAACGTCGCAATGATAGTTTTTGGGATTATCATGATTTTAGTTAGTTCAACGATATAAGCGCTCGGATTTTCATGTATATCTACACATGCTTTAGTGATTCGTTATTATATCGTCATGATGCTATTATTGAACATATGATATTTAATAATAAATCGTGGATATCAAGTAAAATAAATATGTTAAAAGTATTTGAATAAAAACTATCATAAAATGTAAAACATTGTATCATGATTAAGGATATGTTAATATTATATTGTTACAGATACAATAACATGATAAAAACACATTATTAAATTTTAACATAATATTGTTGTTGTTGTTATTGTTGTTAACCTTTTAATAAAAATAATCATTACTATTAATATTATTATATTTTTAGACGTATTAATAATATGTCTTTTACTAACAAATTTAATCATAAATACTAAAGTTATGGACTACCCAAAATACCCCTAGAAAATATAACTGTTAGTTATTATAAATATTAGTTGTATACTTAATTATTTAAATAGTATTTAATAAATTTAAATGTCATTTTCAAATATTAAAAATAATAAAATATTAAATGTATTAAATTAAATAATATCATATTATTAAATAATATATTAATAATGTGCATTAATGAAAATAGTTTATTAAATATGAGTAAAAATGAAACTATTGTATAGGGCACTTGTACTATATGCTTAAAATATTGTATTAAGTGTCTTACAATTGAATAAAATTACTATTTTGTCCTCCTAATATGTATTATATAGTAGTATAGATAAGTATTCGTTAAGGCCATCAAATTCCCTAAGTCACCTTATAAAAAAAACGAAATTTGTTAGTGCATTATTTTCTGTAAAAAAGTTTTTTTCATTTAATGGTAACATGTACACCATATAGTGTAAATGTCCCAAGTTTGATCCTCGTACATTTAACTTTTATTTTACATATGTTTTTAATAATATTTTTAAATTTTACATGTTTTGTATTTACTTTTTATTGTTTAGATGTTATTTATTTATTTATTATTAATTTTTTATCTTTTTACACAACATAATACAGTAATGGAACTGAACAAGCTTTATAGGCTTAAAAATCTAACTTTTTGTAGTGATTAATCATCGAACTTAGTATTATAACTCAAAATGGACTCAACAGAGAAATTTAACAAAACATTTTTTTTTCTAATAACTACAGTTTATCTTGTGTCATTCTAATTATTATTCTTTACCATTTTAGTATGCATATATTTAAATGTTTAATTTGGTTAATTGATACTTTATCATAATATGTCATTTGACTGTTTGGTTTGATCATCATGTGTAGCTGATCTATTTAACAGGTCTTTAGACTTTTATCTAGCTTAGGGCTTCTAAAATTATCAAGCCGCCCATATACAAACTTGTCCCAATTTAAACAATATCATTATTTTTTTGTGGTGGGGGGGTGGGTTCTGTTTCGACCCTCAAAGTGACGACAACTTAGTAAAATCTTCTTTTTGTTCTTTTCGGCAAAATTTAGCAAGTTTCAACTCTCATTTTAAGCACTCCACCACCATCTCATCTCCCATTTTTATTGATTTTCCTTAAATCAGGACAACCCTATATGCCATTATAACAGTTCATTTGAGGAAATGATAAGTTTCAAACATTCGTATAGGTTATTTTAAATATGTCCCTTAAAAATGCACAATAGATTCATGAGATTAACAAGATCTTATTACTTATAATACACATTAACCTTACATAATCATCAAAGTCTAGAGAACCAACAGATCTCACCAAATCATGTACCCTTATTGAAAGGGCAGCTATTGACATTCGTTGGAGAAGCATCTACCTCAGCATTTCGTTGTTCGGAGATCAATGGTCCCTTGAGCAACTTCGCGATAAGATCCGCTGGATCGTAATAGATCTCAACATCTTCTGCCCTCAATTGTTCATCAACCTTCCAATTTCACCACAAATAAAGATTAGTTTTAATTAAAATTGATCTAAGATTGAGATTATGTAAGATGATAACAAAGTAAATTAAATATTATTAAATAATACATTACAATGTATAGAGAATGAAATAAAAACCATAAATACTAAATGGTATTGTGGAATTATACTAACAAACCTAATATCTAATATAAGAATCGTACCTTGAGGATCCCCATACCGTAGAAATCAACCATTTCGCCGGTTGGAGCATGGCCTTTGAACGGACCTTCGAAGTATCCCCAATGCCGGAACTTGTACGTTATCACCGGCGGTCCAGAGTGAACGCTGATCACCTCCCATGCAAATCCACGGGGAAATGCTGATCGGAAAATGTCATGAGATGATTCAAAGGTCTCTTCCTCTGCTTTGTAGTACTTGTACTCTTCTGGAAGCGTACTCTTCAGTAATGCGTTGTAACTCCCCACCTTCAGTGTTTCCTCTGCTGACAACCCCTCTCTCCCTGATTTTAACTTCTTCGTTATTTTGATCGTTTTTGTTTACCTTGACTTGTGTAATTTTTATAACAAAACCAATATTTACATGTAATTTTGCTTGATTATAGTTTTATGAAGGCTTAAATCTCGTGTTGACGAGTCAATTTTTAATTCGTTGAAATTACTGAAATTGTCATATGCACAGCTTAAATTCTTTATTGGTTTATTGTTAAAATGACCTGAATTCTAAAGTTATAAGGTTATATAAAAATGGTTGGTGAAGAATAATTAATTTTTATGCTATTTTGTGACTCTGTGTTAATTGTTCAACTAATGTACGGAACTAATACAAAATGATCACCAACCGAAATTTAGATACTTTTTAATAATTGATAAATAATCATATGATTTAAATTTCAACTTAATATGATATAAGAAATCAATAAACTTGGAATAACGTTATATCAGCATTGACAAACTCCACAAGTCATTTTCATAATTGATTTCTATAATAGTTTTCATTGTTTAAAATCGTTGTTGATATGATTTGTCTCAACGAATTATAGGTGTTAATTTGTTAAATTAGTTATATTAAAAGGTTAAAAAGTCAAATCTAACGGGAACTTGAGAATTGTACTTGAGTACGTTACAACACTAACTTAAGATCGTGTTAGACATACAAACTCAAATGTCGCGAATGCCTTTTTGGCTATCACTACACTATTACAACCCTAAAACATAGATAATTAATTTAGTTGTGCTCAAACTATAGAACCCAATGAATGCTTCTCTTCTAAACTTAAGACATGATCATATGAAATATTTAAGAATTTAAAGTTTGACGTAATTAAAGACCTTTTAATAGATTTTATAAAAATAAACAGTTCGACCCTCTAAGTTCCTAGGCCAACCCTTTTAGTTAAACATGCTTATGATTTCAGCCCAAAACTAAAGCAAGCTCATAATAAAAATCTATACACAAATTTTAGTTCAAGCTCATGTCATGTTTTATAAATATAACGAATTACTTTATTAAATAAAAGAAATTATAGTATCATTTGTTGTTTCTAATTTTAATACTTAATAATTCACATGCCCATTTTCTAGAATAGATAACATACATGACCAGAAGAGGTTACCTTAAGAATTTTATTTTTGTGATAATTTTGAGTACCTTTTTTTTTATATACAAATGCACACATATGTAAAAGATAACTAATATTATAAAAAATAAATGATAGCTTCTAAATTTCTGATAACTATAAAAACTTAATTACATATGTATAAATATTTGTAAAAAAGGTTTTCGGAATCTTTTTATGAAAAATAGTAGTTCTTATTTGATCATCCCATGAACCACAATATTATTTTGTCTTTTAAAGAAGTTGCTATACTTTTATTGCATTGAAAAAAAAATATTATAACCGCAAAATCTAAAAATATGTACTTGAATTCTTTTACCCAAATATTTGTAGTATCTTTTTAGGATTGTATATCGAAAATTGGAATATTTACAACTTTATTAGTAAAACTTGAATAATTCAAGTGACTAGCTAAATTTGTTGACAGCTTAACTGTGTGAGATGACCCTCTCATATTAATGGTTCAATTATTATGTCTATCGTATTTGTGTTTAAATTATCATGTCACTTGTATCTATATTTAAGTTATTATGTTTTATTTTTAAAATAAAAATCACGCACCAATCTATTTACTTTTAATTCTACACCACAACTAATTTACATCAATTCGTAATACGTGAGGCTCAAACCTTAACCTTAAGAGGAGCTTTTCACCCCAAGTCTTTATTTTACTATTAGATACAATCCCCCACCCATAATATGTGGCTTCATGTATTTGAATTAAATGGAATATATATGTATAAATCAAGAAACAAGTTTACCGTTAACAATAAGCTTGAATCTCTCAGGGTTGATGGTCTTGAAGTCTTGTATTCGAGTCTTATGGCTGAGTTCCATCTCCCATGATTTTATCGCGTTTTGAACCGTTTCTTCTAGTGATCCCTTTTCCCATACCTACAAACAAATTACAAAGTGTTATCATTTTAGACTTTTTAATCAACAAACTATCATATACTATACAAAAAACATGAAAACACACATTTATATGATAACATATGATTAAAAAGTAAATACTTGATGATTATATATCGAGCTAACCTTGGTTCGACCTTCTTCGAAGAGTTGGTTAACCACATCATAGATAGGCGGACCACCATGTCTCCAATGGGTGTTTTCGGCTTCTTCATGGAGAAATGATCGATACTTTTCTCCAGCCTTCTGTATTGTTTCTTCTAGCTTCAAATTTTCCATCTCTACTTCTTGCTTTTGTGAGGTACAAGAGAGGAGGTTTTATAGATATGATAAGGGTAATATGGTATTTGACTATTCCATATCTATGGCATATCTATGGTGGAATAGTATATTAAAAACTAGTTTAGAACCCATGTATTACATGAATGAAATAAAATTAAAATTTTAAAATCATAAATTTTTATAAAATTTTTGTATATTAGATGCTATCAACCATTGGTAAAATAAAAAATAATAAATATATAAGAAGTTATAAGTGACAAATAATGAAGATTACGAATTATAAAATTAAATTTGAAAATATGTAACTAAGATAATTACTTACCAGTATTTAAATCATTCAAACAATATCAAGCAAATGATTTTGTAACTAATATTGAAATGTTTTAGGTCACTTGATTGTATAGAGAAATAAAAAATTATTAATCTAAAATGAAATAAAGAAATGCAGAAAAGGAAATTAGAAATTATATAAGGAAAGAAGAATACGATTTTAGTAAGTGTCCAATATCATTTAAATAAAATTTTGTATATGAGTTTAAGCGGGAAAACCAACCCGAGAATGCACAGAATTACGACACGTGTCCTCAAAAACCTTGATTTATTAGAATAGATAGATAAATAAGTTGGTCAAATATGTATTTATTATACATGATTTAAAGAATGGGAGTTGTCCTGGGTTTCCTAGGTTCCATGTAAGCGTCATATTAATTTTTTTTTTTATTTTCTTTGGTTTTTTCCTGTTTTTTCTTGTTTTATCAAAGAATTGTCCTAATTTTTCCTTAGTTTTTCTATTTTTTTTAAGTATATCAGATCAAAATATTTATTTACATACCGGGTTTAGGGGTGATGTTCCCACTCGAGGATAGGTATTCCCATCCTTCTCCAATTCTCACTCCGTCCCACCTTATAAATATCATGAAAATGATATTACAATAACTTTTAGCCTAAAAAAGAAAAGGTGAAGGGCCTAACATATTAATCAATGTATTCACGCCACTCAGATTAATTGCAAATTTGTAAATTGGTTAAAGCTTTATATTATTTGGTTTTTTGAACCGATATCAGAGCATTCACAACCTATTCCTCATCTTTATTCATATAATTACACTAAAAATCATTACATTTTCTCTTTCATTTTCAACTTTATCATTACTTTTTCTCTCTACTTCACTCACAACCACTTAAAATATATTAAAAATATTATAGGGTTTTGAACAGTGTTTCCTAAAAACACAAATTGAATAGTAAATTTCTTATATTTTTCACTCACAACCACTTATAACCATATCATATAATATAGGGAATACACTCACATAAATTTAGAAAACGGGTTGTGAATGCTCTCACATATTGAACACCGGTAGTTTTATTTTTTTAACAACGGGACAAAAAATATGTAACTGAAGGACTAACACGTGTCTAGTATCCAAAGATACAAACACCAATGAGAGGAAATGATCTATATAGTAGAATATAATAAAAGAAGATTTTTTTGTCACATTTCATTTTTTTAAACCATTTTTTTGACACTTGTCATTTTCTTTAAACACCTTTATTACATTTTTCCTTCAAAAGAGTATTATAGTAATTTAAACAATCAAATTAATTTCTCTCTCTTAGTAAAAACAATTTATTAATTTATACAATTCTCTCTCATCTAGATTTTTTAAAATAATAAAAAAACAAAATTTTTTATATAATATAAAATTTTCTAAATCGGTCCTTTTTTAAAAGTAATATTTATAAAACCTTTTTGTAACATAATGTTTTAAATCGGTCCTTTTCTAAAAATATTATAAAAAATATGAAGTTTTCTAAAAGCAGTTTTATTAAAACAACCGGAATAATTAGAAAACTAAGTTTTAAATAAACAAGAATTTTATAACAATAAATTTTTTATAAAATAATCTTAAAACAAATATTTAAAAATAAATTTATTTAGATAAGAGAGTTAAAAAATAGTATAATTGTTTTATTTCTTAAACTATTAAGTATATTTAATTTTAATAGTATAATTGTTTTATTAAAATAGTATAATTGTTTTATTTATTAAAATATCGCACTGTAACTCTTCGTGTTTATTAGTAACTATACTCCGTTTAATAAATGAGTTTTTAGCCTATCTATTTATTTATATATCTATATATCTATAACAAAGAAAATTTAAAATAAGACTTGACACAATTGTAAGTTTTATAATACTAACTTTCTCATTTCTTTTTATTATTATTAACAATATTGAATACTAATAATATAATCATACCATTTTCATATTAAAAATTATATAATTTAATAAATTAAAACCTATTTTTTTATTAAAAACACACTTTTTAAAAATAAAAGTTTTATAGAATACAAAATACAACAAACTTTTTTTAAAATAAATTCATTTTTCTTAAAATAAAATATTAAAACCCACATTTTTTTATTAAATAAAAGTTTAAGAAAATATATTATTATTTATTTACGTAAAGTAGCTATTCATATGCAATTATAATCATATTTTATCTTCAAACATAGTTTTATAATTCGTAATTTTTTATTTGTAATTATTTAATATTTTATTTATTCAACTCGTGTAATACACGGAGTACTAACCTTGTAATTACATATTACACTAAAAAGACATCCACTTTTCCCATCTCAAACCATTCATTTGGAACTTAATTCTTTTTGGAGTACCTTATTAGTCATTTATATGTTTCCAAAAGCTGTAATTCTGTAAATGGTGATGAAGGTACATAATGGCTTGGATGATTCTTTTTCTCCTTTCTGCCATCAACCGTTTCCTAAATTTCCAACAAATCTTTAAACTAGAACGCGATTAAGATTGAGTCAAATAATAACATGTTAATTTAATTTAAGAGTTAGTATTTGAGTTTATTCAATTCCCTTGTTTGCTTGTTTAGTAGTCTAGCTTGATGATTATGTCATTTTACGTAGTAAATATTATTGTATTTTGTGTTTTTGATCAATATAGTAAAGAAAAAGATCGTAAGAGGTTTCTTATAAAATATCAGAGTTCTTTCATGCTTTTATTATCGATTCAGGCCAACAATAGGAATGGGCACCGCCCCGTGAAGATGATAAATTATCAAAGCAAAACTCATCAAAAATGTAATAAAATTACGCTATTTTAGGGGTCAAAGGTATTTGAGTTTCTTTATTTTATGTTTAATATATTTATAAAATTATCATCCGCGTAATGATAATCTTAATTGGTTGCTTCATACACTTTTAACAATTATAGAGTTTTATATTTATATTTTCAGTTTTCACCTTTAATAAAACCAATCGAATGTGGGGCTAGCCCATTTGGTAGAGGTTTTGGCTCTTGTAGAGAAGGTCCTGGGTTCAAACACAGGCATGATGTAACTTGGTTTAATTTAATGGGGCATTTACATATTTCCCTCTTATAAGATCATTAATTACGTATTTTCTCAAGTTAAAAATTTAATTACATATTTTCCCTTCTTAAAACATATAAATTACATATTTATGCATTCACTAAAATTAACTTATTGAAAGACTATATATTTTTATTTTTACTATAATATTTTTTGTTATTTCATTTTCTACAACCATCAATTACATATTACGAGCCCTCTGCGTAAATAAAAAATTAAAATTACATCTCCAAATTCAAAAGTTTAAAACTTTATTTTTAAAACAACAATCACCGATAATCAAAGTTACATCTCTGTATACAAAAAATTATTGTCAAATTTTAAACAATTACAATACTAAAAAATTGTATGAAAATTTCATAGTAAAAATAAGTTTAAAGTTATCATTAAATAGTTTTATTTTTATGAAATGGATATATATGTAATATACATGTTTTAAGAAGTGGAAATATGTAATTGATTTTGCAGCTTGGGGAAATATGTAATTAATGGTTTTAGTAAGGGGAAATATGTAAAAATCCCTAATTTAATAGTAGAAGTAGGATAAAATTTGCCGTTCAAAAAAAAAATAATAATAAATAAAAAATAAAACCAACCGAAATTAATACAAATCTGCTTACGAGGCAGTAAGGCACGCATGAATGCCACCTTTCGCCACCTACAATGGTGAGTGAGTTCATCGTTTTGGGATGCTCATGTGCTCTTTTCAGAATCAGAATACATTAAAATTGTATAAATAATCTAATATACGTTTATAATATTTCAATGTAAGGTTTTTATTTATTTATTTTTAATAATAATAATTTTCACTTCTATACACAGCCTATCATGTAATTTTATACTTACAAGAATTTAAATCGACACATTTTTTGTGAATGAGAATTATCAATATCATTAAGCTACAAGAGTCTTTAAAAAAATAGTTTATGCTAATTATATACTCATCAAATTATAAAATGTGCAGGTTTGATAATTATTTTTCTAATAATAAGATTTTGATAAAAATTAAACGGTGTGAAACTATATCAAAACCAAACATTTGAGCACAAGAGTTCCAAATATTGGGCTGAGTAATACCTGCTCAGTCTGAATTTGGTATAGATTTAGACCCAAATTGTTCAGTAAACCAAACTCAAAGTTTGGACAAACTTAATGTTTCATCAAAATGATGTTAATTGGACCACAAGTTGTTCAAATGTTAAAACTACATGTGTACAAACCAGTTTTTTTTCCAAACTGGTTCGGGTTTTAAACCGAATCATTTTTTTGTCATGCGGTCAAACCGGTTTTTTCTTCAAACTGGTATAACTCACTGAATACTCGAACCTATCAAATCGATTTGGACCGGTTTTTGAAACCCGTTTTTTAAATCGGGCTTTTTCCAAGTTTAACCGGTTTTTTAAATTTTGAACCGGTTTTTTTTTATTATTTTTGAACCGGTTTTAAAATCGGTTTTGGGTGTGGGGCTACCAAACTATTATACAAACCGGCGGTTCAGATCGGGCTTGAAACCGGTTTGGCTCAAACCAGTTTTTTTCAAACCGGTCTAGCTCAATTTGTTTTTTAATTAACCGGTCCGTTTTTTTTACCGGTTTTTTTAAACCGATTTTTTTTGTACATCTCTAGTTAAATCATATTGTATAATCCCTTAAAACTAAACAAAATTGTAACATTCTGTTTTGTGAATATATATATATTTGAAATGTATATTTCAAATATTATTAAACGGGTAAGTTTCGGATTAAATTATTATTGAATCATGTGACGTTTAAACAAGTGTTGATGTTAAAAAAAAATTATTATTAATAATAGTAATAATTATTGTTATTATTATAATACATATGTGTGTGTAAGATGGATGTGAAGTTGGTGTTAAATAAAAGTAAATTGAATAAATTAATAATAATATTTAAACTTCCTGATGAAAGAAAAGATGTATACGTATGGATATGCTTTAGACTAAAAGATAATAATAATAATTGTATGCAAAGATAATTCATTGTTCAAGGTCGGATAGAACAGGGGAATAAAATATACAAACAAATTGAGAATTTATTTATATAAGAAAGAATTATTTTGAGGTAAAGAAGAACATATACATATAGTGTCGTTCGATAGTTTTGAAAGAAAGAGAAAGTAAAGGTTAGCTTTAGAGGCAAATCAGTAAGATAATCTCCGAGTAGAAACTTAGGTATCGTATAATAATATCACCATTCCTACGAGATAAGTACACTAACCCATAACTAAATTATGTTACATGTTTTGTCTATTGTAAGTTGTATGGAGTATGTGGAGATGAAACATGTTTAAATACATATGATATGTGTTTATTTATTATAATAAACATGATTATGATGTAAAATGATTTATAAGTTTACGGGTTCAAGTATGTGTATTGATAGTTTAAAAAATGTGAGTTAAATATATGTAAGGATTTCGGGTGTTGAAATCCTAAGGGGTTCGAGTGTTGAACTCCACATATATATAAAAAGGGGAGTTAAATATATGTAAGGATTTCGGGTTTTGAAATCCCAATGGGTTCGGGTGTTGAACTCCACATATAAAGAGAGGATTTAATAATCCTTAAGGGTTAAAAATAAACTCACAAGGAATTCGGGTGTTGAATTCCCAAGAAGTAATAAAGATTAAAATTTAAAATATTTTGAGTATTAAATCCCGATGAAATAAAATATGTTTTGAAATAAAGAGGTGTACTTACTTAGCGAAAGTTAATAAAATTATGTTTTAAATATTTTTCAAGAAAAGCGCCCATAAATGGTTAAAGTTTCTCGGACGTGACTGGACTAACGAATGAACCCTACTCTCGTTTAATACTTAATACAATAAATATTGTATTAAAAGTTTGTAAAACGTTTATGTTTCTTTGTAATACTTTTATATTTATTAATAAATAAGAAATGACATGTCACTACGAGTGACAAGTTTTGATGTAAACTGAGATCTAACTCTAATATAAATTGTGAAAGTGTGTTATAAAATAAAAAAAAAATCTTGTGTGTTTCAAGAATGTGTATTTTTTTCCTTTTTGACTTTTAATTTCTTTTAATTTGTCCCACGTCATGGTTAGAGGCAAAAATTTCAAAGAACAAATCATTATAAATAAAAAAAGTCTTATTGCTTGAGAAAAATTGAACTATGCATGCCTTTAATGTTCTTTTTAGGCAAATTGGGTAACCAATTATAATTTTTGGTTAATTAAATTTATTTTTTTAATGCAAAAATTTACACGAGATTCGAAGCTCACTCGACTACTTTGAATTGATTACAAACTTGTTAGTGGTTCCTTTCTTGTTATCCATTTCATTAAAACAAAAAAATATGGTTTATTCTATATTTATAGCAACGTTATGATTTGTTTAGAAGGCCTAGAATAATTACTTATTTTAAGCCATGTATCCTACGTAACCAGTGTGCTAGATGAAGTTAAATATAATTGCTTTATATTGATAAGGTTTTGGGCCAATATAGTGGACTTAGCATGATATAAGTGGTGTAATTTTTAATTTTTACATTTCCTACCGTAATGTTGTATTCTGTTTCATCCTAGCTTGGCCTTCATTTTTTAATAGAGTTAACTGTCATTTTTGTCTATGAGTTTTGAATTGTTTTGACATTTCATTAAAAAAAAAAAATTCTCTTCTAGGTACCAGATTTTTTAAAAGTTATTATTTTAATTCGTTTTCGTCAACTTAGTTAATTGTGTTTGTTAAGTTATGGGTATTTATGTTATTATACGAATAATTTAATGTAAGTTTTTATATGCATAATGACTTAAATGATCTTAACTTAACAAATACAATTAATTAAGTTAACAAAAATATATGAAAATTATTATTTTTTTAAAAAGTCAGAGACGAAAATAAGAAAAATTTTTTTAATACAAATAATAAAACAGACCAAACTCAAGAACAAATAATATTTATAATATAATTGTTGTTTGAAAAAGAAAAGATAATACAACAAAATAGATATCTAAAATATAATATAAGAAATGATTGATTGGAAAAGGCAACTTTGAATTCTAGCGATTATCAAATTCAGTGCAACTAAAACAAGTCTCAAAATTATTTATTTTTATTTTTTTTAACGATGATTTTATTACTCTTAAATAAAATCAAAATCAGGTTACACTTTCTTAAAGCACCATCGTCCATTCCACCAAGTTGTGTACGTTCTTAAAATGTGTTCTCGACAGTAATGTTTCTTATTGATATATAAGGTTAGTTAAACATACTTTCTTAAAATTTTTAATGTATCATCTTATGAAACCTTTAAATCAAAAGTGCTTATTTTGTTTTCTATTATGAAAATAATGGAATTTCAGTAAAGTAACAAGTTAAAGGTGAGAGATTGTGCAACCAGTAAAACAAGATACCTATAGCACAACACATCACATGTAGATGGTCTTACTTGCAACCATTAAACCAAACATCTTTTATTTATTATATGACTTCCAATTCCAAGGTGTTAAGCATATCCATATATTGCTTTCTATCAGCTTTAACAACTATGATATTAATCACGTACAAAATTATCTTGTTATAATTATTAAATAACGTACAAACTTATCTTGTTATGATAATACTAGGGTATAACCCCGTGTATTACACGGGTTAAATAAAAAAATATTTAAACTTTATTAATGAAGAGTTAGAAACTGTAAAAGTTATTTTGATATAAGATATAACTGAAATTACGTATGAGTAATAACTTTGATTAATCGATAATTAAAAAATTAGTGCTTTGACAAAAATTCAATTTTTATCAATATTTCGTTGTTTAAAAACTCCGGTTTGTTTTGTAAATTTTTTTTATATAAAACTTTTATTTTATAAAAAGAATGATTTTAAACTAATTTCATTACTTAAAAAAGTTTCATTGTTTTAGAAAAAATCATATTTTTTGAAAATTTTGTTTTTGAAAAAGTGTATTGTTTAATCAAAATACTTAGTTTTTATTAGTGAAAAATATCTTTTTAATATTGTTGATTAAGGAAAAACTTAGATTTATAATATAGAAAGAGAAAGACAAATATTTGAAAATTAGTTATTTGTTTTTCAAAATGAAATAAATTGTTTAGGCGGGAAAATAAATGGGAGGGTGAACGTGAGAGTGACATGTGTCAAAAATTGTAAAGGATTATTAGTATAGATAATAATTTTGAGGCATCAGAATTGTAAATGATATTTAAAATACATATTATATATCATTGATAAAATTTATAGAACTAAGTTTTTTTTATTACAGTTAACCTATTGTTAAACTTTCTTTTTCTACTTTGTGTTTCCATGAAATTATCTTCCACTTTCCAACAAGGATAATCATTTGTTATTGTGCGGTTGAAATTGTAGTTATTATTCGTGTTTTAGTTTAATGTTTTTAAATACTTATAATGTTAATAGTAAAAATCTATCATATCATTGATACAATTTATTAAGTTAGGTAAAAATCTAAGTAACCTAATTATAAGTGGTAATAGTGTATTGTATTCACACAAAACATGTCTTACTTGATTATGAAAGTAAGTTTAATAATTTTGTTTGATTATGAAATTAAACAATAGCTAAAGTAAGTTGCAATTTAGTTAAGAAGCAAGAAGCACAATGAACACAAATCCCCTCTTCATTAATAGGATAACCAGGTTAATCTACAATAAATAGTCTTTCAATTAAAGCACAAACCAATAATATAAGCACTAGAAAACCACATTCATATATTAACTGAGTATGATCATTAAAATACTTAAACACAAATTCATGACATTAAAGTTTGTTTGCCACTTTCTAAGTCAATATTTGATATAAACATTCTATTGGCGGCAGACATGTATCATATGTTGATTTGTTGAATAACTCTAGGCACAAATCGTAATAAACCGCACCAATGAAACATCTACAGTAAGATGACTCCATTTGAAAGCCAAGTAGTGTCTCAAGATTAAACAATCGAATAAACACACAATATCATATATGCTCACGGTTATAATCAAGAAAATATATTCTCAAAACTTGATTACAATTGAATTCTCGTGTCTATGCCTAAACTTGGCTAAGTATTTATAATGATAATCCATCTTGATCATCAAGCAACAAACCTTAGGATAATACTATAGTTTATCTAAACTGAAGTTTATCTAGAACTAAAGTTTATCTAAATTAATGTTTATCTAATTCACCTCCCTTAAGCCGATTTGCATTCATGAAGGAGAATTAATTGGGTTGCCAACTTGCAGTCCAGCTTCTGCTACTTGGGTCACCGACTTGTGAGCCCAACTTTGGAATTACTCGTTCAACAGTGTCATACTATTAACACAACCAAACAACATCATACGAATAAATATAAACCGAAATTCTCATACTTGACAAGCATTCAACTATTCAAGTTTCAGTTATAAATATCATGGCTGCATTCGAATTCGATTCTTAAAGCCCAATTAAGTTAATTTTTCAAAATAAGCCCAAATTAGAAATAAAAAACTAAAATGTGAAGCCCATTTTCATCGTGTATATGAAGTTATGAACTATGAAGTATGAACTATGATCTCATTGAAACCGCAGAGAACAAAATTATGATATCTCACTTTGATAAATTCTGCTTATAATTTAAGTTTAACATGCTTAATCTTCGTATCTAATAATTAAAAATCTTAATGAACACATATTTTTCTCCTACGCTTCCTCTATCTTTTTTTTTTTTCCATCTCTCTTCTATTAATTATACAAATTTCTTTAATTGTTTTAATAATTTTTCGTTTCACGCATCTATCTCCTTCTAAATAACAATGATTTCTATATATATTTTCGTAATGTGTTTTTATTTTAAATAAAGTTATCTTGTTCATAAAACACTTTTGCACATTAAATATGCCTTTTATTTTTTTTATAAAACATTTTAAAATGGAACTATATAACATTTCTAGAATTTATATTAAAAAAACTATGTAATATGTTATAAATTTGTAATTTTTAAATCTTTATTATTGAGTATATAACATTACATTTATACAACACGTATAGTAACAAGGGTTATAACTTAGTATAATAATATAAGAAAGTGAGGGTAGACATTAATCACTTTTACTTCTTTGATTTAGTTTAACTTTCATTTATTTTCACCCTTTAACCCGTGTAGTAATAAAATCACATGAAATTAACATAGTTTATGCAAAAAATAGTACGCATAAAATGTTAGAGTGAAATATGATCTATATGAGATGCACCACACATAAAATATCTCAAATGGTTTATAACTTTAATAAGTAAACTGATTATGAGTTTATTTAAAATTAAGCTTAACTCGTTTAACTTAGAAAATTTGAGCTTTGCTTCTTTTCAGAGCAATATTTCTAGGACTATAGTTTTATGGAAGAAAAAATATTTTGTAAGTATATAGTATAATAGATAAGGCTAAACAACATGCTTCAATATAAGCACAAATCGTTTACTAAAAAAACTATAATATAAGCTTGAGCTTCTTTAAATCTGACTCGATTCAAACTTTTAACGAGTTTATATTAAATAACTCAAGAGCGCTTTCAATTACTCCATAGTTTAAAACAAAGATAAACTGAAATCAACACTCTTACCATGTTGTGACACTAGAAAGAAAAAGAAAATGGTACTATAGTTTAAATCCAAATTGAGTTTCTTTGTTTATAAAGAAAATCACTTTAGTAATGAAATTGAATTATTGTGAATAAAATAAAAATAAAGAAAGATAGAAAATCAATTCAATAGCACTTTATAAATTAACTTTTTTTTTATTAAATAATATTATTTTATCTATCCAACAAGTTAGAAGTATCATGTCATATTGATAGATTGATAAATCAAATTTGTTTAAGCAGCCGCAACTTGCACTTTATGTATGACGCCGCATTTTACCGTTTAAACCATAATTCCAAGATTACAAACTATCAGCCTTATCAATGGCTCTAAGTTCCATCTTTATTTCTTAAACATTATAAACTTGAAAACTTACTTTAAACATTGTAAACTTGAAAACTTTATTGTGAAACAAAAAAGAGGAGGTAAAGTATGTGAGATATCAAAACTACAGGGACCAACATGTAAACAAACCCCCAACAAGCCAAATCGCCTTCGAACCCCAACAACAATACCTATCGCAATTTGGGGCAAAGTATAAAACACCGATCAACTCATAATGTCCACCGGAGACGACAACGGCAAAAAGCTCTTACGGCTGTTGTATCTGGTCGGCGCCGGAAGTAATAATCGATTTTTCTCCCTCATCTCGTGCTTAACATTGTAATTTGATTTAGAATTGACTCCAGTTAATCGAAAGCTGATCGTATAATTATATGGATTGTATCAGTCGTTTGTACGGCGGCGATCAACAAATGGAGAGCGATAAAGAAGTCGGAGTTACGACATCAACAGCACCGGCGATTGTTGGAAGAGCCGACGAAAGCCGTTGATTGAGATTTAGAAGCTTCATATCACGGTACGCTTTAATTAGGGTTTCGTATGAATTATCGGGAGAATTCGGAATTCTTCTCGTTTCAATTTTGTTATTAAAGTCTTGTTTTATTAGGGTTTTTTTTTTTTTTTTTTCATTTTGAATTTAAAGTCGGTTCGTTTTGGTACTCGTGTTAGCTGGATCTTTTCAATTCTTCGTTATTGTAACTGCTGAAATTGTCGATTTGTTGGTCGGTTTGAGGGTTGATCTTCTTTTTCTTATCAATTTTGTTTAAATTTGGATATGTGAATGTTGATGAATCGAATTCCGATAAAGGAAAACAAAATCACCGACTTGCAATTAAATAATCGCCGGCGGCCAGTTGTTGAAATTTGTGTAAATGTAAATGCATATTGTTGTCAGCATTAGGACGTTGGATGAAGAAAATTGGTGGCATTGATCATTCGTGATGAGATTGAAGGATCAATGATTGGTTTTGCAGAATAATCAAGGATTGAAGCAAGAGCAAGAGACAAACAACTGAAGGAAATCGGTGGCTTCTTATCATGAGCAGATGTTTATCCGCACTAAATTGATGTGGGTTCGAGTTTCATAGAGTTAATCATAAGTGGATTTCAAGAGTAGATAATAAGAATTTTTTTTTAAACTGCAAAAAGTTTCATAAAAAACTAGCGGAGAGCTAGCAATAAAACATTACATAAATAAAAAAGAAATATTGAAATTATACCAATTGCCTCAAGCTAAACGATTAATTTTCCCCCTATATTTTATCCAAATGAACGATGACATCAATACATCTTCGAATATCGCATCCACTTCAATATTGCTCTTCTTAAAAACACGATCATTCCTCCATATCTATATGCGTCAAATGGTAGCATGTAGAATCATCAATATAATTTTTTTAACCAGACTATCACCATTCATGCTAGTAGAAATATGGAGCAAGTCTTGAACATTATTCACACTGGTAAGCTTACGTCTACACCATGTTTGAATTTTTCTCATGAGATTTTCACCGAGGAGCATTTAACAAAGAGATGATCTGTGGATTCCAAATCAGTTCCACAAGGTTTACAAAACGTAGATGACAATGGAGCGTTTCTTTTTGCTAGACCCAAAAGGGATGGTATTCTCCCCTAAGATAGCGTTTATGTTTGGGGCTTAAAAAACTTAAGCATAATATGAAGATAATATATATTAGATGATTCGCACATTGTTTAGATATTTCTTCCTTCGTTTTGATTTTTGACACAAGTATTTCTCATATATTCTTAAACTGATTCTGAATGTATATTACAAGTCTTAATCATATATTCATAAACTGACTTTGAATGTATATTACAAGTCTTAATCATATATTCTTAAACTGATTTTGAATGTATATGTTTGTGATATCAGAGTTCAAAAAGTGTAATCCAATCAAACACAATCAATATGCATTTTTACTTCATGAGTTATCTTGATGTTAAAGCATACGTGAACCGAGGAGATACAAGTCAAACTCAGCCTTTAGAATCTGAACTCTCATATAAACATACTCTCCAAAATACTAGCTGCTCATGTTGTTTCCAAACCCTAGGGGCCTCCATAGGTTGTTTCCATACCCTAGCAAAAACATGCTTTCATAAACTATAGTCGTCACGACATACAACTTTCATTTCCTTATAGAAACACCCTGCTTTGCTAAACTATGGCCACTCACGATAACTATTGGGAACCCACGACATCACCACTAATAACATCAAGACCATTGTAGAAGCATTGTACTCTACTAATCCTAGGGGCGCTTACACTAATGAACCTTCTAGTTGTCACCACATGCTAATTCCAAACTCTGAAAAAAAACATGCTCTCTTAAACAACAACTAATGAACCTTCTAGTCATCACCACATGCTAATTCCAAACTCTGAAGAAAAAACATACTCTCTCTTAAACAATAGTCGCTTGCAAGAACTATTGGAACCCATAACCACCATCACATGCCACTTTATTAAACATCGACACCAACAAACCTACTATCCTAAGTCCCAAGCATCCTTAACAATCGCTGGAAACCATAATATCCACCGTAGACCACTTCTAAACCTTGGTAGAAACAAACTTATTCTGACCCTAGCCGTTCACAACAGCCTATGAAAAACTTGATTGTGACCACGAAGTGCTTCTTAAATATTGGAAGAAACAACATGCTTTCTTAAATCGTAACTACTCATATCAGTCATTGGAGAAAGATAGTCGCCACTAGCTACATATTCAAAATAGGTAGAAACAATATGCTTTTCTAAACCGGTAGTCGGTCATAAAAGCTGCTGGAAACCTTAGCTGCCACCATGGTTTGGTTGGTTTTGGGGGGGGGGGTTTAAACCGAATAGAAATAATCTACTCTCGTGAACGCTAGTTGCCAGTGATAAAAAAACTCAATTCATAATCATATGTTGTTCCTTGCCATCAATTGTAGATGCCACAATACACTATTTCTCCCCATCACCATATCACATTTTATAAGTTAATCGTACAAAAAATACACAAGAATCACCACACTTGCATTGTCATGCATCGTTGTTCAAACTCGTCAAAAAAAAATCAACTTCTGGCAGTATTCTTTTTTAGGTCTATGTGCTTATTTTCACCATTTATTTCTCTGTCTTGATAAACGAAACCGAATCAACTCTGCCTTTCTAGCAATACTGTCTTCGTTTGCGACGCACTGCCTTTTAAACTTTAACACATCAAAAAACGCATAAAACTCTATCTCTTATTAGCACCGTTACTCTAAATGTTAGCTTTTTCCACAACTAAGAAAAGACTCAGAACTTCCACAAACTTCCTTTAATTAATCTTATCTTACATGCTAGAAAAGCATGTGAAAATTGAACCTTTTTTTATTATTTTTAAACGAGAAATGTACGACACTGTTTCACACGATATATGTAATCTTAATCACGTCCACATATTTGTTTTCCAGTCGATACTGCACTCCCAACGCCTGAATTTTTCATATTCTCTTGATTAAATCATATATATACACCCTATTAATAACCAACTTTTTTATAACTAGATATTCGTAAATTAACTATTACCATTATAAAAAAAAATAATTCCTAATATCACCTATATATTAAGTAAATAATCTGCAAGTTGTAATAAATAATCAAGTAAAATCCGCAAGTTGCAAAGTTATTAAATCCAGCGACGCCAAAACTTGTTTTCCCGACGTCGTACTTCCCGTCAACCGACACAAAAACAGTCCGTATATAAACCGAATGCAAGTGTTAACCATCACCCCCTTTGTATTAATAACCCCCTTTTTCACACATAATATATATGGACTTCCACCGGTTCTACGAAACATGGTACGACCAACTCCACCACCAAATCCGCCACCTGACGGAGGCCCCTCGGCCACCCACCACCGATAACCACCGCCAGCAACTCACCCAACTCGTCAACAAAGTCATGTTCCACTTCTCCGAGTACTACCGAGTCAAGTCACTCGCCGCTAACCAAGATGTTCTCTCGATATTCACCGCGCGGTGGGCCACCACCCTAGAGCGGTCGCTGTACTGGATCGCGGGGTGGCGGCCCACCACGGCGTTCCACCTTATCTATACGGAGTCGAGTATATTGTTCGAGTCGCGTATGGTGGATATACTCCACGGGCTTCGAACCGGCGACCTCGGGGACCTCTCGCCGGCGCAGTTTACGCGTGTGAGTGAGCTGCAGTGTGAGACTGTTCAACAGGAGAACGCTATAACTGATATGCTCTCGGAGTGGCAGGCATGCAACTAGTCTATCTCACACTAGCTTTTTTCTTCATTTTTCTTCAAAAGAATCCCAACTTTCAGACGGCCGTTTAGAAAAGTTCCTAATCGGCCGTCTGATGATACAACCTCCAACATTCAGACGACTGATTAATGATCCTTAAACAGACGTGTGAAATTGGGGCCATTTAAAAAACATGTTTTTCAGTTTGAAAACTGTGTAAGATTAGATTGGGGCATGCATTGCAGCTATTTCATGCCCCAATCGTAATCATCTTTCCTTTAGGCTAAATATTTTGGAAATTTTATAGCAGGATGAGGCATGTGAGATACTGGGAGGCACATGTGTGGATCTTGACAAGAAGATCGAGCGGCTAGCAAAGATCGTGGAAAAAGCCGATGAACTGCGGCTGAGGACATTGAAGACGGTGGTGGAGCTACTAACGCCGCAGCAGGCGGTGGAGTTTCTGATCGCGGCGGCGCAGCTGCATTTCGGGATACATCGGTGGGGCTTAAATCATGATCGACAGCGTGAACGTGAACATGCAGATAAATAACCTACATTTCCGGCGACAATTGATGGTCGGAGACTAAGATAGCCGCCACCCTTTTTGCACTACAAGTTCGTTGTATTGTTTTTTTTTTAACTTGGAGATCGATCGTCATTATCCAACTCAGAATTGTGTTGTTGGTGATCATAATTTGTGCTAAACATCTTATGATTGTTGCGAATTAATCAATTTTAATAAAAAGGAAATGTCACATAATAATTAAGTTTTCAGAGTTTAAAAGTCTTTTATTTTGGTTACACATGTATAATTTTTCTTAAATCTTTTTTATCAAAGACATGCTGCTCGGAATTTTTAATATAAAAAAATATATTTAACTAAAAATGTTAAATTTATAATTTGAATAAAATATAAAATATATATATAAAAGCTAGAAGCTGGATGATCTAATTGATTTTTTTTTTAAACTTAAATATTATTTAATATTTTCAGGATACTGTAAAATTTACCTTTTAATAAAATAACTAAAGGTTTTGAAGCTATTAATGATTATGGTTATTAAGTAAGCGAATTTTTAATTGAATGAAATGGGTGACGAAAGTATACTTTTGAATAGTTGCGAGGTGGCAATTTGCGAAGATCAACTTGCATGCAGAGAAACACGTGTCACATGGTACGGTCCACGTGTTTCGAACTTCCGAAATATCGACCAATTGCTTTTCAGTGAAGGTTGCTATTCATTATTTGCCATTTGAAAATAATTTTGTTGACCCTGTGGAATATTATAATGTATGCAGGGCGGAGCTATATATGTGTGAATGAAGGGGTCAAGTGACCCCAATGGCATTTTAGTTTATATAGGACGTGCATGGTAGATTTTAAAATGACCTTCGTATGGTTATTATATTATGTTAGAAACTCGTGCATTATACGGTTTGAAAATATAAAAATGATATAACTTATAAATGTATAAAAAATTGGCTATTATATTAGGTTAGAAACTCGTGTATTATACGGTTTGAAAATATAAAAATGGTATAACTTATAAATGTATAAATATTTTTTATGATTAAGTTACGTATTACATATAACAACAAAAAACTACCTTATAATTGATAAACTTTTGAATACTTTTTTGGATGATATAACATACAATTGTCATGTGTAAATATAACACATTGATATGTGTAAAATTAAAAACCGGTGGTCTCAAAATTAAACTAACCGAAAATAATAAATATATCAATAAGTGTTTTCTTTTTCTTTTTAACTTTTTTAAATCGAATATTGTTTTGCTGTATGTATAATTCATAATAATATGATTAAACAACTTAATTGCCAATAATAAAAATTTTAAGTTCAAAAATCAATATATAAAAATTAAAATTAATTATTAATTTAGTACTTTAAAACAAAAAAGTAGACTAAAATAATATATGGATTTAGGCGGGAAGATATTTTCATGAAGTAATAGGAGATTGTCTTGTGTTATCATTAATTACTTTTTTATTATATACCATAGATTTGACCCTATAAAAATCATCTCAAAATATAATTTGGTGTAGTGGTAGATGGTCAAGAACAATTCTTTTACAACACTAGTTCGAATCTCTTTTTGTTTTTTTTTTTTTTTCTTTCTTTCTTTTTTCCTGTCTTTTTCTTAAATCTGGTCCTTTTTATTTTCTGTGTTCCAATTCTTTCTTCCGGGTCTTGCTTTACCATTTAGCTATTTTCATTTATACTATTTTTAAAGTATTTTTCATCCCGACTCTATTCATTTAGAATTAAATTTAGTATATCTTTTGTATTTAAAAGTTACTATTTTACCAATGAATGATAAATACAATAAGATAAAATTGTGAACTTGTGATTTTGGGTTAGAATCGAACAAAATTAGATTTTGTAAATTTTATTCATTGTTTTTAAACCATTTATAGTTTTAATGTTTGTGAATTACATCACGTGAAGACTTACTCAAGTAACCATCTAAGGATATATATAATTAAAGTTATAAATGATTAAAGATTATCACTAATATAATGGTGAAATTACATTGAAAGTAATCTAAACATACTAAAAGCATCTTTATATAACATGTGATGACCCGCCCCGAATTTTTTTTTTATAGTCTAGTGTCACATCCGAACACCGATTTTCAATGACCCCTTTGAAAAAATTTTCTGATTCCGCCACCGAATGTGTATCTTCGTATAATGTATGTATCTTCTATTTTTTAAATAGATTATATGTATGCAACTCCTAATTTTTTGAACATAGGTTTTTTAACGATTTAAACTTGGCACCTTTTTCTAAGAGGACAACTATCAGTGTCACAGGCCATGGTTCTACTTTATAATCTTTCTAATAAGAGGGAAAATAACCTGTTCTATTTTTATTACCTTTTATATTTTTAATGCGCTTAATAAGTTATCTTATTTTTTTCGTGAAAAATGATTTTTTATATAACTTAAATGTTAATTGAGAAATAAAGCTAAACACTTCCTGTATAAGCAACTAAGGTCAAATTAATCCTCTCGTAGTTTTGAATTACATAAGAGAATAATGTGAGAGTTGGCTTACAAATATTTTTAGTCTTTAAGGCTTGGGAAGATAATTCAAAACTCAAAGGTGGGTGCATAGCACCATCTCATTGTTTTAACATACACTTCAATATGGATTCTAAAATTGCAATCATAAATTGAATCAATTACTTGTATGGTGTAGAAAGTCAATAAAAAAGTAAGGGGCTGTTTGACAGTCTATTAATTAGCTTCTTAATAGTTCAGATATCTAAATGATTCAGCACTTAATGGTTCAGACATATGCCTATGAATGGTTAAGCATTATACTAATGCTGAATGGTTAAGAGGTCTAATGCTGAATGGCTAAGAACTTTTATCTGAATTGGTCAGAAATTTGTCTTTGAATAGTTAAGCGATATACTAGCTTTTAATGGTTCAGACCTCTTAATGATTCAGCACTTAATGGTTCAGACCTCTTATTGGTTCGGCACTTACTTAATCATTTAGATTTTGCCAAACAGCCCCTAAGTCGAATTGAACCCAAAACGAGCACTAAACTGGGAAGGCAAGATGAATCGTCTTTTTTTTTTTTTTTTCTTTTTCTTTATGATAAGCTGGAAACATTCAAAACACTACCGCAAAGAGTAATTAGTTTTATATTATGGGCCAACCATAATCATGAATTGATTTTGTTGATAGCACTTGAATGTTTGGATCACTATCATTGATAAAGAAACCATTGCTGCATAACGATCTCTATGTGTACCTGGTTCAACATGCTATGTGTCTAAACTTCATGCTAGCAAACCCAAGGATCGTGTTGTTCTTTCGGCATAGGTACACATTGAAGAGGGATAATACATGAGTCCATATCGTGTATGTGGATTTTACTAGGTGAAGGTATGTTGATGATACCCAAGTGGTATTAATTTCATGTACAATATTTTAGCCTTAAATAAGTGACTGAAAAATGCCTTTAATTTTAATCTGGGGTCATGGTACAATCCTTTTTTTTTTCCTACTACTATTCTAGTGATGCAACACTTACTTTTTCATTGTTGATCAATGTAATACAAGCCTAAAAACTACTTACCTGTTAATTAGTTTTCAGAACTCAGAAGACTCGAGTTGAAAACTTAACAGTATTGTGACTATTATTCTCACCCATGACTATAATTAGTGATAATCTAAACCACTCTTAAAATTTAGTTCTTATTTTCATAAATTATGCTTTATTCGGTACTTAAATTCAAAAAGCTGTGCTTAAGTTTTTGACAAATTACAAACAATCTGCCTTTTATTTCTTTCTAATTCATCTAATCCTTTTGGGCCTTTTATCTTTTTGTAATTCATGTAATCTTTTGGGCCTTATATTTCTTTTTAGTCTCAGGCTCTGACTCTCTGAGTTCAGTTTAAAAGCCCAAAAACTAACACAAAACAATTGAGAAAATTACAAAAATGGTCCCTGGCATTAAATTCATTCATTTATAATGCATTTAATAAAATTTGAACTAACTTTTAAATACAATTATATGGACCAAAAGTGTAACGCTCATATAAAAGTTTGGACTAACTTTGTATTTTTGTAAAGTTTTGGGGAACAAATTTGTAATGACTATACAAAAGTTTGGACTAACTTTGTAATTTTCAAAGTTTGGGGAACCAATTATGCAATCTGATCAAACCATAGGGATTATTTATGCAATTTTCTCAAATAATTCAAGTTTATAGTTTTATACATAACCATCGACACAGAAGTATATTTTTATAAGTCTAAATATAATCAACAAAAAAAATCAAAGAGGTCTTTACCCTTGACTTTGAGTGGGCCAATTACGAAAAAGCTTAGATATACCATATTAAGTTAAATTAAATGACCTAAGTCAAATATATTAGGACTTTTTAGCAGATCCCAACCTATAAATATGTGTAACACTTAAAAACTTTGTAAATTTACAAGAGTATTTTACATAATCCTACTAGAAGCAAGATTCTGATCGTAACCACTTTGTGATAGAAGAAGGGTCACGAGGTTGTTCTCAATAGAACCTAACTTATTAACTGAAATCGAAAAGTTTTGAGTGTGACAAGAGGCCTCGAGTTTTTGTCCAATACTTCATTTTAAAAGGTATATGAATTCAGACTTTGTTGATCAAGGTTTCACAACAAATTTTAGAATTGCACATAGCAAAAACAAAAGAAATATATGTATATTAACAACAAAATAGGTAGTTTGGCCCAACTATAGGACTTGGATTCCAACATTTAATAGGTCATTTTGAAGTCATAATTATCTTCTCAAGTTTTAACAATCTTCATTAGTTTTCTTGTAAAAATACATAAATAAAGTATTATGTTTTTATTTTTGATTACCCAATCAATTTCTATTTTGTATTTTTGGGTGAGACCATTTAGACTTTTCCTACTTAAGAGATTATTCACTTTTATTGGCTTCTGATATATCTCATATATATAGTCTTGAATGTTGTATCAAATTAAAGATATTATTAACAAAAAATTAAATTTGCAGACAAGCAGGTAGTTGATGAGGTGTTATTGTTTCACAACATATCAATCATTGTATGTTTGGGTTGCTTGTTTTGTTTTGGTACTTACATGTGTACACATTTGTGTCCATATTTGGACCGTTCGTTAAACTATTATTTATATTTTATTACTGCTGTTACATGCTACTTAAGTTGTTAGTTTAGTGATAAATGCAAAGTATCCTTAAATATCATTTCTTTTCGAATGGCTGTTATATTTAAATCTGGTTAAATATTGTTTAAAAAACCTCATTCTAAAGTACTACTATTGGAAAGTAATGCATCATTACATTACTGTCTTGGCGCATCTTTGATCACATTTTCCAAACCTTGTTATATCCATTATTCATCGTTTAAACTCTTAAATTCTTTTACAAAATGATGTATCTCTTCTAAGTGGGGTTGTTCACAAGCCAAACCGATTTATCAAGCGTTAGTTTTTCTAACAAGTTTCGCGCGAGTGCAAACGAACGGCGAATAATTTTTACATCCCAACTATCTAGTGTGCCATACGATTTATATTGCAATAAGAGAATGTGACGATGTTAAATCCTAAGTTTTAATAACTTAAAAGCAACCATGTTTCATAACATCACATTTTCATAAATGACATGTTGTCGCTAACGATTAATTTAAGGTTGTAGCCGATGGGACAGTGAACATATTGCAGAGACGATAATTGTGAGAGCGCGAGATAATTGACTAAGAGTAAGATAGAGTGTAAAAAATTGTCTTATACCGGATTTGGATTTCACTTTTATGCTTAGTATGTTAAATCTTTTTATTAGGTTGATTGATTTAGTATGTATAAATATAACTATATATTTGTATATAGTGAATCAAATTTACTAGAGTGCTAAGTATATGTGTGTGTGTGTGTGTGTGTGTATATATATATATATACACACACTAGCTTTAGTAAATCCGTGTATTACACGAGTGGAATAAAAATAATTAAATATAATGAAAATTTATTAATTATAAATCGATATTATAAAATAAGATATGATTGAAATATTTCTTATAATAAATAAAAAAAATTATTTCAAAACAAACATTTTAAAAATGTCATACATAAAAACTTTCTTATTTATAACTCTTAATTTTAATTAATTTTTGTTTTTAAAAAAATTACTTTTTGAAAACACCAAATATAAAATATTTTATATTTTTAAAAAAGTTTGATGTTTTAAAAAACTTTCTATTTTATGAAAAATTATTTCTTTAGAAATAACATTAGTAAAAAGATCTATTTTTTAATTTATTAAAAAACTATTTTAATCTAAAAAATAAATAATGTTATTAGTAATTAATATGATTATTAAATAAGAGAGAGAAGTGTGAAAAAATTGATGTGGAATAATATGGTGTTGACATGTGTCCCTCACATATATCTTTTTATTATAGTAGAAATATATATATATATATATATATATATATATATATATATATATATATATATATATATATATATATATATATATATATATATATACTAGGTTAGTACCCCGTGTATTACACGGGTTGAACAAATAAAATACTAAATAATTAATGATAAAAATTTATGAATTATAAAATTATGTTTGAAGATAAAATATGATTATAATTGCTGATGAATAAAAAGATATGATTTTTAAAACGAAAGGTTTGTATCAAAAAGGTTATAATTTTTTTAAAAAATGAGCGATTTAAAATATTATGTTTCAAAAAGGTTTACTGTTTTAGAAAATTTTATATTATATAAAAATTTTATTTTTTTATTTTTTATATTTTAATAAAAAGATATGAATTATAATTTGTTTAATAAAGTTTATTTTTAAAAACATAGCTTGATTTTAAAAAATCTAGATGAGAGAGAAAAATGTATCAATTAATAAAATTGATCTTTATTAAGAGAGAAAAATTAATTTGAGTGTTTAAATTACTATAATACCCTTTTGGAGAGAAAATAAATTCATGATGTCTAAATGAATGACATGTGTCAAAAAGGTTGTTTAAAAGAATGACAAATGGCAAAGAAAAACCTTCTTTTATTATATTTTATAGATATATATATATATATTATATAGTGGATCAAATCTACTACTAGAACATATTTTTGTATATATATAATGATGTTATTTCAACATTAAAAATAATTATTTTGACTGATCTTTAAAAGTTAACACGATTATCAAAATAATAGAGGGTTAACATTTTATCAATACCCTACTCTATACAGTAAGGTGTAAGTAACTTTTGTCATAACTTTTTTACACTTATTAATTACATATATACAAAGAACATAATGTTGTATAAGTGTAATGATATTATTCCAACAAAAGAATTAATGATTTCGATTGGATATGATCAGTTAACACAGTAATCATAATAAAAGATGATTAACATTCGTTCCACACCCATAAAACCTTAACTAAAATGCTAAAATTCAGAAATGTCTATAAAGAAAAGCTTAATAATTAACTTTCAATAAAAACAAACATGCAAGCATATCACAAATCATAACAACCTTTTAAAATCTTTCTAATTTAATAAAATAGTAGTTAGAAGGAATATGTTTCAGCATCATATTCATTTAATCAAAATTTTACCGCTTTTCTCTGCTATTAAATAACTATTTTAGTTACAAATAATATTATTTGATTTCTTTTTAAACTAGAAATAATTTTTAATAAATTAAGAAAAAGATCATTTTATTAATGTAATTTCAAAAGAAAGAAATCTTTATAAAAATAAATTTTTCATAAACATCAAACTTTTTAAAAAATACGAAATATTTTTATAAATTTTGTAAAAAGAAAATTTTTATAAACCAAAAATAATTAAATTTGGATTTATAGTAAGGAAATTTTAAAAATGACATTTTTTAAATCGGTTTGTTTTGAAAAAAAATATTTAATTTATTTATTTATAAAAAACAAAAAAAATTTAAAAAATAAAAGTTTAAAAAGTTAATATTATTGTTTTATTACTTATAATTTTTACTCAAACGTAATTTTGATTATATCTTATTTTAAAATATCGTTTTATAATTAATAAAATTTTATTCTATTTAATATTTTATTTATTTAACATATGTAATATACGAGTTTTTTAAAGCCAGTAAAACCAAGGAAGCTCTACAATAGTTTTGATGGATGCTTAGTCGCTTGATTAGATAAGTTGTTGATGACATACAAACGAAAGTGATTATAGGGTCACGCCTGAGTATAAAGGCTTATTTTTGAAGACATTTTTTTCCGACGAACGCATATTCTACTTTATATATATTGTACTTTTAAGAGCATTTACAGTAGGTTTCTTATATTTATGTGAGTGTGTTTCTTATATTTTAAGGAATGGTTGTAAATGGTTGTGAGTAGAGAAGAGAGAAAAGTTACTGTTCATTTTGTATATTTGAGGAATCACTGTTCAACCCTTATAAATTTTTGGCAAATTGGATTTTAATAATCCAAACTATTACATATTGGCCGATAATAATCCATACTATTAATTTGGCCGGTAACACTCCCAACTTTCACTTTTATAACCAACAACAGTCCCAGTGACATAATTTTTAATTTTTTACGCTTAATTTGTATCTATTTTAGTCTCAATTTAGCTTGTTTGTTTCTTTATTTCATTCATAATTATTGTTGCGAACCGAATCGAGCCCAAATCAAACATAAAAAATTGAAAATTATGTCATTGGGACTGTTTTTTGTAATAATAGTAAAAGTTGGAAGTGTTACCGGCCAAATTGATAGTATGGATTATTATCGGCCAATAGGTAATAGTTTGGATTAATAAAATCCAATTTGCCTAAATTTTTTAATATTTTTGAAAGTGATTGTGAGTAGAAAAAAGAGAAAAGGTAATGATAAAAGTATAAAAAATATTATTTAATTGAGAAGAAGAGAGAAATAATAATGTTTTTTATGGTAATTATAAGGATAAATATATAAAAGCTGATGTTAATGTTCTAAGACCATTATATATACAGTTTGTAGCATATGAATCCACAACCATCTAGTCAAACAATACACCACTTAATGATCAAAATTTACATTTAAAAACTATTGTTGAAGATATGTGAAATTTTGTGTAGCATTATCTTAAAATTATAAAATTGCTATCGTCTTATTTCTCGAAATTAATAGACGTCGACCATTATGTAATTTAGTAATGCGTATTTACTTTGATAGGCTCCTCCACATGATTGTGTTTGACTAATGTGCACCATGCTGTGGTGCTTTCAATTTTGGCAACTTTTAATTTGAAAAAGTCAACAAAATCCATTTATCAAAATGGATGTAGTTATGAATATTTATCAAAATGAGTATATTATTTTAATATCTTATTTTCGTTTGTTTAATAAAAAAAATTGAAGAATGCAAAGTTCAACATTTATATTGCTTCTATTTATGTCTTTACGGGGATCAAAGTTAAGCAAAATTTCATAAAAATTCAGCACTAAATGCAAAAAAGTGCTAAAGATCTCCATCAAATATACTAGAAAAATACAACAACGAGAAAGGCTTTTAGCATATTAGTACAAACAAAAATCTGGAAAAATCCACATCAAAGGCACCAATTCATCACTTCACAATTCTCCCGAAAATAACAAAAATCCATAATTTTTCATCGTCCTAAACACATAATGAATCAAAAGATTCATCTTTTTAGAATATCAAATACAAACAAAAAACTAAAAAAAGTCTACCCCGTTGGCCTTATCAATATCAAATACAAATTTAAATAAATTGTCAAACATCTCTACCCGCTTAAACAATCTGACCTGAACTTGACGATTGAGGTGGTTAAATTATATCAAGCCAAATAAAAGAATACTGAAAACATGAATAATATAAAACACTAAAACCAAATACTATAAAAGATGCAACATGGAATCGTATGACCGAGAATAAAACGTCAAACTTGAACTAATAAAAAAGACGCAACACGGAATCGTAAGGCGAAATCGTACATGAGAGAACGAATCTGTGGAAAATCAAACAAGGAATCGCATGATAGGATTGCCTTCTTCACCAAAAAGTACAGTCGTCCATAATCGACTTGTTTTTGAGCAAGTAATTGGTATGGTAAATTAGTCTTCTTCAATGAAACACGGAGAAACGTGAATCACTAAGAAACCGATACTCAGTAGGTTTTTGTTTAGTTTTTACGTTCTTTTCTTAATTGAAAAAAATAAAAGAATAAAAAACTACCCATTTTAGTATATATATTTTTTTGTTTAGTTTTTACGTTCTTTTCTTAATTGAAAAAAATAAAAGAATAAAAAACTACCCATTTTAGTAAATATATTCTAAAGTACAGCAAATTGGTAAATATTTTTTTATAACCACACCCATTTGTAAAAATAAAAAAATAAAAAAAAATAAAAAAAAACTCAAGAAAATGCTACAGTTATTATTATCTTTAATTTAATAATAAAATTTAATCGCTTTTATCATCCTATGTTTTATTCTTTCTAAAATGAATATCACATAAAACATCAAAACTTATTATTTGAATAAAACATACGTACAAGCTAACTTTTCAAAAGTATTACTAATATTTTGTTAAATACTTATATGCCACTAATATTATAACATAAATATGGCCTACAATCATATACGAAAATATCTACTCATAAAAATGTATTTGGTATAAGTAGGCATTATATATCCTTATCCAATATAACAAAACATTTGTCAGTAGTAGCAATGGCTACTTTACCTTCTTCCTTTACACTCATCTTCTTCTGCTTCATCTTCCGATCATTCTCCATTTCCGACGCCGTTGTTCCGGCCAACGAAACCTTCCGTTACGTCAACGAAGGCGAATTCGGAATCTACGACTCCGAATACGCACCGACTTACCGCCCGCTTCCGCCATTCACCACTCCATTCCAGCTCTGCTTCTACAACACCACCCCAAATGCATACACACTCGCCCTTCGCATGGGGACGAGGCGCGACCGGACCGTCATGCCATGGGTCTGGGAAGCAAACCGAGGCAAACCGGTCCGCGAAAACGCAACCTTCTCCTTAGGCTCGGACGGAAACCTCGTCCTCGCGGAAGCAGACGGTCGGATAGTATGGCAAACCAACACTGCCAATAAAGATGTTGTTGGTTTCGCCATACTATCTAACGGAAACGTCGTGCTTCGTGACTCAACAGGTAGCTTTGTCTGGCAAAGCTTTGACTCTCCCACTGATACTATTTTGGTGGGCCAGACTCTCAAGGTGAGAGGTGGGCCCACCAAACTGGTCAGCAGAGAGTCGATCTATAACAACAATAACGGAGCGTATAGCTTCGTTATTGAGCCGAAAAGATTGGCTTTGTATTACAAGAACACCATGCGTTACTGGTCAACCACTTTCACCGATCTATACACACAAAATTTGAATATTGTAAATGCAACATTAGATATTGCGGAAACCGAATACGAAGAGAACAATTTTCACACACTCAGGTGTGGACTTGATAAACAGAGTATTACTGTATACCCTTCTTTAGATTTGGGTACAGTTCGGTACAATAGCTCTTTATCGTATCTTCGATTGGGGATCGACGGGAACCTAAGGCTATTCACTTACCGCGCGAATGTGCGGGGTAACGCGTGGAGCTTGTTGTACACTTTGTTCGATAGGCGTATGAACGAGAACGGGATGATCTTCGAAGACGAGTGTCAGCTACCGAATAGGTGCGGGAAGTTTGGGCTATGTGAGGATAGTCAATGTGTCGGATGTCCGACGCCAAACGGGGTGTTTGCGTGGAGTAAAGATTGTGACACGAAGTCACCTGGGTGTAACGCGAGTGGGTTTAGGTATTATGAACTCAAAGGGGTGGATCATTTCATGGTTAAGTATACAGACGGGAGTGGACCGGTGAAACAGAGCGATTGTGAGAGCAAATGCACGAAGGATTGTAAGTGTATGGGTTACTTTTATCATACGGATAAGTCGAGGTGTTGGATCACTTACGAGTTGAAAACATTGACTAGGGTCGGGAACTCGACTCATTTGGCGTACATCAAAACGCCTGTTAGCTAGATCGGATTTCGCTAGAAACACGAAATAAAGAAGGTTAAGATGAGAATAACAGAAAGTGTTCGGTTTTTAACCTTTTCTGATATGCCTGTTTGTTTTGTATTTATATAAGTCTATAGAGTTATAAAAAGAGAATAAATTAATATAATGCGCCTTAACAAACTGTCTCTTTCTAATCAACGTACAACTCAAATGATAGTGCAAAATTATGTGGCTTCCACTATCGGTATATGTATGATTAAGATGGTTTATGCGGATCTTTCTTTTATTCTTTGCATATTTTTTTTATTGAACGTATATGTGAAAAGTTCAAAGATATCCACAAGTTTTAGATCTAGTAATAAATAAAATAAAATGTACTTATCTGATGGGTCCTTATCCAATTGAATATGTGTTTCAAGTTTGCAAGTAGCGCCCCTTTAATTTGAAAGACTAAAGCCACACACCGGCAACCGAAAGAGTCTAGCCGTCTAGCTAGGGAATTCATGACAATAAATATTTGCACACTAAGCAACATTAATCAAATGTGTGTTTAAAAGGGCTTAAATTCAATCTCACAATTCAAAACAAGCATACGATTACTCAGTGAAATAAACAACACGAAATGTTCCCAGCTATTCATTATTATTGTGGTAGGGTTATAGTATAAAAGATATGTAATTTATATAACATAATGTACTCGTTTAAAGATAAAATATAAAAAAAAATTATTACCAATTTATATAACATAATGTACTCGTTTAAAGATAAGAACACTCATTTTTATGGTGTAATTTTTATTAAAAATAATGTCGTATAAAAAGTTATAAACATTTAAAAAAATAAGAAAATTTGAAACAAGTCAACAAAAGTTGCAATGTTTGAAATACCCATCTCATAAACTTAATTTTGACAATTTGATTTCAATTATTGATTCAGAAAATTGATGGTTCTTATTATATAGAATATTTTTTAGATTTATTATATTTTTATTTAAACATTTTTCTTATTATTTTTAACTTAGTGTTTACATTGTGTATTGGGTGTGTGTTGTTTGTATGTTGGTTTGAATTTTAAGGTATACATAATTAATAAAATCATTTTCAATAATTTAGAACTTTACGAAGAAGAAATTTAACGTCACAATCAATATTTGACGTTACAAAATTATTAAGTAAATAAGAAGTTGATTGTCGTTTCTCCTCCAAAACCCAATATTCGTACATCCTGTAACACAAAACCTAATTGGAGTTGGGTGTATATAAATTAATTAATACAATAAAATAGTAATATCTTTGGAGGAGGAGACTTGGAGATTCAACAAGGATTACGTGAGAGCATCCACATTAGGTTTCATATCTTTATCCTTATAATTACATTAAAAACACTACTACTTCTCTCTTATTCTCAATTAAATAATATTTTTTTATACTTTTATCATTACTTTTTTTTTCTCTTCTACTCACAACCACTTTCAAAAATATTAAAAAATTTATAAGAGTTGAACAGTGATTCCCCAAATATACAAAATAAACAGTAACTTTTATCTTTCCTCCACTCACAACCATTTACAACCATTCCTTAAACTATAAGAAACACACTCACATAAATATACCAAACCTACTGTGAATGCTCTTAGGTAGTTCGTAGTCGTAGTATACCCGCTTGTTCTTGAAGATATTCTTTTTATTTTTACCTCATAAAACACACTCTCAGCTCTACATTCACTATACTCAAATTACAATTCACGTGTAATCCGTAGAATTTGAATCACAACATTTTAGTTGTGTAGCACAACCTGACCATTAAAACGCCCGTTATAAAAATATCCTTGAAGACATTTGACAACAAATTTGATTCGTGATACATTACTATAACTTAAAAAGAAAGGTTTCCCACCGGCCTTTCTTCTCTTTCTACTTTTAATCTTTACATTTTCATCTCTCAATACTTTTTAAAAACTTTGTAAAATATCACTTTTACCCACTTAAGTTTCTAAAGCTTCGAGTTTACCTCTGTGCAATATAAATTCAAGTCCATTTACGTTTATACATAATTAGAAATGACTCAGGTCAGATATAAAATGTTCCCAGGCTTAACTCTATACACTTTAAGACCGCCTACGTTTCGACATACGTCTATGTTTTGACGTAAATTTTGTTCGGAAATAAGTTGGGTCAAATATTAAATGTTTTAATGCTTATTTTTATGTACGCTTTGAGTTGACCTGCATTTCGACATTGGTTTGTTTGGAAACGTGTCGGATCAATAAAATACTTTTTCATTTACTATACGTTTGGACATAAATTTAGTTCGAAAAAGGTCGGAGTGATTGTAAGTCTATGTTTCGACATTAATTTTGTTTGAAAACGAGTCAGGTCAAATATTAAACGTTTTTGTTCAACGGTATAAATTCGTGTTACTCTACGTATTAGCGTAAAATTAGTTTGGAAACGAGTCGGGTCGATTGTTGTATATACTTTATCACGTCACGTACAATGCCGCGGCAACGCGCGACGGGTAATAAGACTAGTTATAATCACATAATACCTTGCTTCTATGTGGAAATACTTATAACATATATAATCATAAAATTTTAAAATTGCTTATACTTTTTAAGCGGAAAGGAAAATTAATCAATCTACATTGAAATCTTCATTGAAATTTTAATACTTTAAGTTTTTTTTCCTAGCTTCCGGTTAGTTTTAATAAATGTTATTGCCCTTAGAAAAACATGATTGTACGAGTTTGACAGATGTTGCACGTTATGCCGTGGTCTGTCCTCTCAGTTTTGGCGACTTTAGTTTGAAAAGTCAACTAAATCCTGAAGAAAGTTTTACAAAAAAAAAAAAAAAAAAAAAAAAAATCAACCTTTTAATCTTATACGAATCTAACCATAAAAATGTATTTTTGTATAAATAGGCATTAGAAAGTACCCTTATCCAATATATCCAACACTTGTAGCCGGCCATTACTACTTTGTCTTCTTCCTTTTCAATCATCTTCTTATGCTTCATATTCCGATCATTCTCCATCTCCGACGCCATTGTTCCGGCCAATGAAACCTTTCACTACGTCAACGAAGGCTACTTCGGAATCCACGATTTTGCCAAATACGCACCGACTTACCGCGCCCTTCAGCCAGTCACCTCCCCATTCCAGCTTTGTTTCTACAACACCACCCCAAACGCATACACACTCGGTCTCCGCATGGGGACGCGACGTGACAACACCCTCATGCGCTGGGTCTGGGAAGCCAACCGAGGCAAACCCGTCCGCGAAAACGCCACCTTCTCCTTAGGCTCGGACGGAAACCTCGTCCTCGCAGAAGCAGACGGTCACATAGTATGGCAAACCAACACCGCCAATAAGGGCGTTGTTGGTTTTGTCATACTATCTACCGGCAATGTCGTGCTCCGTGACGCGGCTGGTAGCTTTGTCTGGCAAAGCTTTGACTATCCCACTGACACTCTCTTGCATTGTTTTCACGACCGGATCGGACCGGCCGGTCCGACCGGTTCGACCGGGATTCGGCTGGTCCACCGGTCCGATCCCCCCAAATCGTTTTCAGCAAGTTGAACCGGCCGGTTCGAACCGGTTCGGCGGTTGAACCGGGAACCGGACCGGTTCGGACCGGTTTTCGTATTTTTTTTTTATTTTTTTGATTTTAATGGGTAAAAACGAGGTGTTGAACCATATATTAGTGTGTTGGATATAAAAATATAGTTAAGTTTTATATATAACTATAAAATACATGTATAAATTACTTATATTTAATTATATATATAACTATATATATAATATAGTATATATATAATTATGACGTCATCCGGTTCTTAAATCCGGTCCGACCGGTCCGACCACCAAACCAGTAAGACGTCCGGTTCGACGTCCGATCCGGTTCTGAAAACATTGCTCTCTTGGTGGGCCAGACTCTTCGTGTGAGAGGTGGGCCCATCAAGCTGGTCAGCAGAGAGTCAATTACCAACAACGTTGACGGAGCTTATAGCTTAGTCATTGAGCCTGAAAGATTGGCTTTGTATTACAAGACAACATGCGTTATTGGTCACCCCCTTTCACCCCCGATCTAAAAAGAGAAAATTTGAGCATCGTAAATGCAACGTTAGATATTGCGGAAACTGAATACGAAGGCAACACAATTAACATACTAAGGTGTGGGCTTGATAAACAGAATATTTTTGTGTATCCTAATAGTTTTGTGCAATAGCTCGTTATCGTATCTTCGATTGGGCATCGACGGGAACCTAAGGTTCTACACTTACCGTCCAGGAGTGCGGGCAAACGCGTGGATCTTGTTGTACACTTTGTTCGATAGGCGTATGAACGATAGCGCATTGGATAATGAAGACGAGTGTCAGCTACCAAATAGGTGTGGAAAGTTTGGGCTTTGTGAGGATAATCAGTGTGTCGGATGCCCAACGCCAAACGGGGTGTTTGCGTGGAGTAAAGATTGTGACACGAAGCCACCGGGGTGTGACGCGAGTAGGTTTAGATATTATGAGCTCAAAGGGGTGGATCATTTCACGGTCAAGCATACGGCCGGGAGTGGACCGATGAAATAGAGCGATTGTGAGAGCAAATGCACGATGGATTGTAAGTGTATGGGTTATTTTTATCATACAGATAACTCGAGGTGTTGGATCGCTGACGAGATGAAAACGTTGACGAGGGTCGGGAATTCGACTAGTTTGGCGTAAATCAAAACGCCTGTTCGCTAGACCGGGTTCTGCTAGAAACAGGAAATAAAGAAGGTTAAGATGAGAATAGAAGAAAATGTTTAGTTTTTAACCTTTTGTTGTGTTTGTTCTTTTTTTTTGTTATTTAGTGGGGATGACCTGCGTTATGCAGCGGGAGGTTATAAAAGTTAAAAGATTTAATTCCTATGATTTATGCGTTAGTACTAAACACACGAAAAAAGATTATGTGCGGAACTCTGATAAAAAAATTGTAATAGAAAAAATAATATAATAAAATAAATACTTCAAAATAGAGAAGAAAAATAACGAATGCGTAAATATGATTTTACTATAATTAATCGAGCTCTACTGTAAATTGGTTAAAAGAAAATTTGACACAAATCGAAGGATTAAATATAAAACTTAAAAAAAGTTCAGGTGATAAAATATAATTTAACATAACTCAAAGGATTAATTATAAAATTTAAAAAAGTTCAGGTGATTAAATATAAATTTGACATAACTCGAAGGCTTAAATATAAAATTTTTTTAAAAAAAAAATGAGTAGTTATCAATTTGAAAAAAAAAAGATAGAGAAAGTATTATGGTTAGTTACAAAAAAATCCTTAGATGTTTAAATATAAAATTATAAAAAAAAACAAATTAGATTTTTTATTATTTTGAAGAAAAAAAATATTTGGTAGCATTGATGCGACGAATGTTATTAATTTTTTTTCTCATATACCTTAAACGTTGATATATTATTATTATTATTATTATTATTATTATTATTATTATTATTATTATTATTATTATTATTATTATTATTATTATTATTATAACTATGTAAATATTTGGTAATTATATATTTAAGTGTCTAAATAACATAATTTTAAATCAAATAGTATTAAGTTATAAAAATATAAATAACAAATGTATATATTTTAATATTAATTTAAAGTATTATAAATAAGATAATACTTAAAATAAATATATAATAATAATAGTAGTAGTAGTTAAGTAGCCCATTGAAATGAAATGTGTTTTTGCTTTTACTTTGATATTCTATTTAAACGATCCCAATGAATAGGCTTATAGGAATGATTGTCTTTTGATGAAGGAATCGATTTACATATACTTATCATTTTTGTTATAATGAAAATTGAGAAGGATTTTTGGCACTCCCCTGAAAAACATCGGCGCGCGTGTAAACGAGGTGCTCTACCAATTGAGCTACAGCCCTTGTAGTTGGATCTCCAAGTTTTTGGAATGCTCCAAATTCTACTTGAGCTATTCATCGCGATTACCTTGACACCAAAGAAAAGTACATAAAAATTCAAACAATTCAATAGATTGGTATGAATTTTGAGTGGATAGCTAGGAACACTAAGGTACACAAAGGATTGGCCGCGGCATCAGCAGCAGCAGTAGTAGTATATAGTAATTACATAGTTAAGTATTCAAATAAGATAATGCTTATTTATAAATTTAATTCTTCTTACTATTAATAATAATTATTATTATATAAGTATTTAGTTAAGTATTGAGTTAATTACACGATTGGTCCCTGTGCTTTGCTCATATTGTAATATTGGTCTCAACTTTTGAGAAATTACAGGTTTGATCCTTACTGTTTACCAAACCGTAACATGATTGGTCCCTAAAGTGGATGGTCGTTAAGTTTTCCAGTTAAATTGGTGTGAAATGTCCCTTTTACCCCTTAACAAAATAAAAAGTAAAAAGAATACTAATTTGTTATGACCAATACTTTAAACCTAAACCCCCACCCTCACCCCCATCCCCATCGGACTAAATCACCCACCTCCCCACCGCCGCCACCAACCATCGTCGCCACCCGCCTCTGCCGCCCATCATCATCATTCATCAACACCCCATTATCATCATCAAACCATCCCATTCACCCATATCTACACCAAGCAACAACAGATTTCGACGACCACCCAACATATCTCCGGCGAGCATCACCCAATCATCACCATCTACGCCTACCCACCACCTAACCATCACCTTACCAGCACCACGCAGATCATCATAATCGTCATTTTATAGTTTACACCATCATTGACATCTAGATTTGGATCATCACTGTCTGTTACGATCTGGGTTCTGCTATTGTGGTTGGTGATTGTGAATGGAAGTGATGAATCAGGCTAGCAGTGATGGCCATGGTGTTTGGTGATGGTTATTGGTGATAACGGTGTTCTATTGGCGACTCCATTGTCATCTTCTTCATCCCTGCTTCACCCCCCATTTCATCTCTGCATCAACCAGTGAAGGTGGTGGTTAAGTGACGGTGATCGTGGTGGTGATGGTTAAGTGATGGTGGTGGTACGATGGATGGTGGTGATGGAGATGGTGGTTGGTTGTGGTGGTAGGTTAACGACGGTGGGGGGTTGTTGGTGATGGTATGTATATTATCTATATATATGTGTGTGTGTATGTGTAATGTGTGTATAATTGTTTAATTAAAAGAATGTGGGACCCATACAAATTAGTTTATATTTATATATTTTGTCTTTTAGTTAAAGGGCAAATAGGTCTTTTCACCTATATTTAACTGAAATTTTTAACAGAAGTTAATGCTAGGGACCAATCATGTTACGGTTTGGTAAACAGTAAGGACCAAACCTGTAATTTCTCAAAAGTTGGGACCAATATTGCAATATGGACAAAGCACAGTGACCAATCGTGTAATTAACTCTTAAGTATTTAAATAAGAGAATACTTATTTATAAATTAAAATGTTAATTTAAAATATTGTAAATTATATAATATTTAATGTAGTAAATTAAATAATATTATTTTATTAAATAATGTATTAATTAAAAGAAGTTTATTAAATGAGAAGCAAAATAGGAATGATTGCATAATATACTTGTACCTTATGCTTAAAAGGTTGTATTAGGTGTTTTAATTTTTTTGTAAAATTACATTTGTGTTTTAAGGTTTTGTTTTATTAATAGTATAGATAAATGTATTGATTAAGTTATAATAAGAGAATAAACCAACATAATGCACCTTAACTCAGACAGTCTCTTTCTAATCAGCATACATACAACTATAATGATTTGTAAAAACAATGTGGCTTCCAAATTCCGCATAATGTATGATTAAGATGGTTTATGCGGATCTTTCTTTTATTCTTTGCCTTTTTTCATTAAACGTATATGTGAAAGTTCAAAGATATCCACAACTGGTGGGTCCTTATCCAATTGAATGTGTGTTTCAAGTTTGCATGTGGCGCACCTTTAATTTGAAAGACCAAGAGCATCAAGAAGAAAGTTTTGAAAATATCTAACAAATAGTTATTTTAAATTTAGTACAAAATTCGATCAATTTTTAATTTTCTTATATTAATATATATTATTTTTAGGAATTGATATCTTTGATCTACAAATAGTAAAAATAATCAATACCTTTAATCTTACTCTCTCACTAGTTAAAAGTTAAAACTAATTGATGTTATTCCTAAATAATAGCGTGTTAAATGACTGTAAGGGTAAAAGAAGAGATCAACGTTTACTGTTGACTATTATTGTTTAAATTAAACTTCATTATTAAGATAAAACTAATATAACTGTTATAATTGTAAGTGGTAAATGCATCCAAATATTTTCCGAAATATCGAAGTAAGTAAAATTTCAAAAATATCACGACGCAACGCTAAATCTTTAAACGTAAAACGTTATGGGTAGTCACAAAATCCTGACGAATGGTTGGAACTATTAAAATCAAATAATCCTTACAACTATTTACATTTAGAGATATAAAGGTAGATAAAAGTAAAGAATGGTGAACTTTTTTTTTTATTTTCTTCTCTCAACTATTAAGGTAAATTAAACGAAATTTCACTGTTGCCATTGATCACCTATTTACCTTTATCAAATGTTCATAGTACATCCTTGTTTTCTTAAAACAAAATTATTTTATTTCAACCCTACATGTATTACCCTAGTCTAAAATAAATAGCAGACAAAACACATTTTTTCGAAAGGATGCATACGTTACCTTCTAGTCACTATTCATTCATAACTTATTCAATCCCTCTATTTTTTATTATTTTAATGTTTTGTAACGAAAATATCTACTCATGAAATGTATTTTCTTATAAATATGCATGATACACCCTTATCCAATATATCAAACACTTGTCACCGGTAGTCATGTCTGCTTTATCTTCTTCCTTTTCATTCATCTTCATATGCTTCATTTTCCTATCAATCTCCGTCTCCGAGGCCGTTGTTCCGGCCAACGAAACCTTTCGTTACGTCAACTATGGCGATTTACGGCTCGGTAACGAATACTTACTCTTCGAGTCCGAATACGAGCCAACTTTTCGTACACTTCCGCCATATACATTCCCCTTCCAGCTTTGTTTTTACAACACCACCCCAAACGCGTACACACTCGGTCTCCGCATGGGGAATACCCGAGACCAAACCGTCCGGCCATGGGTCTGGGAAGCCAATCGAGGCAACCCGGTCCGTGAAAACGCAACCTTCACCTTAGGCTCGGATGGAAACCTCGTCCTCGCGGAAGCAGATGGTCAGATCGTGTGGCAAACCAACACCGCAAATAAGGATGTTGTTGGTTTTGCCATACGCTCTGACGGCAACATCGTGCTCCGTGACTCCAACGGTAACTTTGTCTGGCAAAGTTTTGACTCCCCCACTGACACTCTCTTGATCGGCCAGTCTCTCAGAGTGAGAGGCGGGCCGATCAAACTGGTCAGCAGGGAGTCCGTTACCAACAATGTTAACGGGGATTATAGTTTAGTTGTAGAGCCCAAAAGATTGGCTTTGTATTACAAGAACAATATGCGGTACTGGTCGCCTTCGTTCGACGAATTAAACCGACCAAATGTTATGCTCGCGAATGTAACATTTAAAATCGCGGAAGCCGAATACGAAGAGAACAATTTCCACGAGCTCAGTTTTGGTCTCGTGAATGCTCGACCCATTTTTGAGAGTTCAGCTTATTTAGCATTGGGAAGAGTCCAATATAACAGCTCGTTATCGTATCTTCGATTGGGCATCGATGGTAACCTAAGAGTGTACACTTACCGTCGGATTCGGGGAGACGCGTGGACCTTGTTGTACACTTTGTTCGATAATCGTATGAACTATTACGGAATGATATTTGAAGACGAGTGTCAGCTACCAAATAGGTGTGGGAAGTTTGGGCTTTGTGAGAACAGTCAGTGTGTCGGGTGCCCGACGCCAAACGGGGTGTTTGCGTGGAGTAAAGATTGTGACACGAAGTCACCAGGGTGTAACGCGAGTGGGTTTAAATATTATGAGCTCAAAGGGGTTGATCATTTCACGATTAAGTATACGGCTGGGAGTGGACCGGTGAAACAGAGCGATTGCGAGAGCAAATGCACGAAGGATTGCAAGTGTATGGGTTACTTTTATCATACGGACAACTCTAGGTGTTGGATCGCTTACGAGTTGAAAACATTGACGAGGGTAGCGAATTCGACTCATTTTGGGTACATCAAAACGCCTAGTCGCTAGACCTGGGATTTGCTACAAACCGGAAATAATGAAGGTTAAGAAAAGAATAAAAGCAACTGTTTTGTTTCTAACCTTCTCAAGAACCTACTGATGTTTTTGCCAAGTATCTTGTCTTTGTTATGTATTTAAATAATGTTCTTGTTTGAAAAAGGAAAAAAGTAAAAGAGATTGAACTAAAAACAATATAAAGACTCTTTCACAGCAACATCTCAAATATACGATAAAGATTCGATCGTCATAGATCGAAGATATTTATGCATTGCGTGTATATGACACTACATTTAGTAAATCTTTGTATTACACTAGTTGAAAAAATAACAAAATTAAATAAAATAAGTTTTTATTAACTATAAAATATTATTTTAAAATAATATACAATTGAAATTACATATGAGTAAATAATATAAAGGATAAACAATGGCATTAACTTTTTATACATTTGTTTTTAAACTTTTTTTTGTTTCCTCAAAATATAAATTAAAATCTTTTTTTCATAACAAATCTTTTTAAGAAGTATCATATTCAAAAATTTCCTTACTATAACTTTTAATTTTAATTATTTTTTGTTTATAAAATTTATACTTTTTAAAAACATCAATTTAAAATATTTTGTATTTAAAAGGTTTGATTTTTAGAAAAAAATTATAATTTTTTTCTTTGAAATAACATTTTTAAAAAGATTTCTTTCTTAATTTATTAAAAAAATATTTTTAATCTAAAAATAAATTAAATTAAATTTTTAGTAATTAATGTATTAATTATTAGGAGAGAGAAACGGAAAAATTTTGATGATGAGGAATGTGGTGGTGACACGTGTCACTCTTAGTTACCTTTTTATTAAAATAGGTAGATTCACAGGTTGCGTATGTTTATGTAAGTGTGTTCTTTATATTTTAAAAAATGGTTGTAAATGATTATCACGTTCTGGTTGACCGGTAGCCAACGTTCCTATAATTCTTTGTGAAATTTAGTGAAAATGGTGTTTTTTGGTTTTGTTGGTTATCACCTTCTGGTTGACTGGTAGCCAAGGACTTTCTAAACAAGAGGTCACGGATTGAAGTCTTGCTTGATACAATTTGTTTCATGTTGAGCTGAGGATTTTTCTAATTGTAGGTTCATCCAACATGGGTGAGGCCATGAGGTTGGTCATCACGTCTTTTTTTTGGAACAAAAGAATGTTCCGTTTGCTAGCATGATCCTGAGTGTCTGGACTTTTGCTGTTAAAAAACAAATAAGCCATTGTGTAGACTTCAAATATACACCCCATTTGTCTAGGTTGATCCTTGTTGGAAATCTTCCTTCAGTGGTCGTAGCTTCCTGAAGTGACATTAACTTTGATCTGCATTAGTTTGTAGGATGCAAATTCCACATGAATGACTTATAACGGATGTAAGAATAAAACAAGAATAAACTCAAAGAAAGTTGATGTACTACTAATTGCTTAAATCACTACAATAAGATCTAATTTTATAAGGTAAATATGGTAGATTGAGCCAAAGTATTAAAAAAGGAAATTGACCATCTAATAATGAAATTTACTTTCTATACAAATTTGTAAATTACTGAAGTTATTCATGTGAATTTACATAGAAAAGAAGCAAAGACTCGTAAAATTGATTAAAAAATGGTAGAAATTGGGTTTGACAAGCGGGGCAAATCATCTATGGTTGTTTGCAACATGATCTAGCTCGTTAAGATGTTCCCGTTCATTGCTTGTGGGTCCAATAACGCTAGACGTAATTCTTACATAAGACTAGTTGTAGCCTGCTTGACTCTATTCAACTCGTTCTAAGTATTTGTTAAATCACCTCTTGAAACATATCACATAATGAGTTTCATCTTTTTTTTTCTTAATTAAATGTTATCTGCTCAAGTGAAAGGCCCTTTCTTGAATAACCAGACAAATGGTTTTTGTCGAATGACTGCAACTTCATCCAACTTTACTTATTCCGGCCCACTTTGGAGAGCTCTATGCCCGCCCATTTAATTTAAGGGTGACTTTACAAAATAACTAATAATTAAGTTTTAAAAATATTTCAGTTATATAACTCAAGTTTAAAAAATGTTTTAATTAAGTTACTCGGCTTTTACGTTTTATTTAAATTATAAATTTTAACATATTTTTTAGCATGTTTTTCTTTTTGTTTCAATTAGAAAATATATATATATTTTTTATGATAATGTGGAACGGTGGCTTGAATTTTTAGGCAATTTTTCTTAATTGTTGATATAATTAACATATTTTTTTTGATATAATATCATAGAGTTAATTACACGATTAGTTCCTGTGGTTTGCTCATATTGCAATATTGATCTCAATTTTTGAAAAAATTATAGGTTTGGTCCCAACGGTTTGCCTAACTGTAACACGATTTGTCCCTAAAGTGGATGTCTATTAGTTTTTATAGTTAAATTTTTTAAAATGACCATTCTACCCCTGTAAATATTACTATTATTATATATATAATGAGTATAATTAACAATATATTGTCGTATGGGACCCACACTCCCTCGTCTTCTTCCCTCCTTCCACAACCTGCAACCCATGTAACCCCACCACACCACCACACCGTCACCATCCTTAACCACCACCACCGTCATCATCTCCAACACACCAACATATCACACCATCATCTCCAACAGACCAACTATATCATTTTCTTTCAACCGGGGTGTCATAAGATAAATTCTCTTAGATATGGACCTTGGTTGTGCCTGCTATTTGAATCTCATGAAATGTTTTTGTGTTTAGGTTTGTTTTTACTTTCGGTAAAGATCTCTGTAATGGATGACAGTTATCTATATCTTTTTTCGTTAAGTCCTAGTAAAATTGATTTGCACTAATCACTTGATCACCACTAATACAACAGCTAAATGTTACTAAATGTTACTATTGGTATAGAAATTTGAGGTTAATATACTTTTAACAAGTTGTTTTTCTCATGTGAGTCTATAGTACAAATAAAAAGGTTCTACAAGTTTAATTTAAAAAGGTTCTACAAGTTTAATTTTAACTGTTTTTCTTCCTTTTACTGTTTTACAAGTACTAAATTCATCATGGTTGCGCTTATCTAACAATATTGTTATGCAGTGTGAGTTATATGTAGATATTGACATCGACCATGGCGATGGTGTTGAAGAAGCCGTTTCCACAACTAATAGGGTGATGACGTTTCTTTCCATAAGTTTGATGATTTTTTTTCTTTGGCGCAGGGCACACTAAAGACATTGGAGTAAATCATGACAAACACCATGTTTTAGTTATGTTAAAATTGTCTGGTAAGAAATTTAGAATACATAAAGCTTTTGCTATCATTTGAAGTAGTCCTTAGAATGCAAATATAATTGTAAGCAGCGATGTTGCTATTTGGTGTAATGGTGTGAAACAAATTTATTTATAAATTATAGTAAAGATGATCGAGACAAAATAATGTACAAAAAAGTTAAAACTTGTTTTTTTAAGATGAATTAAGGATTTGGGTAAGTACGTTTCATTAAAACACTAAACAATTACGATAACCAAAAAAACTTGTTTCTATTAATTTTTTTCTAATTTTGTTTCTTTTTTTGAATCTTGAACTTCTACATACTTACGTGTATGTTATGTATATAATTTTCAAAAGGCTTGTAAATCTTTTTAGCTATTCACATGTGTTGGTTGTGTGTAGATAATACAAACTAGACATATGTAAAGGTTATGCATTATAATATATACAACTAGACATGACTTACACATGTAATTTCTATTACAGAAATGAAATTTGACAGATTCATTGTAGAATTTCAAAGTAGATGAATAAAATTGCATTCTTTACTAAAATTTAGATTGAAAAATAAATGGTTTAGGAGAAAAAGATTTACTTAATACATATACCGTATGATCATGTTATTTATGTATTTAAGTTAACTTTAAAAAGTTTGGTTTCTCCGGGGGTATAAACTTTCAGCTTTTAACCAATTTGTTAAGGATTAAAACCTTACAACCATTAAAGTAAAAAAATGTTATTTTAGCTAACCTTCTATCTAATCCACTCGATACACTTGAACGAAAAATCTTGCCCCACCCTTCAACCTAGTTGCGGGTTTACTCACCCGTGCACATGAACAACCTAGTTCAAACACAACACGATTAAACTAACCGAACTCAATCACCGTCGAATTTGGTTCTTGTTTGATCATTAAAACATTGACATTGCACTAAAAATCACTATGAGCGAAAAGCTTGATTTATGGCTAAAAATGAAGCTTATTTCCATCACATGTAATGTCAAAAATCAAGAGTATATACTTTATTAATCTCAAACCAAGGCATTCAAACCTAGAACAGAATAAAGACAAAGACGGATAATCCCTAAACAAATAAAGAAGACAACTTAGGGATGATAAAGATTTGTGTAAAACCAAACTTCTGTAACACAAGACAACTCAACAAAGAAGATGAAGATGAAGACTAATGAAAGCAGACCTGATAGGGTTAGAACCCTAGACAAATGAATTGATTAAAATGAAGTAGAAACATATCAAATGAAGTGCCTTCATTGCCTTCATAACCCTAATTTGCGCTATCTTCGTCTTCTTTATAGTCGAACTCATCTATGAGGCTGCAATGGCTATAAGCCCAATTCAACATGTACAAGCTGCTTTAATCCAAGCCCAGTCCAAGCCCAATCAGCAACTTAATCCACAGTAACCCAACTCTCGTGAACAAATAAAAAACTAACCATTAGAACATTCGAGAACCATATGTTTGATATTAAATTGAAAAATACACATATTTCAACATGTAACATAGTTAAAACTTAAAACTACAGATCGCATCCACAAGTGGATCAAAGCAAACAATTCATTCGATCTATTATCTATATTTTAACTCATTTAATTATATTTTTTAATCAATTGTCAAAGTAGTTTTTATTTTTAATTAGTAACTCAATTTGACATCGTTCAACGTTCCATTGTTCCATATATTATATACTATAAAACCATTACGTCAGAGTGTGTAGTGAACTTTTATAAGTTCACAAAGTGGCCACCGAAATTTAGTATTTTACAAAGTGACCTCGTCATATCTAGTCAAATAGGGAAAGAAAGAAATTTTAGTAATATTTACTTCATTACTTGTAGATGTTTTGTTTATTTAAATAAGAATGCTTGATACGTGTATATTGATAGGTTTATACGCAAAAGACTTTTACCAATCCATTATTAGAATCAAACTTCTTAGCTTAATCTTTCATGGCCCACCGAATCTTCAAAACCATTTACGTGTTAGAATTCTTTGTAGCAAAATAAGATATGTACTAAGATTAAAGCCGATTCGTGGGTCTTTTTTCTAATAACATGAATGGTACATCACAAATATATAATTATACTGGATGTGACCAGTGACTAGGGTGTTTAGTATTCGGACCAAACTCAAAATTCAATAAAAAATTCTAATTTTATTTTCAAATTCAAATTTTAAACTTTCGAATTGAAACATTCAATCAAGTTCACATATTGAATATGTTATGAATTAAGTAGAAACTTTTAATAATCGTTTCAATTCGAAATTTAAATCCAAATTATAAATATAACTTTTTTTTATTTTAATGCTTATTTGTCAGTATAAATGTTTTGTATGTTGTGACCTTCTACTTTATTCTGAACGTTTTATCATTTTAGGTGTTCCAATTTAGATTTTGCTTCTTTGCATTTGCATCTTTATTGTTTACCTGATTTTTGAAAATAATCAAGAACATAATTCTTTTTCGACTGAATTCAATTATTTTGTATTCGAATCCATCTTATAATTTCAAATTTACTTCAAATAATTTGATTCGATTAACTCGAATTCAATGCGATGAACACCTATTGTGTTATTATCAAGCCCTTGAGAAGCTTGAGCAACAAAAAGTGAACGTCACATAGACGGGCTTGACTATCAAGTGAGTCAAAAAAAGAAATGATGGTGTGGATTATCATTATTGGTTCAAATATAACAAAAATAAGAAAAAAAATGTTAACCATGGGTCACACCGGGTGTGTCATGGTTGGAGGGGGGAGAGGGGGCGTGATCAAGATTGGTCAAACCCCATAACAAATAGCCTAAGTCACGAAATATCCTTATTTTGTATATAAGAACCCGTAATATCAAAAGCATTTTATTGTGTAAAAAGATAATATATATGACTGGTATAAGTATGCCATGTAACGTTAAAATCCTATAACCCAAAAAAAATATAAATACTCAAACATGATGAGAAAATTAAAACTCGAAAACCCAAACCAGTTAATCAGGTATCATACCGGATATATATAGATTTAGTAACAGAAAAAAAGTTTAATGGTTCAAAAACAATGTATAACAGTAGATGAAATCCATAGAGTTTGATCGCCCGTAATCAATATCCTACTCGTTTAAAAAACTGATTTTAATGTCTTTTTTACTCAAATGGGCATCTTCCTCCCACCAATGATCCATAACTATACTCTATCAAGTTGCAATAGAAAAGCTACTTTAATAATCATTCTAAGCCTTTTAATTCCCCCTTTTCATATTATAGCCACCGCACCAAAAAACCCATATAATATAATAATTTTAAAAAACTCAAACTATTTGACCCTGCATTACTTGGTTGTACGGTACACGTCAATAATACCACCGGCGGCTGCGTCATCCCATCTATATATACCACTTCTTTCATGATCACAAAACACAAACAACAATGGCTTCTTCTTCACCTTCAACTTTCATTTTACTTTTGCTCTGCTTTCAACTATTTTCCACCATTTCTGAAGCTGTTGTGCCTGCTTCAGAAACCTTCACTTACGTTAACGAAGGAGATTTCGGCGATTACATCGTCGAATACGATGCCAATTACCGCGCTCTTCCCCCTTTCAGCAACCCATTCCAGCTCTGCTTCTACAACACAACCCCTAACGCATTCACTCTAGCCCTCCGCATGGGCACCGTTCGATCCGAATCCCTCATGCGCTGGGTCTGGGAAGCTAACCGTGGCAACCCCGTTCGCGAAAACGCCACCCTGTCCTTCCGGACGGACGGGAACCTGGTCCTCGCGGACGCCGACGGACGGGTCGTGTGGCAAACGAATACCGCGAACAAGGGTGTGGTTGGTTTTCAGGTGCTCCCCACCGGTAACATGGTTCTTCATGACGGTAACGGTAATTACTTATGGCAAAGCTTTGATTCACCAACTGACACTCTTTTAGTGGGTCAAACGCTTCGAGCCAGTGGTCCGAATAAGCTCGTGAGCCGGCTTTCAGAGGTGAGCAATGTCGACGGACCGTATAGTTTGGTGATGGAGGCGAAAGGGTTAGCCATGTATTACAAAAGCCCGAACTCGCCTCGACCGATGCTATACTGGTCGTCTATCGAATGGTTCACCATTGACAGAGGTAGTTTGAGCAACCTAACGCTTACATCCGTCCCAGACACCGATGAGGGCTTTCTTTACTACTTGGCGTTCGAGTACTTCACCACAAATCCGACATCATCCTCGAACCGCAACATGGCGTATACGCGATATAACAACACGTTATCGTATCTTCGGTTGGGGATAGACGGGAACCTTAGGTTCTACACGTATAACCCGAACGTGCAAGGAGTGGCGTGGGAGTTGGTGTACACGTTTCTCGATCGGGATTCGATGGAAGGCGAGTGCCAGTTGCCGGGGCGATGTGGGAACTTTGGGTTGTGTGAGGATAGCCAGTGTGTCGCGTGCCCGACTCCGAATGGGCTAAGTGGCTGGAGCAAAGAGTGTGCGGTGAAAAAGGTGACATCTTGTAAAGCTAGTGACTTTTATTATTACAAGCTTGAAGGGGTTGATCATTTTATGATCAAGTACACGAGGGGTGACGCGACGAAACAGAGCGATTGCGAGAGCAAATGCACGAGGGATTGTAAGTGCATGGGGTACTTTTATCACACCGATGGCTCGAGGTGTTGGATCGCTTACGATTTGAAAACTTTAACACGAGTTGGGAACTCGACTCATTTGGCGTACATTAAAACACCCAACAAGTAAGAAGCGTAATTAGCTCGTGTTGGAGCTTATTAATTTAGTTATGTTTTCTGTTGTTTGATTTGATGTGTATTAGATTAAAGGTTTTATAATAAATGTGTGGCGGTCAAAGATGTGATGATATGTCGTGTATTGGCATATTGATTGGATCATAATGTTTTTAAATAAATAAAGAATATTATCTTATCGAAGAATCATGATTCTGAAAGCAACTCATTACTGTAGATTTGAATTCGTGTCTTGTTTCCGGATCGAGAAGCTACATGCAGATTCGTAAATTAATGCAGACAATGTACTGAGGTGACATAATATGCACGTGGCATAATATCATCTGATGATTACAATAATTTTTATAAATAAAGTACTAAGCTATATATGAAAAGGGTGTAGTACCTGTCGGATACCCTCCGTTATAAATCAACAACTTGGATTTTCATATGGGTTGTATAGCATTATACTTGTCGTTTAATGTGCTCGTGTAGCCCTCTACGGGGTGTATAACCCCTTTGAAATCACACTGATTTTTTCCTCGTAGTTAGTGTCGAAATTTACTATTTGCGTCGTATAGTCCAATATGTGTCGTATAAGGTGTCGTATACTGATATGTGGGGTGTATAACCCTCGGACAGCTCCCCCTGAATTTTCCTCGTTTTTAGTATATTTGATCCTATATGACACGTATGGTGTTATACGAGACATATAGAGAGGTGTCGATTTATAATGTGAGATGTTTATATATTAAAATTTATACGTATAATTGGTTAGATACACAAATGGTCAATAGTTAATGGTACCAAGGCAGGAAGGATTGAGATCTTTTTAATAGTTAAAATGTTAGGGGTTTAAATTTCATCATGAACACAAATTTTATATTTAAGAGTAAATGTAGTTGATGAGTGAGTTTGTTGTTAAAATAATTAGTTATATAATGCTTGCGCGCCCACTATTAGCTTATTGGGTTTCTGTAATGGATATTGTAAATATGAAGATAATTTGAAAATGTTTATTTGATCATATTTTTTCTCAAATGTTCATTTGATCAAGTTATCCTTGAAATATAATCATTTAATAGAGTTGTTGTTCGAACCTTAAAATAAACAGTTAAGATGAAAACACGTGTCTAACAAGATCCCTTCGAAAACACACAGTTTCGGACTTAAAAGTTATTATCCAAATAACAATATTAATAAATAACCCTACGTACTTAAAGTTAAAATAAGCTTCCACTATATTATTTAAAAGCATACTCTCATTCCGCTATACTATTATATACAACAAATTTACTAAAGTGGGTGGCATATGCCACTGTCAACTTTTTAATTTGTCTCTCGGGATTTTTTACTTTTAACTTTAGCTTTTAAGTTTTAAAATTTTAGGTTTTTTTTTTCTTAAATTTCTAAGGTTTTGACTTTGTTGTATATATAGTATATACGTTTTTAACATATTAAATTTTTGCTAATATGAATATTTTCATTAAATTTCGTTCATTAACTTAGCTTTCTTTTAAAATAACTTATTTAATTTGTGATTGTTTAAAAAAAATTTCCCTGATATCCCGACATAAATTTTGTTAAAAAATAAGTTGTATTCATAACAGTCTTTTATGGTTATCGTATGCTACATCGACTAATGCTGAAATACTGTCACCGTTAAGAATAAAACACATACCAACCGATGAACAACGATACCATCATATAATTTTTCTATCTATATTAATTCGATCTTTTGAACAAAGTCATCACAACTTCATACGTTTTTTATATACCCAACCATATTGATGTCATCATCGTAACGTGTGTAATAAAGTTTACAAACATGCCACATCAGACACATTAATTTCTAGATTATGCAAAAAAACACACATTAATGACACACTAGTGGGTATGAAGCCACGATGACCAAGTAACATGGGTAAGGTAGCCACCTGATACCCGTGCGAGGACACTATCAAAGTAAGGTAGCCATCGATACCATATTGCAGTGCGTCCCACCCATACGATATGACAAAATTAAAAACCAAGTGGTTCTCCATGCGACACCACCCCTCGATACCATAGCTTATGACATGATAGTGGTACCGGACCCCGCCATGTGATACTGCCCTTAGTCAGGGCCTGTCCTGAGGATTTTAATGCCCTGGACAAACTGAGAAAAAAAGGCCCATGGGACCTAACGACTTAAATTATATAACTTAATTTTTTTAAATGAAAACAAACATTTTAACAATAAACATAGCAATATCATAGTATTATAATGATATGCCGTAATAGTTAACCAATAGCTCGTGAAGCTCTCCTAGCATTCTTGATAGCAAATTGGTTTATAACATCTCCGTAGTTTATAGTCTCTAATATTTCGCTTTCGATAGCTATCATCGCCAATCCGCTAATTATTCTGCTAACTTTGAATAAAACAAAATTTGTGGGCTACCCTATAAAGTAATTTGTGGACTTTAATTATAATATTTAAATATTTTAGTGGACTATTAGTTAAGTAATTGGGTTAATAAAATGAACTCAAAAAATTATATTTGGTTTAAAACATATATGAATTAAGTTTTTAATTGTAGTATACCTTATAATTATTTTTTTTATAATTATATATATAGTATATAAAAAATTTTAATAAGTTTTGTGTCCCTGAGCGAGTGGGCCCTGAACGGGAGTCCATTCCGCCCCTCCTCAGGGCTTGCCATACCCTTAGTAATGAAACTAAAATAGTATATAAGTTGGCATTGTACGTGGTCAATTAAAGTTGTGGTCGTAGATGGCAACTAACGCGTTTCGTGGTGCCAAAAGTTATTGTAGCCAGCACCTTGTTATGCGGGGTCAAGCTTATCGATCTCAAAAACGAATTTGTGTTCTTATTTCAGTTTATTTTATGTTTTGACTTTGAAATAAACTATCAAAGTTCACGTATTTCCTATTTCCAGTCTGTCTAGTTACATATTTAGAAACAGCATATATTATATCCGAACAAATATGTTTTTTTAGTAATAAAAATAAAATTGACATTTAACCATCCTTGCAATAAGGGCATTTATTTTATGGTTTTCCCGTCTAAACTATGGACCCATCATTTCTTACACGTGAATCTAATAATCAGTTCCATTTGATGGAACCGAGCCTTTTATGATTTTGTCTTTTTTTTTAACGACCAGCGAATAATTTTTAAAACCCGGGTAAACATTGGCGAAAGGCCACGCCCGCAAACACAGACAGCGCTGGGCCGCTGGCCATCATTCCAGGGAAACCCACCACCTAAAGACCCACTGTGCTAAAAATGTAAAACCCCTGGCCCGGTTGGAGCATCAGTTGAAGCATATTATACCAAGTGATACTCGAACTCATGACCTCGAACCTTTGACCTCCAATTTGAAAAATCATGGGTACCTACTCCCAAAACAATTGATCTATGACTCATTAGCTATGTTTTTAAGTTTTAATTTACTGTCTAATTTAACGCGTGCTTGAAAACTATGATTACATTTTTTTTAATTTGAAACTAAATTTTGATATAATTTAAGCAGTTGGGTATTGATTGATTATTTTAGTAACAAACACAAATTAGTACGTGAGATGTTATTTAATGTAATATATAAAATTGTTTATTTTCTACAAAATTATGAATTATGTATTTTGTGTTGTTCAACCTATATTACACGTAAGTATCTAACCTAGATATAGATGTACTTATGTAGTTATTTGTTATTTATATTTAACCATTATTTCCTATATTTAAATGAAGTAGTTACTCATTTGTTATTCACTGTATCTCATGAGTTAGCGTTTGATATGCATAAACTAAATGCGCAAAATAATAAAACATTGAGAGTGAATTAAAAAAAAATGTGTGATTGGTAAAAAGAATTAAATATACAATTACATAAGTAATTACATTTTTTAAACACATCAAATTCATCCTATCTACCCTCATTCTTTTTTTTTTTTTTTTTCATTTTATTCATTCTTACATCTTTAGTCACCACCATCACCAACCCCCGGCCTCCACCACCAATCACCGTCACAACAACCACCACCACCCAACACCATGGCCATGGCCATAATGGGTTACTCGGTTTCTTAGATCTTATTCGAATGTTGGCGGTCATTTGGGTTGTGGTATGGTGGTGACTGGCGGTGGTCAAGCGATGGTGTTGTTGTGACTGGTTGTGGTCAATCAAAGCTTGATTAGGGGTATTCATCGGATCGGATAATGCATTATTCGAATTTGAAAATTCCATAACCCTATCCGTAATCCGATTCGATCCGAATAAGAATATCTCTATCTAATCCGAATCTATCCGAATTCAATTCGGTTTGGACTCGCATATATCCGAATAATCCGGATAAACCAAATAACAATTTTTTATATTTTTTTGTTTCTATTTTTTGGGCTAATTTTTTATTCTTAAAATTTTACAAGTTTAAAATCACAATAAAATCTACAAAATCAGAAAATACAAATTTGACTTGAATACGAATTCAAAATTAAAACATAAAAGATAATTGTATAGAACCCGAATATTAGAATCTCTAATGTAGAATAATAATCTATTATTGTATAATTGTGTAGGATTAGAGGACTAGAACGTGTCAAGATTCATGCGTATTGAGTTGAAAACATAATAGATAGTTAGGTAATAAGTATTGGCTAAAAACATAGTTTAATTTTTGTTCGGATTAATCAAATATCCTAATATTCTAAAATAATCCGAAAAAATCATGATATCTGAAATCCGAATAAGAAATTCGGATGAGATTCTATCCCAATATCCAAGTAAGGATTCAGATCAGTTTATTCAGATTCGAATACAGATCAGATTTTAGATATTTTCGGATCTCAGTTCTTTTGAACACATGTAAGCTTGGTGGACCACAATCAAAGCTTAATGAAAACGAATGATTTTGGGAGATTAAAAAGAGACCGTTTCTTCTTCCTACCCGAATCACCAACATTGCTAATTTCATCACCTAAAAATTATAGCACATTCTTTTTAGATTCAATGATTTTGTTCTTGGTCTTGTACTTCTCATAATCTTCAAACATCAACTACAACGAAGAGTCAATTCGTCTGTTAGGCCATCAATTGCATATTTGAGTATATTGACAATTTTTTTTTTTGATTTATCAATCAAATGAGGATGACAATGATGGTGGTAGTGATGGAGCGCGGTGGTGATGGAGGACGATTGCGGTGGTGGTGATGTGTTGAAATAAGTTAACCACCAAGGAAAATGGTAGGATGGAGGTTCTCATTTTAACAAAGAAGGGAACTTTTGTCATTTTTAAAAATAAAACTGTAAAATTTAACGGTCATCCACTTTAAAAGCCAAATGTGTTACGATTTGACAAACAGTTAAAACAAAAAATATAAATTCTCAAAAGTTACGACCAATCCTGCGATGTAAACATAGCATAAGGACCAATCATATAATTAACTCTTCTATATATTGTAATAATCACTCAAATGAATAATACCTCGGGGACTATATCTAAAATTTTACTCAAACCAATCTCTATAATTTACTCTAAATATAACTAATCCTAGTCACGTTTTCAAATGGCAAAGTACATTAAAAATTCAAGAATGTTGCCTTTAGCCAATATGTCATTTTATAAAATCAGAAAAGATTATGCCATATGTAGAATACATGACTTGAAAAAATATTCCTTTAGCCTCTCAACATGGAACAGCACACATTCTATTCTATAGTCAATGGGTTGTTTTCTGATCATGATTTCGCAAAATATAATCTCTTTATTAATTAGAAAATTACAATTATCCAATCTTTAGGTCAATGCTACAAATCATCACATCTTGACCCGCACACGTTCGTTACAAAAAGAATTCACAATATAAACAATTAATATCCAACATTTATTTAATTTTAAGAAATAACTTGTCCCCTGTTATATCGGGAATTTTCCCTTATTACAAATCTTATTCTGATTCACACGATCACATCAAACCAAACAGCAACAGAAAAACATGAAGAAATAACTCAGATCATGAGTTTATGACATTACTACTTGTTGGGTGTTTTGATGTACGCCAAATGAGTTGAGTTCCCAACTCGTGTTAACGTCTTCAAATCGTAAGCAATCCAACACCTCGAGCTATCGGTGTGATAGAAATACCCCATGCACTTACAATCACTCGTGCATTTGCTCTCGCAATCGTTTTGTTTCGTCGCGTCGCCCCTCGTGTACTTGATCATAAAATGATTAACCCCTTCAAGCTTGTGATAATAAAAGTCACTTGCTTTACAAGATGTCACCTTTTTCACCTCACACTCTTTGCTCCAGCCACTTAGCCCATTCGGCGTCGGGCACGCGACACACTGGCTATCCTCACACAACCCAAAGTTCCCACATCGCCCCGGCAACTGACACTCGCCTTCCATCGAATCCCGATCGAGAAACGTGTACACCAACTCCCACGCCACCCCTTGCACATTCGGGTTATACGTGTAGAACCTAAGGTTCCCGTCTATCCCTAACCGAAGATACGATAACGTGTTGTTGTATCGCGTATACGCCATGTTGCGGTTCGAGGATGATATCGGGTTTGTGGTGAAGTACTCGAACGCCAAGTAGTAGAGAAAGCCCTCATCGGTGTCTGGGACGGATGTAAGCGTTAGGTTGCTCAAACTACCTCTGTCAATGGTGAACCATTCGCGAGACGACCAGTATAGCATTGGTCGAGGCGAGTGCGGGCTTTTGTAATACATGGCTAACCCTTTCGGCTCCATCACCAAACTATACGGTCCGTCGACGTTGCTCACCTCCGAAAGCCGGCTCACGAGCTTATTCGGACCACTGGCGCGAAGCGTTTGACCCACTAAAAGAGTGTCAGTTGGTGAATCAAAGCTTTGCCATAAGTAATTACCATTACCGTCATGAAGAACCATGTTACCGGTGGGGAGCACCTGAAAACCAACCACACCCTTGTTGGCGGTGTTCGTTTGCCACACGACCCGTCCGTCGGCGTCCGCGAGGACCAGGTTCCCGTCCGTCCGGAAGGACAGGGTGGCGTTTTCGCGAACGGGGTTGGCACGGTTAGCTTCCCAGACCCAGCGCATGAGGGATTCGGATCGAACGGTGCCCATGCGGAGGGCTAGAGTGAATGCGTTAGGGGTTGTGTTGTAGAAGCAGAGCTGGAATGGGTTGCTGAAAGGGGGAAGAGCGCGATAATTGGCATCGTATTCGACAATGTAATCGCCGAAATCGCCTTCGTTAACGTAAGTGAAGGTTTCTGAAGCAGGCACAACAGCTTCAGAAATGGTGGAAAACAGTTGAAAAGAGAGAAAAAATAGCATTAAAGAGATGAAATGGGAAGAAGAAGCCATTATTGTTTGTGTTTTGTGACTATGAAAGCAGCAGTATATATAGATGGTAAGATTTTTTTTCTTTAATTTTTATTAGTGTAATTGGGTGGCTGGCGATTCAAGAATAATAATAATAATTCATGGCAATCTTAACATACAGGATAATGTTGGGCAAAGTCAAGAAAATAATAATAAATAAATATATATATAGTAAATAAGAAAAGGGACAATACAGGTTTAAATCGAATAATATTGATGTACCTTTAATGGTGCAACTTGATAATAAATAGTTAAGGTAATGGGCTGTTGGTGGGCGGAAGATGATGCCAATTTGATTATTTGAACTTCCTTTTTAATAATATGATTGTTTTATGTGTTATAGTTATCCATTAATGGTATATGAGGCCCGACTTAATCAATTTAAGAATGTAAGATGAGTGAACATTCGGAGTCTTTTTTTAAATGTAATTGTCATAAATAATTACATATCAACAATTTAGCGGAAGCAAAAAAACAGGTATATAAAGTAGGATTAGACTAGATGTGAATATAAAAAATAGGCTCAAAATCTTTTTGTTGATGTATGACTAAATGAGAAATACAATTCTTAGACCTAGAACAAAAAATCATGTATTGAACATGTATATAAGCTTTTACTAGATTTGGGGTATACAACATAGAGTCTCTTTGTGGTATACTAACTAATAATTTCCTCTTGCTTGATAGAAGCGAGAAAATTGTATATTACCATTCAATAAATCAACAAACAATAAACTATTTTAAAAAATCGATCAAAGATAATTGAATACAACTAGTTCAACTTATTCAGAGAAACATTTCAAAAAATAGTTGAAGAACATTAAAAGCATTGGTGAAGAATATCCTTGTTGAATAGCATTATACTAAAGAAAGGTTCAAGTGGACTCTAAAATTAACAAACAGAAAATTCCAAACTTAGCATAAACCCACAAAAATCAAGTAACAAGTGGAATCAAATTAAGGTACAAGAATACAATTATTCAAGTAATCAAATGGAACATATAAGTGGAATTAAAATATCAAATCTCCAGTGATTGTTAAGTTAACACTCAACTAAAGTAGGCTGTCTCTATGATGTTTACTGATTAGGAAAAACTAGGCATGTTTCCTCAATCTTTATTTGGGTTGCCAGTACGAAAAACACCAAGCAGTCGATAATAACTAAAATGACTAAAAAGCTAAATTAAAATATCAATCATTAGTTTAGTTTAAGCTCATAACCAAACCAACTACACCAACTGATGCATAACCTTAATTTACATTGTGCAAATTCTAAGGTAGAGTAGAGTTTTTTTCGAGCCAATCTTGAGTAGCTTGCGAGGCGGCTTGACTCGTTTACACTCATAAGAGCATGTGAGTAAATATTTAAAAGAAATCACGTAAGATCGTTCTATTCTAGTTTGTGGTAAGTGCTATGAATGATTTTTTTTGTGATTTTAATAATGTATTTTTAGAATGTTAGTGTATTTGTAACAATCTAATGATAACACCATTAAAATAATACAATGTTCTACATTCAAGTGCCTATATCAAACTCACCACAACCAAGATAACCTAAAAACTATCATTATAATGTTTTCATATACGTTCAAAATCAAACTACGGTAAATCACGGTCTAGGCAGGTAGTATCCAAATGAGTATCTATATTCATACAAAGACCATATTCGTTTTTTTTCTTCAAACTAACACAACAATATTTGCGTTTTAACTCTTTAATTAATATTTATAATATCAAATCAGTGGCACACACTCAAAAGATATATATAATTTGTTTCATCTCCTTCCGTATTAACACACTTTACATCACTTATACATACACAAATCACAAATCAGCATTGTTGTTAGAACCAGATCGGACTGGCCGGTCCAACCGGTCCGACTGGGGATCGGCCACCTAGCAGGTCCAGTTCGCATCAGATCGTTTTGGGCTGGTTCGACCGGCCGTTTCCTCCCGAATCGGTGGTCGGACCGGGAAACCGGACCGGTTCGAACCGGATTTTGGGTTTTTTTTAATTTTAATGGGTAAAAACGGGGTGTTGAACCATAAATTAGTGTGTTTGATATAAAAATATAGTTAAGTTTTATATATAACTATAAAATACATATATAAATTACTTATATTTAATTATGTATATAACTATATATATAAAATACTATTTATATAATTATGACATCATTCGGTTGTTAAATCCGATCCGACCGGTCCGACCACCAAACCAGTAAGGCGTCCGGTTCAACGTCCGATCTGGTTTTGAAAACATTGCAAATCATTATGTGACAACTTAATTTATGTAATATGCAATTTTGATTATTAGTATATTCTTTTATAAGATTATGAATTATATATTTTATAATTTTCAACCTGTGTGACACGGATACTTAACCTAGCTGGAGATATGCTGATTTGTTATTCATACTCAACCATTATTTCCTATTTCTAATCTGAATCAGGTTTGACATGACACAGCTGGTGATCATATGATCATTTTCATTACTTGAATATGGAACCTTGATGCATTAGGCTAACACATCCCTGAATGGATGCTTATACATTAATCCGTCTTCACCAGTCCCAAACTTGAAAACGCTTTCAGGAGAAAATTGACTTTATGTGAGAAAACTCTTTAACACAGCCTGAAACAAATTTTTTTTTTGTCACATGTGTGACTTGAATCTAAACCTCCTCCTATATAAATAAAGTACGGAAGGATCTCACATCAACCACTTACGCTAAGACTCATTGTTTTCCAAACAAGTTAATTGGTTATTTGTAATTTAACGTATTCAATCATATTGATTTTTACATCTTACCAAGAATGTAAACCGTAAAAGAGGTGGGCAATTCTTTTACATATAACTAGCTAACTTTAGAAACATATGTATTATACGGGTTGAAAAAATAAATATTAAATAAAATAAAATTTAATTAATTATAAAACGATATTTTAATATAAGATATGATTAAAATTACGTATGTTTAATGACTATATAATTAATGAAATAATGATATCAACCTCTTAAACTTTTTTGTTTAAAAAAAACTAAATATTTTGTTTTAAAACAAGCCGTTTTAATTATTTTTTATTAATAAATATTTTAATTTTTAAAAACATAAATTTTAAAATATTTTGTATTTTTTAAAAACGTTGATGTTTTAGAAAAAAAAATTATCTTATAAAATATTGTTTCTTTATAAATAATATTAATAGAAAAAGCTATTTCTTAATTTATTAAAAACTATCTTTAGTCTATGAAAAACTTTAATAATAATATTAGAAATTATATTAACTATTAAATAGAAGAATAAAGAGGAAAATTTTTTATTAGAATAAATATAATGTTAGCACGTTTCCATTTTAATTATTATTTTATTATAATATAAGAATAAGAATTAAAATAAAGATAAAATGGTGATTATGTTTTTAAAAGTTAAGTACATTGAAAGTTCAAGCATGTTTTTAGCCCATGTCACTTTAATAAAATCAGAAAAGATCATGACATGTGCAGAAAACATGATACCTGGATGCAGCTTCTCGACATGTAAAAACATCAATTCAATTCTATAGTCAATGGGTTGCTTTCTGAATCCTGGTTTCGCAAAATATAATCTCTTTATTAATTTAAGAGTTAATTACATAAATGGTTCCTGTGGTTTATCCAAAATGACAGGTTTGGGTACTAAGATTTTTTTGTAACAAGTTGGGGTACTGTGTTTTAAATTTTATAACGAGTTAAGATACTAAGACTAACAGACGTTACGTTTTCTGTTAAATTTAAGTAAAATGACTAAAATACCCTTTGAAGGACTTCTTTTGTAATTTTTTATATTTTTTTATCCAGAGTCCATTACTGTAATTACATATAACTTTAAAAATCTCAACCCCCATTTCCCCCGTCGGCCACCACCACCACCATCTATCCACCACCACCACCATGTACCCACTGTCACCACCACCATGCACCCACTGTCACCACCACCAACGCCTCCTGCCCACTGGCCACCACAGAAAAAACCCAATTCCGTTTTCCCCATCAGCCACCATCACCACCACCTACCCAATCCCCTTTTCCCCATCAGCCACCATCACCACCACCTACCCATCATAACCACCATCGACCCATCATCACCACCATCTAACCGCCATAAGCATCGTTTATCCTCGTCAGCTACCATTGCCACCATCTAGCCACCATCATCACTGATTGTCCTTCTATCACAATAAACCACAAAAAAAACCCTAAAATTGTCAAAAGGGTAAACCATCACCATATAGGCACCATCATCGGCCACCATCACCACCTGAAATTGAAGTGTTAATGATGGTGGGGGTGTACTTAAATTTGGTTGTAGCTTCGATTTAGAGCATTTGGACATTCAAATCAAAAATTAACAGGTGAAAAGGAAAAGGAAGTGAACAGGGCCGATAGTGGTGGTGTTGACTGCTGGTGGTGGGAGGTTGGTTGGAAGGTAACACGGGAAAGGGGGAACGATGGTGGTGTTAGCAGTTGGTGGTGGGCACTCGGTTGGAAGTTAGCGGTTGGTGGTGGGCACTCGGTTGGAAGTTAATAGAGATAGATGATAGTAGTGTGTGGGTGGTGATGGCCGCTGGTGATGCTGTCGGCGGTGGTCGACGGTGATGTCCAACGACAGTGGTGGTGGTGGTGAAGGTATTATTGTTTAGTGATGTAATTCAGTATATATATATATATATATATATATATATATATATATATATATATATATATATATATAATATAAATATATATATACATACATACACATATGTATATATCTGTGTGTATATATATATAGTTATATATAAATATACTATTTTAATTAAATTACACAAATAGTCCCTCTACTTTACAAAATAATTTTCTAATATGAAAAAACTAAAATACCCTTAAACTTAACAGAATATCTAACGTCTGTTAGTGTTAATACTCAAACTTGTTACAAAAATAAAAGTGAGTACTCAAACCTGTTATTTTTTTTACTTAGTACCCAAACCTGTTATTTTAGATAAACCACAGAGACTATTTATGTAATTAATTTTTAATTTAAAATATACAATTATCCAATCTTACTTGGTCAATACTACAAATCCGCACATCTTGACCCGCACACGTTCTTTACAACAAATTCACAATACAAACAATTATCCAGCATTTATTTTTAAGAAATAACTTGTTGCATGTTATTTTGGGATTTTTCCCTTATTACAAATCTTAATCTGATCCATATGATCATATAACAGCAACCAAGTATAGAAAACGTGAAAACAATTAAGAAGCAGATCATGAGTAATTTATGACATTACTACTTGTTGGGTGTTTTGATGTACGCCAAATGAGTCGAGTTCCCAACTCGTGTTAATGTTTTCAAATCGTAAGCGATCCAACACCTCGAGCTATCGGTGTGATAGAAATACCCCATGCACTTACAATCACTCGTGCATTTGCTCTCGCAATCGCTTTGTTTCGTCGCATCGCCCCTCGTGTACTTGATCATAAAATGATCAACCCCTTCAAGCTTGTAATAATAAAAGTCACTTGCTTTACAAGATGTCACCTTTTTCACCTCACACTCTTTGCTCCAGCCACTTAGCCCATTCGGCGTCGGGCACGCGACACACTGGCTATCCTCACACAACCCAAAGTTCCCACATCGCCCCGGCAACTGACACTCGCCTTCCATCGAATCCCGATCAAGAAACGTGTACACCAACTCCCACGCCACCCCTTGCACGTTCGGGTTAAACGTGTAGAACCTAAGGTTCCCGTCTATCCCCAACCGAAGATACGATAACGTGTTGTTGTATCGCGCATACGCCATGTAGCGGTTGAAAGATGATGTGGGGTTTGTGGTGAAGTACTCGAACACCAAGTAGTAAAGAAAGCCCTCATCGGTGTCTGGGACGGATGTAAGCGTTAGGTTGCTCAAACTACCTCTGTCAATGGTGAACCATTCGCTAGACGACCAGTATAGCATCGGTCGAGGCGAGTTCGGGCTTTTGTAATACATGGCTAACCCTTTCGGCTCCATCACCAAGCTATACGGTCCGTCGACGTTGCTCACCTCCGAAAGGCGGCTCACGAGCTTATTCGGACCACTGGCTCGGAGCGTTTGACCCACAAAAAGAGTGTCTGTTGGTGAATCAAAGCTTCGCCATAAGTAATTACCGTTACCGTCATGAAGAACCATGTTACCGGTGGGGAGCACCTGAAAACCAACCACACCCTTGTTCGCGGTGTTCGTTTGCCACACGACCCGTCCGTCGGCGTCCACGAGGACCAGGTTCCCGTCCGTCCCGAAGGACAGGGTGGCGTTTTCGCGAACCGGGTTGCCACGGTTAGCTTCCCAGACCCACCGCCTGAGGGATTCGGAAAAAGTCGTACCAATGCGGAGGGCTAGAGTGAATGCATTGGGGGTTGTGTTGTAGAAGCAAAGCTGGAATGGGCTTTTAGCAAGGGGAAGAGCGCGGTAATTGGCATCGTATTCGACGATGTAATCGCCGAAATCGCCTTCGTTAACGTAAGTGAAGGTTTCTGAAGCAGGCACAAGAGCTTCAGAAATGGTGGAAAACAGTTGAAAAGAGAGCAAAAGAAGAAGAAATGTAGTAGATGAAGCCATTGTTGTTGGTGTTTGCAGCTATGAAAGAAGCAGTATATATAGATTGTAAGATGTAATTAAGATAAGATGATTTAAACGTTTATTGGTGCATGTGGGTGGCTGCGGAGTCAAGAATAATAATATTAATGGGAGCGGAGTCAAGAAAATGTTAATAAATAAATAAATAAATGTAGTAAATGAAAAAGGGGACTGATACAGGCTTAAAGCGAATATGGATGGTGCTTTAATGATGCAACTTGATAATAAATACTTAAAGTAATCGGTTATTGGCGGGGGGAAAATGATGCCAACTTGTTTTTATGTATTATAGTTTAATAGGTTTCAATTAGTGTAATACAAGATTTAAATAAATTTATTATTACATGTTTAATAATTTAAAAAGTTATGTTTTAAATATTGTGTATTATAGGGATTGAATAAACCCATCTATTACACATTTAAAAATTTAAAGTTAACCTATTTGAAATTTTAATTAGGTATAGTTATTAATTAATTAATAGCTATTGTAACGTTCATAATTAAGAGAATAAAGAAGCGAAAAAACTAATTATTAAATAACCTAAATGATGACAAGTGTATTTATTTATTAGGAGAGAGATTGGTTAATATTATTACTGACTTAACTATTTTAAAGGTAAGGCTTCTTCTTTTTTTCTTTATCAAATGTAATTATCATAAATGGTGACATATCTAGAATTTAGAGTAAGCGAAAAATGAATTCATCTAACTGGATTGGACTGTGTATATAAAAACCTAGTTGTTTCAGTCGTGCGTGTCGTGCGCATGATGAACAAACTAAAACGGCTAGGAGCATAACAATCGTCACACTCGGGCTCAGAACTGAAGTTTGGTTGCGGCTGTTAATCGTAAACGGTAGTCACGCTAAAGCAACCGGCATCACACCGGTTATATCATCACTACCCTTGGATTCCGCTAGAACTAAACGCGAAAACAACAACATACTAACTAAGAATTTCCTCGTCCACGATAGAAGCGAGAAAATTGTATATTACAATTCGATACAATCATCAAACATTATAGTAATTTAAAGAAACTAAGATGACTGAACACAACTAGTTCAAACTTATTAAGGGAAACATTTCAACAAATTGTTGTAGAACATTAATAACATAGGTGAAGAATACCCTCCTTGTTGAATGGCATTATGCTAAAGCAAGGTTCAAGTGGAATCTAAAATTAATAAACAAAATTTAACAAACAGAAAATTCCATAGTTAGCATGAACACAAAAAATTAAACAAGTCACAAGTGGAATCAATTTAAGATAGAATAATTCAATTACTCAAATAATCAAGTGAAACAAACAAGTTTAAATTATCTAATCTCCAGTGGTTGTTAACACTCATCTTAAGTGTGCTGCCTCTCCGATTCTCCGGTGTTTACTAATTAGGAAAAACTAGACCCGAACAATTGAAACATAATTAAAATGAGTAGAAAGCTAAATTACAATATCGATCATAAGTTCAGTTTAAGCTCATAACCAAAACAAACAAACCGGCTTATGCATAACCCTAATGGAATTGTGCAAATTCTTAGGTTAAGTGGAGAAAATACTTTTCTTTTAACTTAGTTGAAAAGAAAGTTAACATGTTTATAGAGAAAAAAATCTACGAGCAAGAAATTATTATATTTATTCTCTTTAAAATCATTTCCCTGTTTTCAAATAACTTAAACTCATGAAAACACCCTTAAACCAAAAATTAAAAGATCCATCAAAGAGAGTAAGAGACGTCAACATGGACTAATTTAACTTGCTAATTGCTTGTACGGGCCAGAACTTGTAAACCATCGGCCCATTGTCCTACTAATTGGGCTTTTGTTTCTCTTTTCTCTTGTCAACTAAATGCATCGAATGTAAGTTAATCTTCATACATCGGCCCATTATGGATTTAAAATATAGGATTTATAGCTTAAAAGAACTTTCATGTCAAAAGAGTCACTAAAGAGTCATTTCATTATTTTTTTTCTTTTCTTATCCTATATGACTTCCTATATAAATTAGGTCGCAATGAAGGAAATTTCTTCTACACATGGTGTCCTAATACAAGTCAAGGTTATACAAATGCTAACATGTTAGAAAACCTGTTCAAGGAAGTTCTTATTTTCTAAATACTTGATGATGAAGATGAAGTCATGATGATTCTGAATAAGATTCTTACTTGGCCTTCAATTTTGAAGTTTATTTTGATGTTAATCATACATTTGTTCTTAAAGTTTTATGCAGAGAAGAAAACTGAAAAAACTAAAAATTAGAAAAATCCATCACTGGCTAACTCTGTAACCATTTAACTTATCTATTCACATCCATCCACAAGTTAATGTTCTTGTAGTCTATTAGCGTTAATGATTGTCTATCATAAATTTGATGTGAGTTTAAATTTTTAAAAGTGTAAGGTTAGATGGTTTTCATGAGTAAAAGAAATTATTATTCAAAATAGTTTCTTTAGAATAACTTCTAATGTACTTGTATTAATCATCTATATTTACACTTTTTAATACTTAAAGTCTTAAACTATTAACATCTTAGATACAAAAGATATATTTTACTACCAGGATGCCTAAAAAAAATAGTTAACAATGATTTGACACAAAAAAAAAGACTTGGGGTTGATGGAAACGGATTCACACTTCGAGACAAAAACACGTCATGAAATTGGGTTTTAATCAAGAAGAAAATGAGTACAAGGTTAACAACAAGACAACCATAGTTAATTTTAAAGAATAAAAATAGCTTTAATAATAGTTTTAACAAATCATATTTAAACATTGCTTTCAGATATGTAAATACAAAACAACCTCTTTAATTTTACTCATTGTTTTTTTATTAAAAATATAATCTACTCCTAATATTATAATAATATCCATTACAAGATCTGATTTCTCAACCATAAAAAAAAATGGTTGTCCAACTCGTATATCAACGTATACAAAAGATACGTATACAAAAGATTACACGAGAAGAGAGATGCGCTAGCCGACCCAGCAATATAACATAAGAAAAAAAAGATTCAGCGGTCGGTCTGTAAAACAAGATGTACACTTTAGTCACTCACGATTATTTGAGTCTTAATTTAACTTGGTCATTTAAGTGTTGTAAAATAAAGTTAGTACTAATACTTTTAAAAGCTCCCTTCGTATACAAATTAACAACTTCAATGCACACACATATACCATTAAAGCTATGTAAATTTGTATTTTATATAAAGGCAAAGCACATCAAAAGAGAACATATGCATTTCTATAATGTACATAAGTGGATAATACTTATGGAAAGAGAACAACTACACTTTCCCAAAAAACAATTTCAGGTAAACGTTTGGTGCTTCCATCGTGTACCAACAACTTTATACGTCAACCAGATAAAGATGTCCGTTGAGGTAATGTTATTGTTGTTTGTTTATGGTAAATTTGTGGCTCGATCTCTTTTGCAGCGTATTGCCTTCTTATGGACGAAACGACACAATAACTTAGTTCATTTTTTTAATAGTAATGCCTAGGGTTCAAATACTCATCATCAAGGAAGAGGTGAATACGCGAGACCACTAGGTCGTCCCGCTTGGTTGAAAGGATTATAACATCGATCGAAATTTTGGTGTTTGATTTCTTGAAGATCGATCATGACTTGGTTGGAATTGGGTATTCAAGGAAGTTAGTCAAGGTTCCATGAACCTAGCTATATATCAAGACTCGGTTGGTTGTATCTTAATATTAGAACTTATTGAAATATAATTTTTAGGACAATTTCATTTGTATTATAAAATTTTACATAATATCATACTTAATAAAATAAAATAAAAATTAAATATAATTCATTTGAAACATTTAAAATTTTCTATTAGGATAGATTTAATTCTAGTTATATTTTATACTACTAACTCTCATAATTAATATTAAAAATATTACAATATATATATATATATTGTAATATTATATATATATATATATATATATATATATATATATATATATATATATATATATATATATATATATATATATAGTTAAAATTATGATTAAAAGCGGCTCGTGTTTTTTTTATCTTTGTAGATAATAGATAGATTATGTAGTTTAATCATGAAAAAGATCAAGAAATGTATTCACCTAGTACGATCTACTTCCACTAACTCAAACAAATACTAGGAGGGACAACTTAAGCAGTAGAATTGAACGCTGCCAAAACAACATATGACGATATGAGTTGATTAATCAATTAGTTTTCTTCTTGTGGTAGATTCATTTTTAAGTAACAAACCAAAAATAATAATCTGAATTTGCTTTTTAATAATATTAGAGCCTTAATTAACCAATCACACAAGAGATTCGTGACATGGCGTGCTGCCTGTGATGAAGCATGCAACCTTTGATTTTGTTAACTAAAACAGAGAAGATAATATGTGTTTCTTAAATCTTACATAAAATCACTAAAATAGAGAAGATAACTTAATATGTATTTCTTAAATCTTAAACAATATCATATTATACTGATGCATGTTGTATATTTATTAATACACCGCTAGTATAACATGTATGCATAATGCATAATTATATGTTAAAACTCTTGTGAAATTGTCACGAGAGCACAACCCCATTGACCCTTGCATTCGGGTGTGAAGTACGTTGTATATTAAAATGTTATTTTATAAATTTAAAAATATACAAAATTCGTGTTGTATTAAAAGGAATAAATTCTAATTCTTTAATAAGAAAGTTGTTAAGATTAAAAATATAGCGAAACTCTTTTTTATTTTAAATCAATAAAAAAAGAGATTAAATTTAACATGTCTTGGCCATATACCTTTATCATTTTGAATTTTTATATGGTTCCATTTACAAATATAAACATTTAAATTTTTATATGGTTCCATATACCTTTTATCATTTTTGAATTTTTACATGTCTACGCCTGCCCAGGGACCACTCGCTCAGGGGCACAAAATTTTTTAAATTATTTTTTTATATTATATATATTTTTTATAAAAAATTAGTTATAAACTATAATTCAATCATAAAAATTAACCCAATTATATTTTAAACCCAATTTAATTTTTAGGCCCATTTTATTAACCCAATTACTCAATTAAAACCCCTTTTTAGAAAATAAAATATTTAAATCTCATGTGTAATCGTTTATGATTACTTGTTTAATTATTTAAACGATCAATTGAGCAGCCAAAAAATAAATAATTTTGTTATGTTTATTGTATTACCTGAACCTCATGAGTTATCGGTGAACAATTACGATATGTCATTTTAATACTATGATTTTGTTATGTTTATTTCTAAAATGTTTGATTTTATTCAAATAAAATTAGTTTATACAATTCAATTCGTTAGGGCCAAAAGGTCTTTTTTTTCGGGTTTGTCCTGGGCACTAAAATCCTTTGGACCGGCCCTATGAACTCAGTTTTTATTTTACCTGTTAACTTGCCACAAAGACGGGTTAAAGTGTCTTATCTCTATCTAAAAGTTCAAGAATTTAAATCTTACAACCTACAATCATATATTTGTTAATAAAAATATATTAAGAGAATAAGAGTTAGTTATAAATAAAACTTAGTATAACTACTAATTTTCTTTAATTAGTTTTTTTTTCCTAGTCTTTTATATTCAAAATTTTGATCATTACGTCTATACATGCATGTAGCTGTTTTAGTTACTAAAACTACTTGCATATCTACTTTCAACTTACTTAAAAATAAATGTTTATTTTTCTTCTGTTTAGCTTAAAGCATGTTTCTATACATACTTGCTAAATGAATAATGTGCGACAGGTTACATAGATTAAACGTTACGGTTTTATGAAGTTTTGTGTTTTTCCGTAAACTTGTATTTTAAAATAGTAATACATGAAGATAAAACAAAAATAGATAATATTGATCATGCTTGCGTTAACTCATAATTGCATTAGTACCGTCTAAGATAGTAAAAAATTTTAGTATGAGTTGGGTTTAACTCATCAACACATAGGCATGACGTTAGAATTACTCATATCTTTAACATCAATAAAAGGAAACGTGCCATATAATAGTTTTATCCTTATTCTGGTTTATTTGAAAGGTGAGGAATAAATCTCTCTTTATTAATGCTACGTAGGAGAGTCTGATAGAACAACCAGGGAGATAAAAGTAAACTCTTTTATATGGGTGAAAAGTAAAAGAAACTTTCAAATGTTAGTGTGGAAGTAATAGTTTAGTTTATTTTCCAAAAAAAAAAATGTGCAATATATAACATCTTTCTAGAGTTTTATATAATATAATATCATGATTGCTTGCCTAAAAAAACTTATTTTTATATAGAAAAAGATATTTTCTTTAAACAGTTTTAACTCATAATCAAATAACTTTTATATAAATAATATAAGCCAATTGTATGATAATTGATGGGATCATGTGACCCACCTTGGAAAGTTGGAGTTAGGTGATAAGGCATGTGAGTTTCGATAATTGAGTTTCGATAATTGAGTTAAACTTTGCAACCAATATATTATAGCTTATCACGCCTTCTTATTAGCTAAATAGCTAGTCAACAATGACAGTGATCCAAAACCACTCACTTTCATAATTCATTATATTATATTACTACCATTATTTTGCTAATTAAATATACTTAACCTACACTATATGTTTACTTTCAAATTAAAAACTTAACCTTTATTAGCTGCCTACAAACTCGTATTAGTAAATTTTATCAAGAATGCATAATCTTTATAACCATATCCGGATCAGATAGAACGTAATAGATAAAATTATTTACATTAAGTCTTGACAAAATGCAACTTTTTAAGGAGAAAACTCTTTTGATATTTCAAAAAGTAACTTAATTTGTAGCTTCACCATTTAAGTGGTTCATTAGTTTATAATTAACAGCAGATACTAGCTAATTTTTCCAGTTTAATCGGCTAGACCGGATAATCTGTACAGTTTTTTAAACATCGACAGTAGACTAATTGAAAACGATTTTTATTATATGTTACTCCTCCTTTTATGGAGAATATAAAATGATATTATTGGAAAGACAATTGCAAATTGACTTGACATATGATAATTAAACATGCATCAAACTACCACTACTAGAAAGGAATATCCTTTGGATCTAACAAGATGAACTAGAGGAATCATCATTCAATATTACATATGTTTTACAATTATATACCTTAAACTGCGCTAGTTTTACAAAACACGTCCTTTATCCGACTTTCAATTGTTCACTTTCTTGTGTTTTTTAAGGAGAGAATAATTGATGTGAGATTTCGGTTCGCAGGCGTGATTGATCACCTCATGCCACTTCATTTATCACGCATACTTGGACTTGGTACATATGGTTTAGTTAGTTAACTCCGAGTTATACAAGTCCGGCCCAAGTGATTAAGTTAAGTTATATCAAGATTTTATTAAAATTAAATATGTTTTGAGTTCAAGTATCATATGTGATTAAAAAATAAAAAATAAAAAGGTTTCAGGTTAGGTTAAGGTGTTTTTCTCACCTAAGGTTGACTTTCCTCCTAAGAGTGATCTCAGGTTCAAGACTGATGGAGACAGACTGGTGTACGAGTTTAACTTCGGGGACGTGCCAACTTAATGCCCCACGGTTTCATATTCGCGCAATAGAGATCGAGTGAGTCAGTAGTCCATCAGTGATCCAATTAAGCATTCAAATAAAAAAAGCGTGAGTTCGTTAAAAGCTTGATTAAATTTAAGTCGTAACCAAAGTTTTAACAGATGTAGCTCTCTCAAATAGATTTACATCATTGATTATTCTTATATATCGGTAGTTTAGCATCTTATTACTTTAAAGTTGCTTAATTATAGATTACTTGAGCTTAATCTCTGTGATTTTATAAAAAGAAAACATATTAAAACTTCAAAAGTAAAACGAAAAAAAGAAGTCATCTTAATAAGCCACGAGCCGACTAGAGTTGAATATGAGCCACATGCTTACTAGAGTTGAATATGAGTTGAATACGGGCTAAGGTTCAAGTTCAGTTTAGAGATTACAAGTTGAATAAACTCAACATGTATTGTTATAAGCTTATATCTAAGTTGATATTAGCTAGAAAAAACTTCCTCAATAGAAAATTATTGATAAAAATGTTCAAATAGCATTAAAAACTCATATTTCATTATTATAAAATACGATTTTTATTTTTTATTTTTTAAATGACAACTTACACACTTATCTATTTCTACTGTTAAAGGGTTAGTCTATACGCACCTTCCCTCTATTACTTGTCATATTCCTCTCTTTAAAAAAAAAAACAATTTTAAATCTTGCTATATTTTAACCTGCAAAAAAAATTAATTTTAGAAAAAAAGTTTTTATTTTTTTTAAATAAGTTATAAAACACTTTTTATATAATGATTTAAAACATATTCAAAAATAAAAAAAATTATAAAAATTTAATATAACAATTTTTGAAGTAAAAAAACTTTTAAAAATATCTCTTAGAATTGGAAATAGACTTAAAAGTTTTTGGCTTTTTTGAACACTTGTAAATACTACATATAAAAATAATAAAAGACAAAAATATATAATGATTAAAAGTAATAATAAACAAATAAAATTTTAAAAAATTAGTTTAACATATTAGAAAGTGATATGGTAAATAAAAAACATAACAGAAAAAATTAATTATTTTTACAAGTTGAAAGATTAGGTATAACAAGTAAAAATAGTTTAAAGAGAAATATATATAGCATCACCTCTGTTAAACTACACTAATTTTTTATCTATCTTTTGTCAGTATTAGTAAATATGTATAAATAAAAGAATTAAAAACTGAATTTTAGATTTAAAATCTTCAAGAGAAATATATATATAGATCTAATCATGTTTATTAAATAAGCAAAAACTATAACTTAAACCTTGTAATAGTAAACATGTGGTGGAAGTTTTATCTTGTTATTTTTTTTTAGATCTAAAAACGTAAAGTGAAAAATAAAAATTATACAAGCACTCAATTATTGGGCAATGCGTTGAAAGATAGAAGTCAAACATTTTTGGAGATCTTCGTTTGTCTAGGAAGTAGCAAAGTCAACTTTTGTATCTTTGACAATATGTTCCTGTTACCTCTGAACCATGACGTCTCTTGACACTTTTCATTAATATTTATCGGTGAAACCGACATTTAGATTGAGTATATATGATATTTGTAGCTGTATTAAATATTTAAATTGAAATTAAAAACTTGAAATTATATTCTATTAAAGTTGAAAATCATCTATTCGAATTCAATTCAAAGGCTGATTAACCGAATTCGAATACAATTTTGAGTTTGTGATTTTCGATTTGATTCAATTCGAATTAGAATTATACACACTTACACATATTTGTTTTACCTTTAAATTTACAAATATGTATGTAAGCAATAAGAGTCAAAAGTATAAAAAATATATAATCTAAAATTTTAAATCCTAATTTATACATTTGGTCTTATTTTGCATTTAAAATATTTGTATGTTATGCTTGATTTTTATTTTAATCATTTGAATTGGATCTTTTGAATGAATTTTGAAAATATAATTCCATTAATTATTCTTTTACCAAATACGAATCGAATTTGAAATTTTTTTGAATACGGATCGAGTTCGAATCTTGTTGAAAATTTTAAATTCAATTTGATTCTAGTTCGACTTATCTTTTTTGAATTTAAATTAAAGTTTAAAATTTTCAAATTCGACTTATTCGATTCAATTAATTTGAATTCGATTCGATGACCACCATAGATTTTCAATGACGTACTTTTCCTTTCAAAATTATGGTAACGCTATGTAAAAAAGTTGTTATTAGGGTACTCGGTGATATTTAATAAACAATAATATTCTTAAAATAATTTATTATTGTTAATAAATATAAGTTATTAGGGTACTTGGTGATATCTAATAAACAATAATATTTTTAAAATAATTTATTATTGTTAATAAATATAAGAAGATCATACCATACTTGTGGTGATTGCTATCTATATTCATACAAACACTATCTGGTACATTCACCTCCTAAACCAATGTTTTTGAAGTCGAATCACACAAAGAACTGACCGCTTTAGTAGTTTACTGATTGTTTTACAAACCGCATACGTTATAAGTAATGGAATATTAAAACTATTTATGCATATATTTCGATGTGAATTTGTAATTTTAATAAAATATAAAGAGTTATTTAGATATAATATGGATCTTAGAATACTATATTAATAAAAAGAAGAAATTTTAAAGGGGAAATAAATATAAAAAAAACTTAGAAATTTGGTTCGACCATTCAGTCTGGTTCACCAGTCCGGTCGTAACAGGCCGCTTATGTGTTCTGGCTCCAAAGAGAAACGATCCAAATAAGCATAAATGGACCCGGTTATGCGTTCGATTGCAGTCCAGTTATGAAAACACTACGCTAAACAACTTATATAAACGAAACTCTATATTCCTTCTGTGCGCCTCTTCTACTTGTGTTGCACAACACCTTCTCAATCATTTCTCCACCCGCCTTGCATACACCCTTCTCTTCTTTCCTCGTTGACGACTATAGACGGATGATAACCACACATAAAAAGTGCAATTTTTCTAAGGAATTGAAATATTGAATTGAGACCCTAAATTAAACCAATGAACGCGCTTCCTTCTCTCTACCCCTTGTCACCAAAGAAGAAAACATTGTGTGTAGTGTGTTAGAAATGAAGGGTTAAGTTAGTACCGTAGTACTAATTATGTTTTTAATAGTAAAATCCTAATTTTTTTGACGGAAACAAATTAGTAGTAAGCTGTTTTAATTAAGAAAAATTATCTTGAACTATCTATTTATACCAACCAAAAGGTTCAAATAAAAGGATTTTAAAACTAAAAGTGTAAAAAATAATTTCAACAATTAATCTTTGTATTTAATAGTTGAGATCAAATTGTAAAGAAAACGTTGTTAGAGGTGTATTTTAGGAATAATTTACAAGTTCCCTCATTTTTTTTAAATGTTCAAAACTTTTATGTATGACATTATTTTTTTATAAAACTACACCAAAAAAATAAATGATTTTATCTTTAAAATGAGTACAGTATTGTTATATAAAAATATAATAAATTTGTTTATGCTTTTAAACTCATATCTTGTCATTGTGTCTTTAGTGCAGTTCATTGTGTTTTTTTTGTTAGTTATTGTATGTTTTCTAAGTGATATTGTGTTTTTATAAAATGATGAATTTAAAAAAAATATATAATGATGGAATGATATTGTTGTGTATCTCTAATATGTAAAATACAATAATAAACTACAACTGATTAATATATACATTAAAAACAATGACAAAATAATACATCGGTGAAAATATATTATATATACTATTAATTGTATAATACAATGATAGATAACAAGTTTATATAATTTATATAAACAATGATAAAAATAACTAAAAATGATCTAAAACATAAAACACGTTGATTAATACATATAATATATTATGTAAAATATATGACACAATGAACTCATATTTGACGCAATAACGTATAAGACACAATTAGCTAACATATTTGACACAATGACCAACATGTCACCCTCTTTAAAACAATAGAAGGTCACGCGTCAAACCCACAATATTTCTTAGACTTTTTAGATAAAATATTACTTTTACTATAACCATACTCTAATTTTTTATTAAATTGTATTTATGTGTATATATGGGCATTGTTACAAAGTATGCAAATGTCTGAATCATTAAGAATTCTGAACCATTAAGTGCTCAACCAATAAGAGTTTGAATCATTAATAGCTAGTATATTGCTTAACTATTTAGAGGCAAATGTCTAATCAATTCAGATAAAAACTCTTAACCATTCAGACTCAGTATAATGCTTGACCATTTAGAGACAAAAGTGCTTAACCATTTAGAAATCTGATCACGAAACAAACACTCTGAACCATTAAGTGCTGAATCATTCAAAAATTAGAATGGTTAAGATGCATACAAACAGCCCCTTAATAGGTTTGCTATCATGAATTCGAACTCTAGATACGGTTTATTTTGATTAATTTATCATATTCAAATTATATTGTTTGATTATTTTTTAAAATATTTCTTCTGTACTTCTATATGTATTAATCAATATTTCATAATATCTTATAAGGTTTCATTACTTTTATATGTCATTGGCACTGAACTATTCTTGCTTTCTTTGTTGTTCTCTCATTCCATCCATGTAGTCAGACCTTTGTTGGTCATCTCCTATGCATTTTCATTTCCTTCCTTGTGTGACAACTTTATTTTTATGTTTTTCCCCCTTATCCAACCCTAATTCTACACGCACGTGTGTACATGTTTTTTAAGTTTTATCTATTTTCTCATATCTCTGCCGTCAACCATGGTTGTGACGAGTGCCTTCATAATCTCACTTTCCTACCTCTTCTTGTCACCATTATGAACATACGACACTTTCAATTGAGATTCATAATTATACGAAGAAACTTGAGAACTATTATAACCATTATACTTATTGCTCTATTTGAACTATATTTGTAACTTATCAAAGAGGGATAGCATTGATATTTTAGCCACCACACTACCACTCTTCCCTAATTTTCCGAGCTACCCAATTTCCGTTATTAATTTCAACAGCAATTCTTAAATTTTGTAAGACAATTCATTACAAATTTGAAATTTAAACTCTCAAACCTCTTGTTTGTAAAATGCACAACTTACCAATGATTGTCTTTTTGAGGACTCTCTCCCATTATTAACCCTACAAGACGATGATCTTTCTCCTCTCTCTCAACAAGTTTTCAGCTAACATGAATTCTAATCATTTTACCGCAAGTTCTTAAACCTAACTTTTGAAGACAACAAAGCTAGGGTGCACATGTGTGATGAATAAAAAACACACTTTATGACCAAATGCACATGTGCATGGAAAAGCCTATATGCAAATGTGCATATTATAAAAAGATAATGGTACATATATGCATAGAATAAGATTCCAAAAATATCCATCAGTGAGTAAATCCAAATTGAAATCACTCTAAATCTCTAATAACATGAGCATTGAATATATATACACACACAAAGATGATATGAGTATATAAAATTGTGTTAATGTACCTTGAGATAAAGACGTTAGAGTAGCAAAGGAATAAAGGCAAAACGATATCATCAAAACAGTGGATTTCACTTCATTTCAAATGTAACCATATAAAATCTCAAGAATAAAGCGTCCCCTTACGATTTAAATGAAATCAAAATACAAAACTGAACTTAAAATCTTAAACATGTTAAAAAATGGAAATAGTAGGTTAAAGTTATTATATGCTTTCTTTATTCATAAAGTAAATCAATGTCTTCTAAGAAGGAAGCAAAACGAAGGAACATTAAAGACCATGTTAGGTGCATTGAGATCTGTTTTTACATGTTTCAGATTTGTACGACCTCTCGGAATCATGTGACATGTTAAGACCTTATCTTATTGGCAAACAATATTAATTTTACTATTTAAAATAATTGAATAAAGCAATATTTATAGTGCAAATTTAATATTGCTTTTCATAATGTAATAAGAAAGTAAAACAAGAAATCTTTTTCTACCAAAGTAAAGCTACCATTTATTTATTAGTTGAATACACTAGAGTATTTTTGTTTTTGGAATCAAATTTGTAACTACGATGAAACTAATATGCATGCTACATTACATTTTTAAGGCTTATAATAATAATGAGTTTGATAATAAATGTAGTTATAGAAAATTTTATTAAAGAAACTTATAAAACATCCTCTTCATTGAAACTCAAATTTATATAAGACTTGATTCTCATTTAATCTACTTTCTTCAATAGTTTTCTCAAGACATAAGTTCACATATGAGCACATAGGATATTCCTAGAGCTGTCATTTTTTACATAATGCAATGAATTATAGCCAATCGAGTGTTGGAAGATGTGATAAAGATTTCGGGAGTTTGTCATCTCGGGTCCTATCCCAAATAACGTCCTGTCTTATTAGTTAATACAATAAATTGTGATGTGTTGCTTAATTGAAGGTGGAAGGCAACCTACCCTACATGTGTTAGGCTTATGGTTTTTCCTTTCTAATTTGGTATGTGAGACTACTAATGGTTTGAAACTCGAATTTGTGTTAAATTTTAGGTATTTGCGTTTTGATTTTGTTTGTGCATTTCGATTTTCTAGTCTTTGTTATACTTAGGTTATAAAAGTATGGTAACATGTTTGGATGTGTTCATGTGCACTTTTGTTTTTGATTGGGTTAATGTATTTTTTTTATTCGTATTCAGAAATTTATTTACTTATTTACAATGTTATGAAAAACGGACCGGACCGGCCGGTCCGACCGTTGGACCGGGAACCGGACTCCAACCGGTCCGGTTCGGTGCTTAAAACCGTTTTGACGTTGAACCGGCGGTCGGACCGGTCGAACCGGCGGTCGAACTGGAAACCGGACCTGTTGAACCGGCGGTCGAACCGGTTGAACTAGTGGTCGAACCGGTCGAACCGGTTTTTTATATAATTTTTTATTTTGAGTAATTTTTTACATATATTTATAAAAATAATAATAATTTATCCGGTTCTTATATCCGGTCCGACCGTTGAACCGGTCCGACCATCGGACCGGTAAAGCGTCCGGTTCACTGTCCGGTCCGTTCTGAAAACATTGCTTATTTATGTGGCCCTTGGGTTAATGTATTTATTTATTCAACCCAATTAACTCAACTACAAAAAACACATCAAGAAATTGAGTTGGAAAGAGAAAATGAAAAGCAACATTAGATATAAAACGTTCACAAAGGCATTTGGTAAGAGTCATGTGATATTGTTAAAAACTTCTAAAACAAAATTAGATATTGTTTCATATCACCAAAAGGCATGTGTGATTGGCACTTGACCAAGAAGTGTTCGTAGAGCCGTACTACTCCATTACAAACAAAGTGATCAATAAAGAGGAATCAAACTTTACTTACTTTCTTTTGTCACTTTATTCAAATCTTTATATATAAAACTATTTGTTTGCTAGCGAATAGACTATTTGTTAGAATCATTAACATTATATTGCACTCTCTACTCACTACTTAATACAAATATCCACCAATGGATAAAGTATTTATAACTCCTTAAAACAATATAATTTATTCACTATGTATACATGTATTCTATTCAATATTTAACTCACATATATGTATCTACCCTCTATGAAATTTGAATATTGTGTTTCAGATCAAAGTTCAAGAATTTCTATGAATGTTTGTATTCTTTTTAATATTTTTAAACGGACTGTTATGGTTTTTATACAACCAAAAGTAGTGAATCATGTTTCTAATGGTATTAAATAAAATCAAGAGTTAACTCCGATTTACCTCCCTAAAGGTTTGCTTAACTAATCATTTTCTCTATAAGTTTAGAAACATCACTTTTAGACTTCTAAAAATTCATATTTTCTGACTAAAATTAAAACAATTAATGAAACTTTTAAACTAAATTTGAAACAGCTGATAAAATTTTTAAACGTAACATGTTTTTAATTTTTTGAATTAAAATAGTTATTTTTATCAAACTTTAGACTTTAGAGATTTAACCAAATTTAATTCTAAAATCAAATTATGTGAAAAACTTAATTGCTAGTGCTAGGATTTTGATGACCTTCTAAAATTAGTTTACTTAATAATTTGTTTCACTTTAAGTCGTTATGGAGTAGTTAATTTGGGGATTTAATGTGAATAAATTATTTTAAATAATAACAATTTCAAAAAGAATATTCCATCGGCATGAAGTTAGCCGATTTGAGTGGACTTTCTATAGCGTTGCTAATCGATTCGAACACACTGAGTTTGTCTATAAATACACCATCACTAACACATTTCATTTAGGTCTCACCACTGATCACAATTCACAATCCAACCTCCATTGTTCAGGTGATTGCATAGTGTTCATAAGAACATGAATTTGTGTTTAATTTCTGTTGGGTTTACAGTATTTGTTGGATTGATGATGGGTTGCTTCACTGAACTGTTAAATCATAAATGTTTTGATTTGTGGGATTATGGTTCTTGATCAGAAGTTTGTGATGTTGTCAATGATATTCTGTAATGGGTTGCTTTATTATTGATTTTTCAGGATTGGAGGAATTTGAACGCTGATTTGTGTAATGGCTAATCGGAATTTGGAGAAATTGGCATCGATCGACGCTCAGTTGAGGCTTTTGGTCCCTGGGAAAGTGTCGGAGGATGATAAGCTTATTGAGTATGATGCGTTGCTGTGGATAAGTTTCTAGACATTCTTCAGGATTTACATGGGGAAGATCTTAAGGAAACGGTATGATAACTCGAATCATTTTTTACACTTTTGTTCATACTGTGATCTTTGTGTTCTGTTTTTGATCCACTAAAGAAGTTAAAATCTGAAGTTAGATGATCAGATGATGTATGATGATTGTTGTTTGATAGAATTTGGGTTTGTATGATTTGTTGAGCACCAAGTGTTTGATGAAATGTGTCAAAGGAGTTAGTTGCTTCTTTTATAGGTTTTTAGTGAGCTAGTGATTTATGGGTCGTTAGATCGTGTGATTACAATGTTTGTTAGTGTAGGTTCAAGAATGCTATGAGCTTTCTGCTGAATATGAAGGAAAACGTGACCCGAAGAAGCTCGAGGAGCTAGGAAGTGTGCTGACAAGTTTGGATCCAGGGGATTCCATTGTCATTGCAAAAGCTTTCTCCCACATGCTTAACTTAGCCAATCTGGCTGAAGAGGTTCAGATTGCATACCGTCGAAGAATCAAGCTGAAGAAAGGTGATTTTGCTGATGAGGCTCATGCAACAACCGAATCAGATATGGAAGAAACTCTTAAGAAGCTTGTGTATAAGCTTAACAAGTCCCCTGAAGAGGTTTTCGATGCACTCAAAAACCAAACTGTTGACTTGGTATTGACTGCTCATCCAACTCAATCAGTTCGCAGATCTCTGCTTCAGAAGCATGGAAGGTATACTCTTTAACCTGTAATCTTTATATATGTAGATGCATTTGTTTATGCCCAAAACTCAACTTCAGTATTGACCCGTGATCTTCATAGGATCCGGAACTGCTTGGCACAATTATATGCCAAAGACATCACTCCTGATGACAAACAGGAACTGGATGAGGCCTTGCATAGAGAAGTAAGTGTTACTGATTCAAGATCTTGTTAGATTCAAGATGCATTGTGTGTGATATCATGTTTATGGATTATTTTTGTGTTATTTTGTAGATTCAAGCTGCTTTTCGTACGATGAGATCAGAAGGACCCAACCAACTCCACAAGATGAAATGAGAGCTGGAATGAGTTACTTTCATGAAACAATATGGAAGGGTGTTCCTAAATTCTTACGCCGCGTTGACACTGCTTTAAAGAATATTGGGATTAATGAACGTGTTCCATATAATGCTCCTCTTATTCAGTTTTCCTCATGGATGGGTGGTGACCGTGATGGTATGTTCCCAAACAACGCATTTCTAACCCACAATATAAACTTAAATGCAAAATGTAATTGAAAAATACTAAGATTTTCATTATTAATACAATTTTCCTACAGTCTACATTTATCTTGATTTCTCTGTAGATCAAGTAAATGGGATTCACAATCTCATCTTTTTTTCCTTTGAGAACCCAAAATGATAAATGGCCAAAACTTAGAGGTGGAAGTTTTAACTCATTTACTTATAAATGTGTTGATCTATATTGTGCGAAAAAAAGATAGCTAAAGGATGAAGGGATCGGTCATGTTGAAAGTCGCCCAAAGTCTATCTTAAAAGCATACAATCTTATAGATCGCTTTATTCAAATATTTGGATTATTGTTGAATACAATGTTTTTGTAATCATAATCAGTGCACTAATCGTTTATTAAAAATATATTCCAAAAAAATTCTTTGCTGGTCCACACAACCCGACTAAAAAGGATTCATTTTTACCTGATCTCGTCTTGACCCATTTCCTATAACCGCCCCATCTTGCCATCTCTAGCTAAAACGAATGTAAATTTGAACATTTTTATTCGTGGTGTCCTCCGATAACATCAGTTTGTCATAAACACAGGCAATCCAAGAGTAACTCCTGAGGTAACAAGGGATGTTTGCTTACTAGCAAGAATGATGGCTGCGAACATGTACTTTTCCAGATAGAGGATCTAATGTTTGAGGTATTTAAATACTTCCTTTTCGATTTGTGTATATTCTGATAGTGGTTAACAATTACTGATCTTAATCCAACATTGTGCTTGCTAGATGTCCATGTGGCGTTGTACAGATGAACTTCGTGTTCGAGCAGAAGAACTCTTTAGAACAGCAAGGAGAGATGTGAAGCACTACATAGGTATCAAATTTATTAGTGATGCTGATGTTTTGTATTTACTACTATATGATAATTTCAAAACACTTAATAATTTTTTGGTTTTCTCTTCAGAGTTCTGGAAACAGGTTCCTCCAACTGACCATATCGTGTAATTCTTGGTGATGTAAGGGACAAGTTATATAATACACGTGAACGTGCTCGCCATCTATTAGCCCATGATATATCTGAAATTCCAGAAGAGGCGGTTTACACCAATGTTGAACAGGTATCACCAATTACTTCTTGTCATATGAGATATGATGGCAAATTCAACCCATTTACTTATATTTGTTTGCTCGTGTTGTGGTTTATCTATAATGTGTAAAAGATAGCTTAAAAGGAAATGGGTTGAAAATCGTTCAAAATGTTAGTTTAATGCATAAAATCTTCAATTATTTAGAGCAAATACCATAAAATAGCAATATACTTTTGTCCAAATGTTTGTTTAATGCATAAAAGCTCTTTAATGATTTTAAGGATAAATGCCATAAAATAGTAATAAACTTTTGCCATTGATCTGTTTTGGTAATTATAACTATCTTTGCTCTATTTTGTGATTACAAATTGAAGACACCCTTTGGTAATTAGTAATGTAAAAATAACCAAGGGGACAAAAAAAATTTAACTAGCAGATTGGGACAAGAAACTTTATTACCATCAGTGATGTAATCATATTTAACACACTCGTTAGTCGTTCTTATAAACAACAAACAATGTTTCGAGTAGACCACCCAACCTCAAGTTTCATCCATTCCATAACCTGTCAGATCCAAATTGCTACCTCTGACTCCTACCTACACGAATGGGCTTGTCTCTAATGTTATTTTCTATATGATATATAATTATGTTTTTGTAAATTATACAGTTCCTCGAACCACTGGAGCTATGCTACAGATCACTATGTGCTTGTGGTGACCGTGTGATTGCTGATGGAAGCCTTCTAGATTTTCTGAGGCAGGTGTCTACATTTGGCCTTTCACTAGTCAAACTTGATATAAGACAAGAATCTGATCGCCACACAGACGTCCTTGATGCCATCACTCAGCATCTGGAAATTGGATCCTACCGTGAATGGTCTGAAGAAAAACGCCAAGAATGGCTTCTCGCTGAACTCAGTGGAAAACGTCCTCTTTTTGGTTCAGATCTCCCAAAAACTGAGGAAATTAAGGATGTTTTGGACACGTTTAATGTTTTAGCAGAACTCCCATCTGATTGTTTTGGTGCGTACATCATCTCAATGGCCACATCACCTTCTGACGTCCTTGCTGTTGAGCTTCTTCAACGCGAATGCCATGTAAAACAACCATTACGCGTGGTCCCACTTTTTGAAAAGCTTGCTGACCTGGAGGCTGCCCCTGCCGCTATGGCCCGCCTTTTCTCCATTGATTGGTACAAAAACCGCATTAATGGCAAACAAGAAGTCATGATTGGGTACTCTGATTCAGGAAAAGATGCAGGTCGGTTCTCTGCTGCCTGGCAGCTTTACAAAGCTCAAGAAGAGCTTAAAAATGTTGCAAAGGAGTTTGGAGTCAAACTTGTTATGTTTCACGGGCGTGGTGGGACTGTTGGTCGAGGTGGTGGACCCACCCATCTGGCTATCCTGTCCCAACCACCAGACACCATTCAGGGGTCGTTAAGAGTCACAGTTCAGGGTGAGGTCATAGAGCAATCTTTTGGTGAGGAACATTTGTTTTTAGAACACTTCAAAGGTTTTGTGCAGCTACACTTGAGCACGGAATGAACCCACCAATCTCACCTAGGCCTGAGTGGCGTGAGCTTATGGACCAGATGGCGGTTGTTGCAACCGAACAGTATCGT